>CM021100.1:88843646-89443646 GCA_007115665.2 Sequoiadendron giganteum
CGAAGAGCTGAAGCAACCTTCTCCTGAATTACGCCCTTCTTAGCAGAAAATCTGTCATACGTTTCCACTTTGCAAAGATACAATTCTCTCCAAGTGAAAACCTTCTTTTTATCTTTTGCTGCTTCAATGGCGTCATAGGCAACTGCAAGCTGTGATATGAGAATCAGATCCTTTGGCCTACGCTCTGTTATGAATATCTCGAGCTCCTGAATCCTCTGTCGAAGACTATGTGCGTCAACCCTCAACTGATACAACTCTGTAAGGAGATGTTGACCAACAACGATGAAGTCTTCAATCTAGGTATCCAAAAGCTTCCCTCGGTTGACCAAATAACCAAGCCTCTGCTGATCTGCGACTGTCTCTCGAAGCTGTGGGAGTAAAGGTGCTTGCCCTGCGTTTCCATGAAGCAAACTCGAGATGTACTGTTGGAGTTGCCTAACTTCAACCTTGAGGGCTGCCTTATCTTCACCATCCTTCATGACACGCTCCTCCAGATTACTCGCGACGACCTTGAATAGGCTCACGTCGGTGTGTCGAGTACTTTTACCTAGATTTTCTTTGATGAAGGTAAAGTCACCAACATCAACCTCATCTAGGTTCTTGCCTTTTGGAGGTGTAGCAACCTCTATGATGAGCTCTGCTTCAGGATTCTTCTCAATGTTGACCTGCTTCTTGACCCTCTTATTCGACCTATCTTGATAAGGATCACTGAATTTGGACAAGTCAAGCTGATATGAAGGCATACGCCTTTCTCTACCCAACAACCTCTCGAGCCAAGATGAGTGATCAACGCTGTTCCCTCGAGGATGAGCTACTGTTGTTGTGTCAACCATTGGCGGATCAACCAGAATGAAGGTCTCGTGAACTGGAGACTTAGGCTTCGAATCAATGTCGATAGGAGATGACGAAGGTGAAAAAGGTGGACCTGGAGATGACGAATCAGCCTCAGTCTGTACTATTGGTTCTGTTGGAACTACTGGCTCTCTCTCAACCTGTTTCTGTTTAGTGAGGCTCTTCCCTTTTGAATTCCCCCCAACCTTGACTCCTTCAGGCGGCTTCAAGATAACTTTGACTCGAGGTCTCACCCTAGAAGTAGAAGGTAATGAAGAAATCCTTGCTGGCGACTCTGTGATTGGAATTACCCTTCGCTTCCGCTTGCTCTCAAGGAAGTACATGCTTGTTTTAATAACTGATCTGGACAAATCCTTTACTGAAGTATTCACTGGAACATACCAATCAAGTTGGCAAAGTGGCTGGCAAGCGCCTTGGTCTTTAATGAAAGAATTGAGGAGCACTTCTCCATCATCATCAGACAAACCCTCCACATCTTCTGACAGGAAATCAGCAATCTATGGGAGAGTAAGCCTACAGTAATGACGTTGACGCACCTCAAAATCATCCTCACAGTTGACCCAGAAGTCCTCAAGCGCTGCCGTATGTGAATTGCTTCGCTCCAACCGTGCTGAATAATGACCCAATAGATCATAGGTACGCCTCTAAGGAAAACACTCGAGCTGGAGTTTCTCTAACTCGTTCGCCATTAGCTTGCAATCAGCAGTTGTCTTACACTTGTAAATACCCAATCTGAAAGGAAAGGTGAAAGATGATTTGTGTCGATTGCGAAGGAATGTGTGAACTTCGTGTGCTTGTCTCATAAACTCCATGAAAAGGACTTTGTCTGACGGGTACCTCGGTAGCATCAGAGGCTCTTCTGTGTAACCATACACATGGATATATGTAAAAGTAGGGAATTGGATGAACCAATCTGCCCAACTTTTTATTGCTGACTTGGCCTCTGGGGAAATTCTAACATGCATCTCGTTGTCTAAATCCCTGACTGTCCTCATAAGAAAATGATCATTCACTGCCTTAAAGTCTTGTTCAACTTTCGAAAACTCTAACTGAGAGTAGTATTCGTGCACTCGTTGAACGCCAAGAACTCCATGGGTCTTTAATAGTCTAAAGCTGCCTTGAAACACAACCAAGTAAATTAGAAAAGTCACCATATGAAATTCGTGCTTCCTCAAGAACTCTGTAATCTGTTGGTGAAGACACTCACTGATAAACATTGCCCAGTCAAAGGTTTCTTTCTTGTCAATAGCTCGAGAGATGAGGTAGAACATCCATGATCGGAAAACGCTTGTATCTTCCTGACCTGATACCCGGTTGCTTAAAGTTATTAAAATGGCAATCTCGTCCTTGAACTCACCACGCCCAACTCTCTTGGGCAGGTTGGTTTTCTGAACTTTTAATCATCGTTGAGCTACTTTCTTTTGCGATCTATCCTTGTCCTCTTCCCATATCTTGTCACAATCTGGAATGGATACTGTAAAGTGATTTGAATGCGGAGGGATAGAAAAGCATTTCTCAATGTCCCTCGGTTAGAGGCTACAAATGACCCTTCCATCGATTGACTTGATTTGTCTGGTAGACGAGTCATAATGCTTGATACAAGCGATTACAAACTCGAGATCGAAGACCGAGATGGGAATGGATGTTGCTGCAAGGAAACTTGAACGCTCAAGGTTTCTGACTGTAGTGCTACTAATACCCTCCAATGTACTCAGATTGATGATGGGATAAACATGACCCAAGTCTGTATTTGTAGTTTTCAGAAAATCATGTACAAAGCCCTGTTTGGCCTTGTAATCTATGGGGTTGTACTGCATTATGAAAAACTAGATTATTGATTGTAAAGTTGGGTATGTTCGGACAACTTTTAGAAAAGGCTGAAAAAGCTCAGGGATAGGCTAAAAATAGCAAGTAGAAGTCATCTGAGATATGGGTTTTGTGCAAAATTGAATTCTAAGACAACCCAGCTCAATAAAATTTTGAAAAAACGAGATTTAGGCCTGCATGCAAAAGATTTTCAGTCGAGATTTGAACTGGCAGTTAGTGCCAATTTTTCCCATGAAAATCTAGAACATGGGTTTTGTGCAAAACTTAATTCTAAGATAACCCAAATCGACAGATTTGCGAAAAAACGTGTTTTAGGCCCACATGCTAAGAAAATTTTGGAAAATAGCACAGTGCTCTAGAAAAGAGGCTGTGGGGCAATTTTCACAAAATAATCTAAGACATGGATATTGTCGTTGATGCTGAAATACATGAACCCAAATGATACATTTTTGAAGATTTTGCCATTTTCCTTGACATGCGAAGAATACCTAAGATGAGAATAGAGGAAATAAGATAGAAGATAGAAGTTTTGTGTTTTGTTTTAATCTTCTTTTGTAGAAATTCGCCTATGCTTGAAATGGATTTGATGAAACCTGCATGCAAATGGAAAACAAAGTCTGAAATATTCTTCCTCTGAACATTCTGAATCTGTAGCTACGAAGAACATTGAATTCTGACACTTGTAGCACCTTCAGATCATTTCTATGCTCAAGAAAGATGTGTTTAATCAACTCATAATGAGAAATAATGGATGCCATATGCATAATATATAAGAATTTATCCTCAAGGGCGTGTCAAATGCATGCACAACCTTGGAAAGTGCGCTTGAACTCTAACTGAACCTTCAAAACCCACACATGGCTTGTAATTGGCTCTAAAATCAGTTAACTGAATGAAAAATATGCCCTAATTAGGGCGCCACCTTCAAAAGTTCAGTTAATTGACGCATGCAAGTTGATTTCGCTCAGTTACAGACTAAAAATAGGCTTAGAAGAAGTCGACCTTGAAAACAATTAATTGAAGAGTTAATTTTAGTTAACTGAAATCACCTCTCATGCACACCACTTCTCTTGTGTTCAGAAAGTCAACCTTTGACTTTAGGCGCCTCTCTCTAGACAACCAATTTCTCAAAAACTTGAATTTGAAAACCTCATCGGAGCTCACGTTTGACCACTAATTTTGATTGATTGACATGTCGGATTGACTGGCTGACAGTTTCATTGAAGAGCAAGATCAAATCTGACAAAAAACTCCTTGAGGTGACAAACCCTAATTCATCCATCTGAGGCCTCAAAAAGCAGGGTATGCCTAACCTTCACGGGCGCTTTTGACCTCAGACTCAAGAAAATTTTCAATGCATTTTCCATCATTTTCATAGTGATTGTGATCTCACTTCACTTCGCGTTTCCTAATGTTCGGCAAAACCTCAGAACTAGCTGACTGGCTCACCGCGGAGTTGGCTGGATTTTGAACAAGAGCTCTTGGAGAGCACTTCTCGTAAAAACATCATTTGACAGCTTAAAAAAATGGGCACCCTTGGCCTCCAGGGGCACTTTTCCTCCCAGACTTGGCCATTTCTCAAATTGGCTAAAATCCACTAAACCTCCGGCTATAGGTTGTTGAGAAGTCATCTGACCCTGTTGAAATATGCAACAAAAAGCTAGAACCAACATGGACAGGATGAGCACTTGAAACCATCAAACAAATTGAATTCAAGGTATCAATTTCTTGGGTGCCCTTGGCCTCTAGGTGCGCTTTTGCCATTTTTGGACATTTATGACCATGATTGAAACCCCAAGTTTGACCCCTGATACCGGCAACTCAGCGACTCTAATTCACCCGTTGACGGATGTCCTGCGAAGCCATATCAAGACGAAAACAGACCTCCTAGGTGTCACTTGATCAGAAAACTTCATCTGAAGCTCCAAAAGGATGGGCGCCCCTAGCTGAAAGGCGCTCTTTTCACTCCAGATAGTCATTTTCAATTTCCCCCGTTTTGTGTTCAATCTCCAGTTTCAGGTGATGGACAAATCCGTTGGATTGGCTGACTGGCTCATTGCGAAGCTAACAGTATTCCGGAGAAGTCCCTCTGGAAGTGACATGCCTGAAAAGGTTGATCTTGGGCTCCAGAATCAAGGGTGCCCTTGGCTCACAGGTGCGCTTTTGTTCCAGAGTTAGAAAAATTCTCATTATTTTCACCTCTTTGAAAATCCCCTCCAAGACGAAGCCTCTTTTCAGACAAAACTCGCCATAGAAACATCATCGAAGCATTTTGAGCTTAGCTTTCGACACTTGGCACCTGGCCATCTACCATTGTTGAGCTTAGAGAAGTTAACTTTTCACTTGAAAAACGAAAACTACCCACCAGGCTTAAACCGAGTTTTAACTGAAACTGACTTCACCATTGTGATCGTGAAGCAAAATAAGCCAATCAAAACAAATTTCAGCCAATTTTGAGAAGTTTCAATTTTTAGGGTTTTTGACCTAAAAATAAGGGTCCAAAAACCCTAATTTTAATTTTTTCAAACTTTACTAGTATCTTCGTGGCATCACATTGACTCAAAGCCCATACTTGATTTGCCCAAAAGCTATGTTTTGACATCATTTTGACAAGGTTTAGACCACTCTAAGCAAAATGCCTTAATGAAGCAAAAAATTTGGTTTGGGTACAACACACCACTAGATATAGATTGCCACAATGAAATCAACTAAAGAACATAGCAGCATCCACAGAAATGGCTGGCAGCATAAAATGGAGTCCATCGCTTCAAGAGTGTATTTCAATGAAGTCCCGTTTTGCACATGAGAAGAGCGATGCTAGCAGTGGAATCCTCAATCTGCATTCATTACAAGGCCCAAAACCAAGCACGAATCCTCCAAATTTTCAACACCCTATTGGTTTCTGATATAAACACATTTTTGCAATAGATTGGGGGATAAAAATTTTAAATTTTAAATTTTTGGAATGACAACAATGAATAGAGTAAGTGTTAAACAATGGCAAGAATGCACATGGTGGAGAGAAAGAGAAGAAATGTAGATGAATAATGGAGTCAAAAAGGGTTTTGCACATGGTCTACATTGCTCATTTGTTGACAAATGAAAGAATGGTAGAAAACAATAGCAATTGCACGTGGTCTTCACTGCAGTATTGTTGTGAGAAAAAACAAATGAATGGAGAGAGATCAGAGAGAGGTCCAAGAAGAAACCCGCTTTGATACCATATTGAAATGAGAGAAAAAATGAGATTGCTCTCAAATTAAAATTCAGTCATTCACACTTCTCGAAAATCTATTACATAGTATTGGCTTTAAAAAGGCCATTATCCCATATGAAACTAATTATGGGAATATAACTACCAAAACCAAATTTATTAAATTAACAATTTAACTATATATGTCAAGTGCTAAATTCTAACAGTCCTTTCCTCTAGGTCTTCTTAACCACTCGAGAGTTAAGCACTTTGTCTATTTCTTTTATCTTCTTCCGAGGAAACCGATCCATCCACCCTTATGCATCATGCAAACTTTGGTGTGTACCTCCTTGTAAACTTGTCTCTCCTTCATGAAAAATTTACATATCAGCAATATTGAAAATGGGAGATATGTGTATCCCTTTTGGAAGCTCATTCTCATAGGCATTGATGAGAATTTTCTCAACACTTTGCATGAGCCTATTTTCTTCAATTTTTACTTGTTGTATGTTCCATGTGGGAACCTCTCCTTCCTCAAATGAGCCAAAACTAAGTCACCTACTTGGAACTCATGTTCCCTTCTACGCATATCATCATGCTCCTTATACTTCATGGCACTCTTCTCCAAATTTTCCTTCACATCCTTGTGTAACTCATGGATGTATTCAACAAAATATTCCACTATTGCACTCTTCTTGTTCAAATCTGCACTATCCCTCAATTCATCGAAACCTCTTGGCTATACCCATAAACTATCCAGAATGGGCTCCTTCTTGCATTTTTGTTCATTGAATTGTTGTAAGCAAAATCTGCTTGTGCCAAGATAAGATCCCATTGATGTGGTTTGTCACCCACCAAACATCTTAATAAGTTTCCCAAACTTCTATTGGTCCATTAGTGTGGGAATGATAGGCTGAGGTACATCCTAACTTCGTGCCCATCTTCTTCCACAATGTATGCCAAAAATGGCCAGCAAACTTAGTGTCCCTATTTGAGACAATGCTTTTGGGCAATCCATGCCGACTAACTGTTGGATGTTGTGGTTGTGTTTCTGATATGTGGTTGTCATTGATGTCAACACTATTAGCATTAATGTCTTTAAGACTGTATATGTCAAGGATGTTGAGAAAATTGTAATAAAATAAGTTGCAGGTTGTCTATGAAGCAATAAAAATCAGTGTGATAAAAAGTTTAGTATGTTGATGATGAGAAGTTGCAGATTAAAGGGTTTGTTGAAAAGCCTATCTAGTTTATCCACCAAAAGTTTCAGAGGTGCGCATGAAGATTTGAGCATGTTATGAGTTTCTTTGTTCCAACAATTATTCTGTTACTGTAGTTGGTGTTCTTGGAAGAAGATAATGCGATTTTGGTAATCTGAGTTGTTGCGTATGCTCCTATGGTGTTTGTGGATGCTTCTAGATCGTGCTCTATCTATGTTGCATGTCTGCATTGATCGTTGTGCTCGCGGTCGATGATTTTCTCTTGCGTGTTCATGTTTTTCATGTTAATGGCCGACAGGGTGATTGTAGCGTGTTGTGGCTCTTCGAGGAATAATCTTTGAAGGTGTTTTCTGTTGGAGGACATTGTTTTGGGTCTCTACTATGTTGTGGCTGACCTTGGTAGATTCCCATCAATAATCTTTATTGTTTTGGGCTGACAATTTGTATTCATATTATTATTTTGTTGAAGCCGATATGTAGCGATATAATTCTTTGTTGTGTATATATATAAGCGATTGTTTCTTCATTTGAATGTGAAGGTGTGTGAGTGAGAAAATGCGTGTGTGAATAATGTTCTAAATCTTTCGAAGGCAGAGCAGAGTGTGAAGAAGAGTGAAGAAAAGTGAAGAAGTGTTCATGTGCTTAACCAGAACTATAATCAGGCATTAACAAATGCTATTTTCTCAGTTCAAAATCTTTAGATGGATTTAATCTGAATATTATTGTAAGACAGTGAGTCTTCCCTTGGGCAGTAAGCCTTTTTGTATTTGAGCAGTGAGCTCTAGGCAGTGTGCTTGAATGCATGTGCATTCCCCATTTATTATTCTTATACTTTTAACAAAGTATAAACTTGTGGATTAACCTCCACCGTGGTTTTTCCCCTAATAGGGTTTCCACTCAAAAATCTTGGTGTTATGTGTGTTTCTGATGTGTTGTTGATTTGTGTTTTCATGGTTATTAATCAGATATGAGAATAGGGGTTAATAAAGTTAATAAGTTTGAAATTCTGTGACAACTTCTAAAATTCCCATGATGATAAGAGATGACTTTTTAAAATTCCTCACTTGTCACCATCATCTTCATATGGGGACAAAAACTTCTTTTTTGAAGAAATCCTCCCTTAATCTCAAGGTACTTGCAAGTAGCTCCACCTCACATGTCCTCTCTCCACCTCACATGTCCTCTTTCCACACCACTTGTCCTTTTCACACCTTATCTTCCACATGGCGAGATGTGAGGGCTTGTGAGTCCTCAACTCACCACAACCCTCCATCTTGCCCATGTTGGCTAAATCTTAGCCATTGAATTCTCTAGAGACTCTTCCCTTAAAATGGAAGATTTTGTCTCATTTTTCAGACAACACATTCAACACATTCAAGCATTCAAGAAATTCAACTCTCAACTTAGCACTCTCAAGAACTTTGCATTCATCCTCCATTGTTACGACCTTCAAGCTTCCATTGCATCCATATACCACACTTGTCACAATACCCATTTGCATCATTGCATTCCTCATCACTTCTACTCCGTTTGGCATCCATTTTTAGGTCATTTGCTATTGAAAGAGCGCAAAATCAAGCATCAAAAAGGGCCAACCAAACTCATCAATTTAAGCAAGGTAAAATGTTTCATTTTCTTGGTGTTTTGTTTGAATTCATCTTAGGCCAATCTTGAGTGTTAGTGTTTTCCTTTTTGCGTTTCATTTTGTCTTGCATCTTAGAATAGGAAAAGTCACTTGCACACAGAAGGATATAGCCTATAAACGGTATATGACCTGAAACATCCATGTGGCATTCACAAACAATGAATTTTAACATATTTCATTTATCACCATTCGAACAGATATAAAGTTTCATCAGTTTATCATCTGAATAATATATATCTATATTTTTTAACAGGTCAGATATTCACGAGAATATGGACTGTCAACGGTGTAAGCAAGATGCATCAGGAGAATTTCCGGGATTTCAAGGCCTAGATTCAGATCCACTAAAAGAACTGATTCCAGATGAAAATGATAATTCAGATATTGGCAACTTTGCACAGATTTCTGGTTGCTTAGATAAGCAGAGTCAATCTGAGAAACAGGTTTAATGACTGGTTTATAAATTATATATATATACACATTCATGAAGCAATAGTTCTGTCTATGCTCTATTTTAAATCCTGAAATCCTTCTTACTTGTTTATGCCTGTTTTAGTTAGGATCACCACTAGAAGAAGATCTTAAAAGCTGGGGACATCACAAATTTCCAGACACGGTTCCAGATCTTATCCTTCAAGCTGCAGCAGGTAATGAGGTGAGTGCTGAGATATTCTTGAAATATATCTGCATGGATTTCAGACTGGGGTGACAAAATTGATAAGAACAAGCAGCCATTTTTTTCTAATTCAAAGACAGACTGTTTTGTTCTCACCGTTCTTTATAAGCTTTTCATGGACTGTAATAAAAGTTCTGGAGATGGAACAAGATTCCTACTTAAGCAGTTGGTATTTTTTCAATATACTTATTAAAAGCGAAAACAATTTTTTTTGCTTCTATGAATGGCATTTGCTCTTATTCACTGCAAACCGATCAACACTTGCTTTTTGACACTTGCTTTTTGGTCTGTTGCTTAACTTACAATAATAACTTGGTATAGACCATAAACTGCCTAACTTCAGTTCATGTTAGCATTAACACAAATGGAGAGTGGCAGTCAATTCATCATCAATAATGTTTTTATTTGTTTGAGAACATCTATAAATATATTGAGGGGACGTAAGTGCAAAAGAATGGAACAACTTGGAAGACATTTTGAAGTTCTGTCTAATATAAAAGGAACATTGCAAGTTTTATTATTACGAAAACTAATTTGATTAAATGAGATTCTTTTGCAGGTAACTTTTGTTTTTACGAATCAAGTTGATGGGAAACTTACTCCAATTGAGTCTGCTGAAAGAAACTTTTCAGGTCAGATTTCAAACGTACTCAAAAAACAAATGCCAATTGGAAAATTCTTAGTTAGAAAGACCTCCCAGTTGCAAGGTTTTACAGCTCCACCTCATCAACAAGTGAGCGGAGAATTTAAAACAGAAAAAAGTTCCATGATTTTGAAAGAATCGGTTGAAAAAAATTCTGGGTCTATGAAGCCCACTGATATGAGAACAAATTCACATAGATTTTCATCTAAAACATCTTGCCTATCAGGCAGGATTCATGTAGATCATAAATCGAGTAGATCAATTTCTAGTCCTTCTAAGAGGACTCTATTGCCAGCGAAGAGAATGCTTTCTGAGAAAAAATATTTAGATGATGATTTTGCATAGTTGACCAAAGCAAAAGATGGCTTGTTACCACTATTGTCCTGTTCTCTATCTGCTTTAATTCTACACCTTTCTGAAGAGTTGCAATTTCTCATATAATGAGATACAAAATGCATTGAATTTATGGCTGAATGCAATACCATGTGGAATAAGCAAACTTTAAATGGCAATTTTTTTTTTCTATAAGTAACAATTTAAAAAATGTTAAATTATGGCAAAGAGGGTGTTTGTATAACTTTACATGTAAGAACTTAAAAAATGTTAAATTATGGCAAAGAGGGTGTTTGGTATAATTTTACATGCAAGAACTTAAAAAATATTAAATTATGGCAAGCATTTGCTGTTGCAAATAAAAAAATCGTTTAAACTAATACCATATGCGATTGACCATTAGGAATAATCGTAAGCTATTCTCCTGTTTGATTGCAAATCTTTACAAATAGATAGGTTATTTATTTGTGAAACTATGATATTAGAGGTATCTTCATTTGGCACATGAAATTAATGATTCAGTTATAATCTAAAGCAACGAATTACAAGTTGCTAGCTGTTAGGGTTAAAGGACAATGCATTTTCGAGAATATTATTATTGAGGGAAAACTTTCTTCTATATCTTGAGCTGTAGAATGTTGGTATGGGTGACTATATTCCATTAGGTTCACATGGAAGTCTATGTTGTACGATATTGGGTGTACTCATTGGGTAGGCTATGATATTAGGTGTATTGATTGTGTCCAGTTACAAATTATATGAACTCTGTCATTTGGACATGATAATTAGTTGCTTCATTTTTTTTAAAGGGAAAACCACCATTAATACTTAAGATAAAACATGATGTCAATTTGAGATTTGCTTTCCAAACTTATTAATGCATATATTTATTTTGAACATCTAAGATAATTTTTTGGTTCACTAAACCCTAGTCCACCAATTCTTGAATTGAAATCTCTCCAACCCACCCCCATGAATCGAATAATTGCTAACCTCTATTGAACGAAATAAGGAAAGATCCCATAAAAAAGGCCATAATCTCCTCAAAGAGTTGTAGTTTGCCCATGCCCATGGAAAACAAAATCTTATTGTTTCATGGAGGCAATCAAATCTTCTTGAGGCTTTAGAGGCAAGGACGATCTAGAAAGATTAATCAAATATCATGTAGAGAGAACCATTTGTAAGTTCATCTTTCCATCAAAAAAAGAAAATGGGTGTTGTGTTGTTGGAAAAGGTAAATCTCTTTGTTTGATTGGAAAAAGGGATCTAGGTCTTAAATCACACTTCTTCCAATTAGAGACATTAAGAATTAAAAGTAATCTCAATATCTACTTGGCTACAAACCTCAATAGAGGAGCCAAAATGGTAGATTAGGGTTTTAACCCTTTTTTTGTGTGTGTGATGATGATTAAGTGATTGAATTATATGATGCAATGTTGTTCTTAGGTTACTAATGAAAATGCAATGAATTGAGATGATTTTTGAGAAATGCAGAACAAAAAGATAGAAACATATGCCAGAAAGGAAAAGGGTAGACACAAAAGAACTTGACATATACATTTGAGGCTGAAATGGCTAGTTAGGGGTGTGGGACACCCTAGATTGGCTTCCTGTTTTTTAAGATTTGATTTCATAATCTTGTAGCTCTTGATCTACAAGTCATTTCTCTTTTGGGTCATTGTTGTAACTTCATGAATTATTGTTAAAATCCACTTTCCTTGACAACTTGTAGGGCTTGAATGTATGAACGAGCAATCAATCTTCAATCTTCCTCCAATTTGCCTCGGATTTGAAAACTTGCACACATGAAAGAGGGGGAAGGGTACTATTGTAGCCTAAGTCAAACCTCGTTTTGGTATTTCTACCTCCACAGTGGCTATGTTGATGATGTATAAAGAGAGCTTACCTTCGGTCAAGCAGAGACTAAATGACAAGCAAGTGATTAATTGACTAATGCTGCAACTCACCACTCAAATTTGCATTCTTTGATGGATTGAAGTCATGTACTCATCACCTTCAAGGAGAATTTGATATTTGATTTTAAGTCTTGCAAGTGTTAGTACTCACAAAACCAATGAACACAAAACATGAACAAACTTACATAAAAACATGGTATATGATTGACATGATGCTTGATTGAAATAAATGTTGCAATAATCTTGATAATTCTGCTCTTGAATGCTCTTGATTGATTTTAGGATGCTCAAGTTTGCTCAATGAATGTGCTAGGATTCATTAGGTGTGTTTAGGATTTCAAATAATGAAAATGAATTGTATTTATATGTAATTCTTCTAATTTCCCGAAAATCAAATGTTGATAGTTGACAAATGAAATTAGATTTTTAAACAAGAAAATACCGACACCAACATTCAAATTGGAGCCAAAAAGGTTTGGACAAGGGTGTGGGGTGCCCTAGTCTAGACCCATTGTTTTAAGGGCCTTAAAAATCAAGGGGCTATATTAGATGCCTATTTTTGTTTCAAATGTTTTTTTTCTCAAAGATATTCATAAAACGTGTAATTAAATGCATAATTAGGTCCAAGCACATAGGGGAAGCTAAACCTAGTGTGACATTCCTTAAAAAATAAGCTTCATCATAGAGAAAATGGAAGAGATTTTATTTACTCAAGGAATAGGCATTACTCTATTGCTTCATGGGAGCCTTGGACATAAAATCTTGGAAGCTTGGTCCAAAACAATTGGGTAACTCTTTAGCTTAGTTCAATTGGGCTTAATGCCAAAAAGGGTATTTAACAGTGGTCTTGACCTTTGCATTTTTCTTGTTGTGTGTGCATTTTTTGTTTGTGAAGTAGAGTTTTTGAGGTTCGTAAGTTGTCATTACTTTTGTCTTAATGTGTTGGCTGGTTTTTGGTTGATTCTAGCTATGGACAAATACTTGCAAAGTATCTATGTTCATGGGAAAATTTAAAATCTAAAGGGGATTCTTTCATAACCAATTTGCTATTCTCACTCAATTCTCCTATATTAAAAATGATTATTTGGTAGAGATTTCTCCAAATCTATGTTGACTATTAAGACGTGTTCCGAAGTCCCTAGATTTAGTTCTATTTCTAATGCATTTTGTAAAAGAGGCATGCATCTTACATTTATAATAACAATTGCCTCCTTTATTAAATAATCAAGTTAATGAGATTTTGATAAATAATTAAGTTGGTTAGTTGTTTTTTCTTGTATGCAACTTAATTATTTTGTTGGTATAGTAGATTCTTGTATATTTGTTGTTTTCCCTTTGAGGCATAATTGCATGCATACACCCTCTTATACTTGGTTTTGATGATTAATAAAATATGTCTCACACAATAGGCACAAGATTTAATCTATATGGGTCACATAATTATTATCAACACATATCCTTTCCATAGTTAAAAAATCCTAGATTCATAGTGATGTCTAAGGAAATGATAGATTCTCTAAATGCTCATATTTGGCTCAATGTATTAGGAAGTAGAGGAAATTTCAATCATACAAACACAAAATGTTTATACACTAGGATCACTTCCTATAATCCTAGGAGACAATCTCATTATAGCCCCTAGAGGTTTTTAGATAATGCATAAGATAGGGTTCACAATAAAACCATATGTATATCTAGACCACTAACAAGAGTGGGTAAGCCCTTCTTTACTTTAGGCTCTACAAGGCTAATGAGGGTATTTCCAAAGATCATGATAGTTAAAGGAATGTTTAAGAACAAGATTAAAATTATTAGGCTAAACCCTTTGCATGGAGACAACCCAAAAATTTTCTATACTCACTTCAATCTAAACTATTGATGTTTGCAAATTAGGATCCTACAAGAAAGATTAAACTCAAATTGTAAATTTACATCATAAAGATAAAATCTAGTTAAAGCCACAAATTTTTTTACCCAATAATCCCTTTAGAATGATTTATAAATTAGCAAGACAACAAGTATACTACAAATAAAGATCTATTCATGATAAAAAGTGATTAGATGCCAAAGTATGACTTGTGCCTTTCCCCATTGGTGACATAGTCCAATACCCATAGAAAATGTTAAGAAACATGCATATCCTTAATCTAAAATTCATTTGTAAATATACTTGCATTCCATGATCTAGAATTTGTTTTAAGATCTCATTAATCTAGTTGTATTTTCACTTGAAACAACTTTAGATATTTTTTTATTAACAATTAAATACTTAGTGGTACTTGAAATTGATTTAAAACATCCCTTAAATTAATTTTGAAAAAAACATTACATATTGTGTGTAAATATTTTTATGTTAGGGGTTTTACTTGATCTCATAAATGAGGATTATCACTTCCAAAGATGCTTATTTAACCATGGAACTCTCACTATCCTTCAATTGGTCTCATGTTTTGTTACCCACAATAGAAATTTCCATATGCACACGTTACAAACTCCAAGACTAAACATGCTACATTTGACACTCAAAATTGCATAGGCACAAAAGATGCAAGAGAAAATGGCAAAAGATCCTAGAGAGAAAATCTTAAGAGTAATAATTTATAACCACAATAAGCAATGTCCATTTAGTAGATGACTGATAATTATCCTAGGCATGATATTGTTTAAACAAACATGTAATTAAACATAACCAACTAGCTAACGGTCCACGTCTTTGAATCTAAATTGATATTTTAATCATATCCTAAAGGTGGACTATAAATAATTTTGAGATGATTGCATAAGCCTAAACCACCTAGCGCATCCCCTTGATCAATTGATAGGTGCAATAAGCTATCCTACCTAACCATCGATCTCATGTCCTTCCTACTAAAGCTAATAACTATCAACAACCATAGGTCTTATATGTTGAGCAATCATATTCTAATTGAAAAAGAAAATGTGGGAGACAATTGCAACAAAGATCTTCAAACAGTGTAGCATCTTATCCTAATTGGCATTTAGCCCAACAAGTTCATGTTGAATGCCATTAATGTGTTTTGAATGTGCTTATACTTGCTTAAACATTTATGCAACATACTATTAATGTACTTTCTTCCAAAATCTCCTATAATGTTGTAACAAGAAGAATTTGCATACTTGTAATTCATTTTTCTATGTTTTGAATTCATTTTAGTGATTTTCTTTTTTGTTTGGCCATATTTTGACCATTTCTAGTATATTTCCTTTCCCCTAGCTTTTCTCCTTTCCCTATGTCTTTACCTATTTCTTTGTGATGAGCACACAGTGATAATAAGAAGTGGGGGGGTGAATCAGTATCTAACAATCTTTTAATTTTCAAAACTTAACCAATCACAATTAAACATTCAAGTAAGATCTAGAAAGTTAGAGCACATAGACACCAACTCACAAGAGACACCAATCTCCACTTGATAGAATTATAGGCACCAACCTATTGGAGACTCCAACCCCCACACAAACTGAGCTCCAACCTAGCTAGAAGCTCCAACCTATTAATCATTCAATGACTGATATAGTATACTTCTTCCTAATATATTCTTCTCACAAATTTGATTACAACTCACACAATATCCTTCTTCCAAATCTGATCACAATCCACACAATAACCTTCTCTCACAAATCTAATTATAGTCATGCATAATTTTCCTTCCAGATCTGATCATTATCATGCACAATATCTTTCACATGTCTGATCAAACTTTGTCAATATCTTCCTTTAATGCGATTACTAATATATCAATGTTTTCCTCACAAATTTGCTCTTAATTTTCACACATTCTTCATTCATATCTGCATTTATCTACATACATGGGTTGTATATATTCTTTAATACAAGTCTGAAACATTCTTCATACTTATTTGCCCTTTTAAATATGCTCTTTGTTACACATATTCTCAAAATAAATCAGAGGCATATAATTGCTGCCTTTGTAAAGTCATCCCATATAATATCATTTTAATTTCTCTTCCATAGTTGGCCACCATGTGTATATGTATTTTGAATGGAAATTTAGCGGCCTTTGGCCTTAACAGTTTTCTCAAACCTTTGACATCAGTGTCAATACATTGCAACACTTTGTCCCTATTTCTTATCCCTATGTCAACTTTTCCCCCTTTCACGTGTCTTTCCCCCCTTTTTATGCTCCTTCTATGCTTAAGCTATCTATGTTCCCATTTCCAAGGTGATTGCTAAAAATTTTAAATGCATGCTTATCCCCTCTCATGACTAGCTTATAATTACCTTCTTTCTTCCATATATTACATAACCAAATTCTAAATAAGTTTAAATGACCTTTGTTGATCTTGTTTTTCCTCCTCTTTCTCACCACTATATCTCACTTTTCTCAAAATATGGCATAGTTGTGCCCCTAGCTTGGTAGATATACATGTCTTACTCTCCTTTAGCTCCAAAAATTAAATGACAATCAACCCCAAGTTGAAAAACCCAATTCAATTTTTTTCTCCCAAAATAACAAAAATTGCCCCTTGAAAACCTATAAAATAAGCTTTCCTCCTCTCATTTTGGTATCACACTCAAGTTTTATCTTGCACATTGGATTTTTTTATTGTCATCTTGGACCTTTGGAGCCTTGGAGCGTTGATATGCTATTGGATTATCATCACAAAAATTTAGAGCTTGCTTATGTAAATTTTATGAGCCATGGAATAAATTTATGTGGTTCTATTCCTCACTCTCTTCCTCTCACAACCCTTCTTTTTTGTCCTTCCCAATTTCCTTCTCAACTCACACTATTTTCCCTAATTATCTATTTTCTCTTTCCTATTTAATCCCTCTTTATCCCATGCACTCTTGTACTTTTTTGTTTCCATTTTACCTTCCATTTCCTTCTCCCACCAAGCCCTAATTTACATTATTTCTACCTCTTATTGGTAAGTATATTAGACCTTTGAGTTAAGATTTTAATTAGAAAGTGTATTTTAGATTTTATTTTAGTATATTTTTGCCATTATCATGCAATGCGGATCTATGTTTAAACTACCCATAAGGGGTTTGACCAAGGCAACTTCTCCTTTCACCTAACCACCTTGCAAGTTTTCTACTAGAATAAATTAACTTGTAGGTGATATATAGAAAATTCTATCTAGATTGCATGAAAATTTAAGTGTTAACACAACAACACAAATAATCCATAAAAGTTTCAAGAGATTATGAGCTTGAATAGTAGTGCCCCTAGTACACTAAACCAATGCCCCAACCTTGCTACCAATGCATTTGCCCTTGCAGAAATATTAGTCATACACCCTTCAAACTTACTAGGGGGTTATTTGAGATCTCAATAGGCCTTTTCACAATCTTTGTTTTAATTTTTGATTAGATCTAAGATTTTAAATCTCTAATTTTTTGTCTCCCGCTTACATTTCCTTCATCTTTTTACACTAGATTTTTATATCTTATTCTTATTTTTTTTGTTACTTGTAGAAACCTAAACTCACTAAATCATGCATCTTAGCCATTGTATGTAAGATATCTAAGAATGTAAAGAGATTCTCCTATAGGGCACCAAATTTATGGCCCTACACTAACACTAACACTATTGTCGTAAGATAGTTATACATCTACCCTAGTAGGGATGTATATTTTCTACCTTCTTTTGACCTAGAATTTTACTAAGAGGCCTATATGAATATCCTCAACATTTTATAAAATTAGACTCGCTATCCTTAGGTTGATATGCACTTTCTATTCTCAAATTTCTATTTCCTAGTCTTAGTCTAAAACTACTTATTCATGTTTGAAAATTTGTGTTTCGAAATCTATGTTTCCAATTTTTTTTGTATTTCTAAATCTTTTGTGATTATATTAAATCATATTTAGGCTCATTTTCACAACTTTAAATTACTTTTGTTTGATCTAATTCATCACATCTAAAAATAATGAAAATTCCTTTTGCTTAATTTTGGTAAATCTATCTGACTTGCATAATTTCCACTTTTGTTTTGTATGTGAATAGATTAGAATCACAACCATTTCATTATGTAAATTTTTTGGTGATTCTTCATGGATTCTTCCATCCCTCTTTTTTACCTCCTTGCCTCCTTCATGGATCCCAAAATTTTATTTCCATTCATCTCTATTCACTCCCTTGTTTTGTAGCATTTCCTAAACTTTTATAATTTGTCTCTTCTCCTCCTTTCATTGAGATCATATGGACCAACCTCTCCCATATTCCTACCTTTATTATCTTTCTTGGTACTTATCTTAGTGCCTTGGACATTCTTATGTCCTTTTATGATCATATTGACATCACTAATCCTCCACCATCCCTTTCTCATGATCTAGATGATTATTCGAGAAATCATTTTCCTAATGATAAATGTAAACTTCCTACCATTATTGTTGCTTTCCCACCCCCTCCCTCAAGGTTCTTACACCTGCCTCGATGATCTATCTTTAAACACATTAAACAATTCTTCTTGTAGTTATAATATAATCAATGCTCCATATGATGATTGTTGTATCCTATTTATCTCAAATCTTTTGCCTTTGATACTTCTCTTCTTGTAGGAATGACATTATACTTGAAGACCCTATTCTATCTAATCACCATATTTCTTACTTTTCAAACATTCCATTTTTGTCCCTTTCTACCAGTATCCTCCCTCCACCTCTCATGTCGATGCTTCCTAAATCATATTATTCACCACCTTATATTTCCACCCCCTTATGATGTCCACTGTTTGCCTCCATGTTGCTTTTCACTTATCCATTATACTTTAATTTCGTGTGTCATATTTTTCTTCTAATCCTAGTGATCAAACATTTTTACCTACTTCACCTCGTAAACCAAGTGAAATCTTGCTCTCTCTCTCTTACAACCTACCACCTTCATCCTCCTATTTAACAAATAGTTTAACTAAGCATGGGGACTTTAGTACATGAGATGAGCATAACCTTGATGATTTCTTAGATATCGCATCAACTTCATGCCATTATGAAGATTTAAACTTGTCCCTTCCTTTTAATACTATTTTTTCTATGAATGATGTGTCTTCTTGTTCTCTCTATGTGAAATTATGTAATGGAAAATATTCTAAAGCACATGTGTAGTCTTTTAGGGTTTCTATGAATGAATCAAGTTGTGATGAGTCTCTTATGATGTCTTCTTTTTGTTATCCTTTAAATGATAACATTTTAGTTCTATTTCATAAAATCCTAGAAATATTTAACGTCATTCCTCCATCTCTTTCTTACATTTTCACTATAATTCTCTCTTTACCCACTTCATAGCCTATACTTGAATTTTTATCTCCTACTCTTATGCTACTATCTATGTATTCCACTTCTATGAGTACACCATCTTTATCCACTTCGCCTCATATACAAGATCCATCACTTCCTACTTCTCAAGGGCCACTTACCTATTCCACAAATCTTACTATCACACCTCCTTATACATGTGCCACCTACTTTCCTCACCATGATGTGTTACCTTCTCAACATAATATGTATTCCTTTCCTACTACTATTAGGACTTACATATGTACTAAGCTTAAGGAGCTAGAGGTGGAACTAGATACACTCACCTCTCCTCCAAATTTGACATCACCCCTTTCATCCACCACTTTTGCATTCCCTTATTTTCATAACAACCTTATTACAATTTGATAGATGGTAAAAGCACAAAATTGTGTCACACTTTCAACCAGCTAAATAGTTTTGAGTGAAATAATTTTGCATGAAATTATGTGGCCTATATGTGGCACATGTAGTTTTGGGCAAAACACTTTCGCCTGAAACTATAATTTTCAAATGTGCCTCAATTTACATGTAAAGTTTTTGTCAAAACATTTTCGATCGGAAGCCTTTCGATCAAAAATATTTTGGTAGAAACCATTTATGTGGCATCGTTGTTGGCAGTTGCCTAATCTTTTTTATTTTTTATTTGAAACTTTCCACTCGAATATGACATTTCTTAAGTTCGATTTTTTTTCTTCAAAAAACTAAAAATAACCCTTTTGTAGTGCTCAATGTCAAGAATCCAAATATATAATTTTTTGATATCTTTTTTGTTTTAAGATAAATTAAACTTATTACAGCTGTTCACTATTTACAATGTCTTATAGAAACTCAATAGAATTAGAATACATCTTTACAACATATGACAGGAATATACATCGTAGCTTCATAGTCTGGACTGAGATAGAGAAGCTCGATACAGTTACAATAGACCCATTGTATCATACATAGAATGAGAAAGACCATATGCAACGCTAACAATTATTTTCAGAATTTCAAATGGCTAATGTACTGATGACTTCAAGTTCATCTTTAGAGAAGAATTTATCAATCTCATGGCTAGATATGTTGGATAGTTGAGAGCTTTTGGAATTTTTGTAACCTTTCTCCTTGTTGACTTGATCTATATACTCCTCTTTGAAGATCTTCAATGCCTAGATGAAAAAAAACAAGCTGGGGTTCCCTTGTTTCTAGTAGACAAGCACCGTACCGTCTTGGATTAGCCTGGGAAATTTGATTTTTGCTAATTCCATGATTTCCACAACCTACAAAGAAACATTGAACAACGTGAGTCTTTTATTCAACTCAGTAAGATTCCTCTGGACCCCACTATACTTGTCCTCATTCCTTGCTTTCCAAATAACCCATAAAATTTTAGTTGTTAGAATAAACCAAAAGAGATGTTCTTTAATCAGTTTAACATAAAAACCCATTAGAATCTCTTTCCAATTGAGCTTCATGTTTGAGCACCAAGAATCATGATCATTCCAAAACATATTCCAAATTTCATTAGCATAAAGACAATAAAAAAAATATGGTACATATTTTTTGGAACTCTGCAAATTTCACACATATCAACATCAGAATGTTTGAATTTAAAGGGAACCTTTTGAAGTAAAACAAGCCACCTGAAACAATTCTTCTTAGCATCTATCCCATTATACCACAAATAAGAGAAGTTTTTTTTTTCCATACTTTATATTCAAGATTAGTATTCCAAGCCTTATTTAGGTAATCAGTAGGAGTGCAAGGTGCAAGGATTTCTTTATAAATAGTTTTAGTTTTAACCTCCTATAGAGGGAGAGTACCTAGCAATTGGATGACCATTGGTTCATCTTTGCATTTTTCCATTTGTAGAGGGAGCCAAGAGTTACATGATTCTTTTAAGATAAAATAGGTTCTGAAGTTGGAGGATAATATTCCATAGTCCTTTCTCAACTAGCCCCAATAAACCAATGATCCACCCCTTATAATGTTGCTGAAAGTTTTAATTCCCATTTGGTTCCATTTTTTTGCTGAGCAACCCTGCAATAGAGCTAAGGGCTTACCATTATGCTCTAAATTCCACCAGATGGATCTACTCAGGTGGATCATAAAGTTGTTCAAATGAGTTAGGAGAGGGCTAGAGAACTTACATCTAATAGCTTCCCAGGCCTTCCAGATACTTTTGAAGACCAGTGATCCTGCAGGTACAACTGAATACTTGGTGATGAGGAGATCACTGAAAGGCAGTGCCTTCCAGGACTTTTCTATTTTGGGGACAACTTGAGAAATGTTCTTCCCAATTAGGACCTTCCAAGGTTCATTCCCATCTAGGGTCTCGATGACCCACTTCACTACAAGGGAAACACCATGTTTTTTCAGGTCTTTTAGACCGAGACCTCCATAGGCCTTTCCCAGGCAACACCATGCCCATTTGACATAATGCACGTTCTTCTTGCCTTTCCCATCAGACCGGATAAACCTAATGATTTTATTTTGAACTTCATTGACCTAATAGCTATTAAAGAACCAAACTGAGGCAAAGCATAGAGTGTATGGAGATAGTATCTTTTGGCAAACCTGAACCCTCCCAACAAGGGATAGGTAATGGCTATTCCAACCATCCAAATTTTTATCAATTTTTTCTTTCAACCAATGCCACATTTATTTTAGGTTTGGAGAAACTAAAAATGGTATCCCCAAATACCTTACCTATTCCTGGGGCCCTCCCCCACTTAAGATCAAACTTTTGTAGCCAGCTAGGGGGTTTGCCAAGCCACCCTAGTAAAATAGACTTAGCCTTTGAGACCTTTGCTCCAAAGGCTAGGCAAAAAAGATCTAACTTGGTTAGTAACCTGTTTAAATTTTCCTCTTCCAATTCCAAGAAAATAGAAGTATCACCTACAAATTGAATATTCAGGAGCTCATTATTATCAGGTAGAGAGACCCCTCTCACTTTTGGAGATATATTATTGTCATTTAGTAGATAATGAAAGGCATCTGAAGCAATGAAAAACAAGACAGAGGCAATAGGACACCCCTACCTAATTGACCTCTCCAACTTAATGGTCTCCAACCTGGTTCCATTCACTTCTATCATAATAGATGCATCGTTTAGGAGGGCGTTGATCATCCCGGTGAAGCCTCGTGGGAATCCAAATCCTTCCAGAGTCATTTTTAAGAAAGACCACTCCACTTAATTGTAGGCCTTCTCAAAATCCAATAAGAGCATTGCCACATTTTGCTGTGATCTTCTAGCCCAATCTAGAGCCTCCCAACTAGTTATCAAGTTATCAAGTATGTATCTCCCTTTGATAAACCTAGTTTGGGTTAAGTTTAGGAATTTGGGGAGGATATTGGTGAGCCTCATAACTATAAATTTTGAAAGCACTTTGTAGGAGACATTAAACAGAGTGATAGGTCTCCAATTTTTAATCAGTGTTTTATCTCCTTCTTTAGGCAACAATTTGATTAAGCCTTGGTTGATACAATGCCCCAAGGACCCTTTGGCAAGGGCTTCCATAGAAACCTGGTGAAGATATTAAAAAAATTCAATCAATGAAGACCTTGTAGAATTCCACTGGGAGACCATCAATCCCCAAAGATTTATCATTACTCATTGTAAGGATTGCCCTTTTGATCTCTTCCTTGGAAATCTCAACAACTAATTGTATACTGTCTTCTTCAAAAAATTTCATAGGCATCAACCTTTTGAGCTTGTTTCTAGCCCCCAAATAGTTTGCCCCATCATATTCAGATTTGAAGAGGTCCTTGTAGAAAAGAGTAAACTATTGGAAGATGTCTTCTTGATTTGATAGGGTCACACCATTGTGACAACTCTGATCTATTTTCTCCTTCATACCTTTTTCTTTTATATACCCGAAAAAGAACTTTGTCCATTTATCCCCATTACTAAGCCAATTGAGCTTAGCCCTCACTTTCAGCCCTTGAATCTTATTGGTTTAGAGCTTCCTAAAGGAGTTTTTGGCCTTGTTGAGCTCCTTATAGAGTTGCTCATCTGTATGCTTTTCTTGAATCCTTGCTTCAGCAGCAAGCAAGACATCTTGGAGGTGATCTTCTTCCCTCCTCCTATCCAGGGCCTTTTTCCTGCCAATTGTCTGGAAGATACATTTCCAAGACAAGACATTTTGATTCCATCTTTCAATGGGGCTGAGGTCTTTCAGCATCCACCTAGTGATACCTCTTAAGGTATTTACAACCTCAATGCAATCTTGGTCCCTCAATAAACTAGTGTTGAGTAGGAAATTATCTTTATTCTTGGGCCTAATCTTGATCCCACTATTTATAGTTATTTTAGCTTTAATTGGGTGATGGTCTAATAGTGTGTATGGATAAAATAAGACTTTATTCCCTTCAGTGAAAGGCTCAAAGCAAAAACCATCTTTATTGGCATAGAATCTATCCAACCTAATATAGATTCTTTTGCAACTCTTCTGAACATTACACCAGGAAAACCATACACCATTTCTTTCTTGTTTAAGACCTTTCGGAGGATCGATAATATTGAGCCTATTCTTCATTCGGAGTGAATAGTGTCTCTAATTGCCTTTCCATTCCATATCAATGCCACCCTTTTTATCTTCTCTATGTTCGATCATGTTAAAGTCCCCGCCTAAAACCCAAGGGACATCTGGAAGCCCTACAAGCCACCTCCAGAGCTCATTCCTATTGAGATAATCATTTGGAGCATAAATTGAGCAAAAACTGAATTTGGCATCACTCCTTTCAAAGGTGGCCCAAACTACCCTATTGCACAGAGACACCTCTGAGTTAGTGAGGTAGGGTTTCCATATATTAACCACTAGGATGGAAACACCCCCTTTTCCTTTCTCATGCTTGGAGGCCATGAACCATGAGTTCCCCTAGATAAACTTCAAGTTGCTTTCAAGCATAAAATTTACAACCTTGAGTTCTTGTAGGAAGACAAAATCCTTGTTTTGATCTAGATTAAGAATTGTTTTGACTACATACTTTCTGTCAGGGGATTCTAAACCCATGACATTCCAAGAGGTAAGGTTAAGCATCATTATTGCACTTGGGGGTAAGGGGCTCTTTGGCATTCTTAAACATTTCAAAGAACTTGATATAACTTTCCTCATTTTCCATTCTCTTGAGAGAAGGTACAACTGACACTATGATGGTATTCTTTCTTTTCCTTTTGGAGATCACAGTCCCATTCTTACAGATGGCTGTGGTGTTGCCTTTCTTCCCACCCCTCTTTTTAGGATCTTTAGGGGGAGGAGGGGGGATAAAATCCCCATCAAAGGTGTCAGCACCTTATAGGCTCATCTCAGGTTTACTTCCAGAGTCTTTCCCATCACTATTATCTATATTCTTCATTACAAGGGAGGCCCATTGTACTTCCAGGGGTCTCCTCACCATCAAGGTAACTAAATGGACTTGCAGGATCATTGGTTGGGCAGAGAGTGGAAGCCTCAACAAGTGGAGCATCGGTCATCTCCACCGACCATCGACTGATCATATCAATAAAATAATCAAGGGAGTCCCCAATTGGGGTAGAGGAAGAGCCCCCATAGTTACCTGCATTGGCCTCCTCTACCCCACTTGTGACACCCTTGACAGAGGAACTCTCACCAATTAATGGATCCAACATTTTAAGGCTAGATTCAGAGGGGATTTTGCAGGACTGATTAGATTCATAGGCAGAAATTAGACTCTTGACCATGGAGGAATTATCCCTATCCTTTTTGTTTTCGCTTACTTGACAATTGGAAATAACAATTCCTTCATCGACCATAATGCCATTGACATATGTTTTAATAACCTCCATTTTCTTTTGAGAATTCTTGTTCATGTTACCACCTTTTTTCATGATGTCTTGCAGAGCTAACTACTGTGCAGTTAACTTAACAATGCGTACTAGAGAATTAGGCCTAGAGTCAGGAGCAGGGGATAGAGGAGGGGATGAATGGAAAGGCGGAGGGGATGGTGGAAAGCCTGAGGAAGGAGAGGGGTGGCTATGAGCAGAGATCTTCAGATCAAAAATCGACAAGGAAAGGGAGGTGACAAGAGGCTCGAAAATAGCGAAAGGGTCATCACTAGACATGGGAGAAGACAACAGAGACAAGGGAAAAGGGGAGGTGACACCAGGTAGGGTATCCAGGTCAACATAGGGCATCACACCCCCACCAAAGACCTCACCCAGATCGGTCGGTGGGGACTGCCTTTCAAAACCCTCGAAGGCCTTTGTAGAATGTCGACTAAAACCTCCATGGATCAATGGGAAATTCTTTCTCAAATGCCCTTATTTCCTACACAAATAGCACACACCAATCCCTTTGAGGATTAAACAAAACATATATCAATAGAACCATCAATTTTGAGTCCAATGTTTGCAGGAAAAACCACGCCAGGGTTAAGGGAGATGAGAACTCGAGCATTTAAGTCTGGCAAGGTGACTTTAGGCCAAACGGTTCCTCAATCTGAGGAAAAAATGACCACATATCCTGTGGAATATTGTTGATCAACAACCACCTAGGGCTAGACAGGGCTAGGATTTCATCACAATTTGCTCCCAACTTCCAGGATAAAACCCTAAAGATAGATTTACCGAGACTCCAATATGGCTTCTTCAAGATTTTGGTTTGCATATCATGATTTATAAAGTAGATTAAAAAAAGATCCTTTTGAATCATACAACACACGAAAATTTGGTTATTTAATTTCTTATTCCAAACATAACTGAACCAGTTATCTAAGTATTTTCTCGAGGGGAGATTCTCTAGGTCAATGATAGCCATGAAGATTATGACCTCAGATAACCTACCCCTCTCCTTATGAATAGAATAAAGCATATCCTTATTTGGAGCAACCATAGTAGTGTCCAAAGGAATCTTACCTTGTGCTCCTCCATTTGCACCAGACACTTCTCCTTCACCTGTGGAATTGAGGAAAAATTTTGCACTCTCCAAACATTTAGGGTAATCATTCGCAACAACATCCTTGAAAGACTTGGGGTGGTTACCATTATTAACTACCCCACTAGCGATTGTAGAGTCCCCAGAGGGAATGAGGGGGGCGTACCCCCCTCCACTAAGTTTTACACGAACAACAAGCCCTTTAGCCAAAGAAGATAGAAGGAGAAGAAACAATGAACACACAAACAAAGACACCGACAACCCTAGATACAACGCAGAAGAAAGAACTTAATGAGGACAACTATCAAGGGGTACAGAGGAAGCTTAACTCTATGGGGGAGGGCCTGGCCTCCCCTACCATGAATTGGATGTGACCCTTGAGCCAGTCCTCGAAACCAGACGTGTTACACCACTACTCCATCTCCTTCCTTGTTAGTTACCAACTTATTCAATTTTTTGATATTTTGATTAGTTTTAATGTTTTATTTTAAATAATGCAAGTAGGTTGTTATAACAAAAAATGAGGTTGATTAGAAATTAAAGAAATACTACAACATATTTTTTTTTGAAAAATATATGGTGCACTAGAGGAGATAATCCTCTTCAAAAGGGTATAATTTCTTTTAAATAATAAAAAAAGACAAAAGTTGACGTTAAGTGAAAACTTCCAAATTCTGGTAAGTTTGACTTTAAAATGTTATTACGAGGAAAATATACATCATTTTTTTTTCCATGCACTAGATATTGAAGATATCTATTTGGGAAAAGAAAAAGGGAAAAATAAATTATTTTCTCTTTTTTTTTATGATGTCGACTACACGACACTTTTTCCTAAAATTCTCAGCAATTCAAAAATTTTCTATTAAATTTATAAAAAAATATTAAAACATTTTTTTTTTAAATAAAAAAATTACAAGCATAAACTTCATCAAGACTTCTACATTTTATTAGTTTACATCATTTTGAAATTCAAAACATAAAGACCACTTTTATGTGGTCGAAATTGATTTTTTTTTGTTTGTGTTGGCTAATTCCTTTATAAAAGTGTGACACAAGTTTGTACTTTTAGTCAGCTATAATAGCCATGGAAACCTTGTCAACCATGTACACACTTCTATATCCTTTTCTCAACTATTATGTCTTATGCTATTACTATTGCCAAATATTTTTCCTAGAAGATTGACATATGATGCATTAGATTGGTTCTACACTTTTCCCTAGTTCTCTTCACTCCTTTGATGTTTTTATTCACGTCTTTACTCTTTACATACAACTCAACACAGTATGAGAGTTTTCCCATACAAAACTCACACATTGCAAACAAGACCCTACTAAAAGTGTTAAAGACTACACTTCTTAATAATTCAAGTTACTTATTCACATGGAATTATATCATCTTGATCCCATGCTTTAGCCTATACTTATCAAAAATATTCTACCTCATATCCAAGATAAATTTCTTCTTACTCATCACACTTATTTTTATGACTTAGCTATGGGGGCCATTAAAGTTGGAAAAATACTTGGATTAGGGGAACTCTCCCCTCTCTTATTCATTCTACATGTGAACCTTATCTTGTTTGTTATTATCTTATCTTATCAGACAAATTATATTAGATTTAAACACTAGTGGCTCTGAACAACTCTTGCCTCATCTATTGGATAATAAGACAATCACTTTTCCACATCTCCCATCCTAAAAAACTAGAAAAAATAGAACAAATAAATTAAACACTAGTGGCTCTAAAAAAATATTGCCTCATCTATTGGATAATAAGACAATCACTCTTCCATATTTCCCCTAAAAACACCCTAATGCAAAGTTTATCAATCCTTCTAACTTATCCCATCACTGGATGTTAGGCTATTATACCAACCAATGCCAAATTTTAATGAATAACATCCAATAGCTCATTAATGAGGGATCCATAATCCTTTCCCTTGATGATACACCTCCTCCTCTTGATCATGTTGGTTTGACAAATCAAACACAACACATAACCTATTTTTATTTCATGATATATACAATGATATCGATCTAGATCCTCCTAATGAAATCTTCACTTCATTCTCATGATTCTATGGAATGTCTCTTTAAGAACATTATAAAAGGTTCCACTTATCTTGATATTATTTTTAAAATCTTCACATGATTCTTCCAAGTTTCTATTATGCATATCTCCTTGTGTAACCCCCAATCACCAATGAATGATTCCATACGTGATCTAACTACCATTTTTCTTTTATCATTATTTGGTTTTTTTCTTTTCTCCTTTTCTTTTCTCCTTTTCTTTTCTCCTTTTCTTTTCTCTTTAACTTGCTTTATTTTTTCAAGTACAATCAAGATCATGATATAGATTGATAGATTCACTAATGGAATCCATAATTTATGCACCAAAATGATTAAGAGTTTGCATACATCCTTCTTCCTACATATGCTTGTCTTTTTGCATGCACCAGTTACATCCATTCCATTGTTTTTCCCACATTACATTCTCTTGTGTGCCACGTAGCTTTTCATGAGGAGTTTATTAACCAAGTCATTTTAGCTTCAAATTGTGATCCCTCCAAAATTTTCCCTATAACCATAACACATGTTTTTCTCCCCTACAAATGTGACCCTATGCTAATTATGAAACCCATGATCAAGTTCATATTTTCTCTTTCTCTCTATTCTCTTGATACTTGAAACTCATTACTAACTCTTGGAACCTTATAGTGGATCAACTTCTCATACACTTTCCTTATCTAAAATTGAGTTCTGGAAAGCACGTTGATGTCCATACTCATCAAAAAATATTTAAAAAAGAGAGATTGAAGAACAACGCATGGAATCCCAAGATATGAACTTTAAAGCTATATATCAAAGAAACTCAAAGGAAAATATTAAAATTCAAAAAATGAGTGTAAAGAAAATCTATAGAATATCCAAAGAAACAACACTTAGTCACTCAACTAGTTTGAGATTTTCCTAATTTTTATTTTCTATTATTGATCTATCTATACATCATTCTAGGATGAAATTCTAAGCTAGGAAACATTCCTTTCTTTTCTTCTAGCACTCATGACTTGATATTTGAGTAGAAATTTAGCATATATTTTATCTCTTTTATGCACTTAATTTTTTTCTTTCATCCAAATTTCTTAGTTGCAATGGCTCTTGTGGTGAATCCTTCATTATAAGTGGTATAATTCCTCTATCTTCATGATTGAAGAAAAATACCCCGTGAAACTGGTGAATTATCCCCATCCCTATAATTTTGTACTTTCAATGAGTTTAGTGTGGTCTAGTAGTAGTTCAAGCGTCAAAGCACACACACCATTGAATGATGCAAGATAGATCAATATAACATAGTTTGTGAGGCTTCCCGATCTTATAAATGAAGATTCAATCTTGAAGCCTTGTCATTGGTCCAAATTGACAGCCAAATCACTTTTTATTGGTGCATTGATATTATTTTTGTGGAAGGCCCCACTTATCCCATTAGATCATGCATAATTGGATATACTTTAACTAATACTAGTCCCATCCTAGAAAGCTAAACACCAATTTGACTATGGATTAGTATGTACCATTTGATGTTTCACTATAAATTGATCCATTGACCTAAGAGACATGCAACCATTCCATTTTTGATATCCCTAGAGATACTCCATGGATACATAGATTTCACATTGATGAATCTTTTATGACATCAACAAACCATCTAAAAAGTCCATAACACTTTTGGTAGGATTTTTCAATATTCAAATTTGAAAGTCTTAACATAAATTGATCCAACATTCAAGTTCAAAAAACTTTTGTTCTTCATGGAACCTAGCAATGGAAATCAACCTTCTTGAAGATCTAATGTACTTTTCTTTGTGACAAATTCAACTGACCATATACATAGGGTTTATGCAATAAAATCCATCCATTGATATATAATTCAATGTGTTAAATTATTAGAGATATCTTTTTCTCAATGAGTGCTCTATGAATTCAAATTAATTATTTTTGGGTTCAAAAAAATATTGTGGCTTGGGAATTCAATCTATAAATACTGGCATGCATACATATTCTTAGTTCATATTTAGTTTTCTATAGTTGAGCTATAGAGCCCGAGGTGTAAGCTATCTTAGGTTAAGTATACATGACTAATATTTTGAGTTTGATGCATTATCCTAGTCTTGACATTCTCATAGCTACCCAAGGAAACCCCTATGCATGTTTCTAGAGGTGGATGAATTGTAATAGTCAAGCAACCTTATGAAATTAATATAGGAAGTTGTTGTCTATACATTTGACTGTTATTATGTTTATTTTTGATCGTTGGTTTTCTTCCTTCTTTGTTGATTATTACATTTTTAGTCAAGTGAGGCCTTGATATACTTGTAGGAATGCATATTTCTAGAGTGATCCTTTTACTCGCTTTATTTTATCTCTATAACTTCTTCCTTTTTTCCTTTTTGCATCCTTTGTCTTAGCTTAGGATAGATAAGGTGAAAACCTTTTAATCTTAGATATTAACACACTGCTCCATTCCCAGGTCAACTATTCTTTCTAAGTGTTCATGGTCATGTGTGGTTCACTTATCCTAGAATAAGATATTCACACCAATATTTTTCTCCCACGCCCAATGGGAATCAAACCAGTTCAAGATTTTAGTCCTTATTCTAAGGTTTGAACCCATGCTTTGTGAAATTTAGGTGAATTGTTGACAAATAATTTTTCTTTATCATCCAACAAATTTGTCAATAGAAAATCTATTAAGAGAAAACTAGAATGCCTATGACCCATATAACTACCACAATATCTACAACTAGAGATAACCTACATATCATAGTGTATACCCTTGCATTCATCCCAAGAATAAGAGATCAAAATACACAAGAAAATATCAGTCACATCAAGCTAATCCTACCATGATTGCCCAAAAACCACGAAGATTCTTTCCAGTCTGGAATAGAATGTATTGTACCATAAATGTAGTATGAAATATAATGATCCACAATCATCATCCAACACCTTTTTCATAGGTGAAAGACACTCATCTTTGTATTCAATTTGTAGAGGTTCCATTTTTGAAGTTGGTATCAATGATCTAAAAGGGTTCTTCATTCCTTTTTCAGTTTGTAAATAATTTTCAGATTTGGGATCAAATTTTATTGTCTAAACCTGATGTAAGAGTATCCTGGGTTGTAAATGCAATCTTCAAGAGTGGGGAATGAGAATGTTCCTCTAAGATATCCAACTCATCACAACTCATCCAAGAACACTCTCCTCATAGGTCCATGTTGAACTCAGATCCAACCAAAGTGTACCATCTCAACAACATGTCTCTAACCACAAGAGAACTCTAGCCCCACCTAAGTCTCCATGTATCTATGAGCACCTGTAATTGATCAATACATGCCAAACTCCAAATGTAATATAGCACCATCATGAAGTAATGAAGCAAACGATCATGTACTCAATACAAAGAGAACCACACAAGATCAATGTCAAAGCTCCAATCATGAATCAGGAACATAAATATGACAACATGATCTAACCATCTCCTCCTAGGATATCACATGCAACAATGCATATATCCTAGTCTCAAAAGAACCCATATCATGCCAAAACTCTAAGCTAGCATCAAGTGTAAACCATGACATAATATCAAAACACTTTAAACCAAGAATCAACATCTCTAATCAAAATGAAAGTAAACACCTATAAATGAAACCAAAGATGTCAAAGAACCCTCACCATATAGAAACAAAATCCAAGAGTCCATCCATGACACCAACCAACACTACAAAAGATCATCCACCATCAAATGGTGAATCCACATCGCTGCCAATAACACTCATTGAACTATGATACTGAGCTACACATGACATCATGACAACCATATCCTCCATGAAGATCATCCAAGTCTACACACACAACTGAAATGTCAATAACATCAAGTGAAACCAAGATCTCCGAGCCAAAGAAGATACAAACACCAGCAAATCGTTAGGAATATATCCAACACTGCCAATCCATCACTATCAAAATCTCTCACTGGAAAGTGTAACCTTGAGCTATCCATGACATCATGATAAAACCAAATGCTACAAGTCCCATAACCAAATATCTAGGTACTATAAACATCATCCATCCTCTCATCTCAAAGCACACATACCAATGTACAAATGACCATAAACAAGGCCAACTAACAAACTCTACAATAATAATGAATCAAACTTGGTGGATATAGATAGTCCACATCTGAGTCATCCCTCTACAATCAATAGGTTGTGCAAACCTACCAATCACATAACTCATAGATCCAATCACTGGAACATGAAAACTCATCATCACATCAATACACTACAAATTGAGATATCAAAGAGAATAATCCAATAAACTAAATAACTCAAACACCAAATCAACCTCAGATATGATTTTCCAAACATGTCCAAACCCAAGTACCATATTCAAGGAACCAAAAAGGCATCTAGGAGATAAGAAACAACTTCGTAACACCAAACCAAATCACCACCAAAACACCACAAACCTGATTATGTTATGCCAATGCAAAATAGTACCTACATAATGATGACACCATAATCAACACCAATGCTGCACTTGCACTTAACTATCACCCACACAAGACTCCAAGTATCAAACCATGTCCAATTTGTCCTCAAAATCAAAGACAACCTGTGTACTTGCCACCATCAAAGTCCAACTTTGAAAAACACATGTAAACTTGTACCAGGAAGCACCAAATTGGTAATCAATTATACCATCATTAAAAGGTTATGAAAACATGTACTCCCTCAGAGTTTCACCTCTTGACTCATTCAGATGCTCACATAATCACACCTTGAATCCTAGACACCCACAAGTGTTCAAACAAGTACACAACTCCCTCTACTCATCAAAATGAGAATATAACAAAACCACTATGAAATTTACATTGAACAATGATCTCTAATTCCTATTCAAAATTGAAAAATCGATTCCGTATGTAAAAGTTATGCTCAAAACCATGCAACTGAGAACATGATTTTAGGCTCCAAAAATTGGTCAAAACAATAAAAACAACAAACTAAACCTATACCATAGTGTAGTGCTTAGAGAGAGATTTTTGACGAGTATAAAAAGTCAAAAATCAGACAATCTAGGCGGGTGCTGCCACAATAATGAGTTACACTTTTTTGGACATCTTGATTTTTGCTGAAATCACACATTTTTAGAAAATATAATGATTTAAGCCTTAAAAAGGTTCCATTTAAAGGATTTTAATTGAAGATGGTTTGATCAAACCCACTTATATCAAACCCCCTTGGATAGAAACTTGCTAGTTTTAAACCATACCTATAATGAAGTCTCCTCTACACCTATCAAAATGCTGATAAAAAGCCACTTTTGATTTACCGGATAAAATTAATTTATTTAAAATTTATCTTTTGTAAACATGTGGTCCTTATTATAAGCTTCCCAAAAAGTATAATTTTAAATATATTTAATTTTATTATTATATATTTTTTTATTTGTTGTGAATGTAGGTTTTTTAATGAACATCGAGGTCTTTGTTTCACACATACGGAAAAATAGGAAAAGAGAGAGAAAAAATTCTAAAAAATACATGTACACTAGATATTGATGTCTTTATTTTGACAAAAAAAGAATAAGTTAATTCAAATGCATACAAAAAAAGTTATGCAGCTGAAACTATAATATTTCCAAATTATAATTACTCTGACTTAAAAAATTTATAAAAAAATATATATGCAACAAAAAAATTATGAAAACATATCCATCCACTAGAACTAGATATTGGTGTGAAAAAACTACATTTAAAAAATTAGAATTTTATCCTTTCTATAAAAAAAGTTATGCAGCTGAAAGTAAACATCACTTTTTGAAAATGTTGTTTCGTAGAAAAAATAAGTTGATAAAAATCACATAAAAGGATTCACATTTTTTTTCATTTAAAAAAAAAAAATATAACTAGAATCTACACATAAAATCTCACAAATCACTAGTTTTCTTCATCCTCAAATTCTTAATGGTTTAGCTTCTATAGGTGTAAGAAAGTGAAGATCTGGTGAAAAATGTTGATTTTAATGTCAAATTTGGCCAAAAAGTGTAACCCATTATTGTGGGATTACCCAAGCAAAAATTCACATTTGAAAAAAAGTTCTCCAATTTGGCTTATAGGTGCAACAATGGTGTTCCCTGGGCAGAGCCACCAACGACGATGGTTGGCCAATGGCACTCAGGTCGTGCCTTGGTGGTAGGTAGGCGACAAATCTGAAATAAAATTTTAAATAGATTTAAATTTATTTAAAAATTTCCACACCCCTTATACCTTTGGACACAACTCCCTTTTAAATTCTGATTTGATTTTTTATGAAATTAAATTTTTAAGAGGCATTAAAAAATTGATAAGATAATTTTTTAATTTTTAATGTGATTTTGTTTAAGCTCACAGGGCTTTTATTTTTGGATCCTCGCTAGTGATATTGATATGACTATCAGTTGCGAAAGAGCCGACAGTATCGACAGTACCTGCAATACTACCGATAGTCGGCATGGCAGGGGGGTACAGGGTCTATGAATCCCCCCCCCTCCCAAATTTTTATTTAAAAATAAACAATAATTTTTGCGGGGTTTAATTTTTTATTTTTATTTTTGCAAGAAAATATTTTCAACACCGACGAGATAATATTTTTTTGATTTTATTTTCTGCACACTGGGTAAAATTATAGGTCGTACGACTGAGGGCCTAATTTTTTTTTTGCATTTTTTCACAGTGAAGAAAATAGGGGGTATTTTATATCATTTTTCGTCTCTCGACCAACCCGGATCCAACCATGAGGTCTATTTTGTCTCAAGAGGTCATCTGCAACATTTCCCCTAGAAAACCCTTATTTGAATGCACAACCAAGAAACCCTTTTGTCCCAACATTTTTCACACCCCAAATATGCAAACAACCCATCATAACAACAAACCCAAAACCCTCAAATATGTATTAAACAACTTGCAAAACCCTCATATCTTGCCATGTCTTTCATTCTCTCATGCAACACCATAGATTCAAACTCAAACAAGATTTGCTCAATCTAGGGTTATTCAATCACAACCATGGCTTTGATACCAAATGAAAGGAAACTTGTAGCAACATAGTGATAATTGCTACATAACCCAAAATAGAAATCTATGCAAATAAGTACTCAGAATCTACATGCAAGAGAATATACAACATACCCATCAAAGATGACACAAGATGTACCCTGAGAAAAACCCAACCTCCAAAAGCATCTATTGCTCATGTATTATTCAACAATAAACATTACAATACATCTTCAGGGCTCTCCATGAACACCATTGAAGCATCAAGCCCTCAAAAAACACTCCATGTGAGAAAACATGTAACCACAATACCACGCTTCAACCCTCACACATGCTAACAAGAGCTAATCTACCAATTGACCAACCTTAAACAACTACCCATGTGGTTGCTTTTATAGAAACAAGCTCCCACAAAACCACCAAGTAGTATTACATAAAACCATGTGACTAAAGCCACGAGATTACAAAAATATTTCCCCACATTTAAAATTGGGTACTTTATTTAAATTACTTTCCCCAATATTAAATAAATACATTTTACAACTCAACTTATGTCCCAATGTTACATACAACATAAAGTGGCCCCAAGAATATTAACTCCTAGTGATGCACATACTTCTAGATCCCCTAGGTGCACCACACATAATAATAAATAAATACATTATAACATTATGCAAGGTGTACAACACCTAATTCCTAACAAGTTAAGCATAATTAGTTTATACATTCAAAGACACTCATTTAGATAGAGCTCTAATTATTAGTGCATTGGTGAATACATTTTTGGCATCTTCAACATTATATTTCATCATTGAACCTAAAATTAAGAATCCCATTTAAATTCATTTAATTCTTGACAATTAATTTAATATTTAATTGTTTTAAGTCCCAACTAATGAGTCCTAAAATTGTCACATTTTCCTTGTTTAAGTTTCATAATTTTCATGATATTTTTGATGGTTTCAAAGACATTGCGCAAACCTTCCTACTTATTTTAAGTATTAAAGCATTAAGGATGATATACATTATATTGGTAAATGATTGTGTGAACCTATGAATGCCTATGAAATTTAATAGAGTTTTATGTTGATTATGAGTCCTAAAATTGTCATATTTTCCTTGTTTAAGTTTCATAATTTTCACAATATTTCTAATGGTTTCAAAGACACTACACAAACCTTCCTACTTATTTTAAGTATTAAAGCATTAAGGATGATATATATTATATCGTTAAATGATTGTGTGAACCTATGAATGCCTATGAAATTTAATATTTTATGTTGATTATGATTATTAATGATGAAGAGATGCCTTTGAAATAAACTAAACTTTGAAGTGAAGGATCTATCAACCCGCAACAAAAGAACTATTAACCCACAACAAAAGATGCCTATCAACCTATAACCAAGGGGCTGATCACCTACAACATATGCAATATTTTATAGTTGATGGAAGAAATGGTTGAAGATTATGGAAATGATTTATTTATAAATCATTCTATTTTTATTGATGTTGTCACCAAATAGAGATGATCATGGAGGAAAGAAATTTTTTGTGATAACAATGGTCATAGCTCATAAATAATTTATTCCTTGTTAAGCACATTTTCTGTTATAATTGTCTTCTTGATGATACAATCTTAAAGTGATTATGACAATCTCACCTCTACGTGCTTAGTTTTCCATTACTGTTTATAATAAGAATGAGTCCTCTTCTTATGTCTCTGGGGGAGTTGACAATTGTTTACAAGTTGTTTCGAGGCCAAGAATAATCAAACTCTTGGGATCTTGTATATATGTTAGATCTTGTGATAGGTCGATGATCTAGTATTCTAGTGTTGGTAGATATGATATAAGCACTTTTTTTTTTGTCAATCGATACTTTGTTTTTAATTTGTGGTATTTGTTCAGATTGCAATAAAGATAGATTCAGTCAATTACATAAAATTCTGAGTTAAGATTTAAAAGAGATATTGTGGGATTGTAGCTACCCAAGGAAAGGCCACTTGAGGTAACTATATTGCTCCTTGTAGTTTAGATTATTACTAACAGTAAAATAAATTGTTAAGTTGTATTTCCTAATTTAAAGTTGAATTGAATTGTTAAGTAGTAATTGATTGCTATCAACAGTTGTTTTAAGTAGTTACAACACAATCGAGTCATTAATCAATGTCCTCACAGGAGTATTTACCTGTAGCAATTGTTATGCAGTTAAGTTTTCTTCTAGATAAGGTTGTTTCCATATGAAGTTGTTTTTGGTTTAACTATTTTATATACAATTGATTAGGACAACTTAGAATTCTTCACTAACAATTATGATTCTCTGGTTGATAAATTAAATGTAGCACATCTAGGTCAAGAATTTCTTAATAAGGGATTTGTTGGTCCATTGAATTGTATGCATACATTTTTTGCATCAATTGATTGAACATAAATGGAATTAAACACCCACTGTTTTATATATAATTCTTTATTAAGCTAAACTAACTATTTATATAAGAAGTGATGTTTTTTCTTACAAAATACTTTCTTATTTCCACATTAATAACTATTTTTCATTCTAATTTAATAAAATTTTAAACAAAACAATTTAAATTGATATATCTTATACATCTTCGAACTTCAAAATATTTGAAAAAATAAAGGTGTTTTGTGAAAGTAACAAACATTCAACATATTTTATATGATAATACACAATATTACCTGTGGAAGCTATTAAAAACGTCGTTCTTCTAAACTATATAACTTTTTTGAGAGAGTGAATTATAGAAACAGCCCTAATATTGGTTCTTCTATTTTTTATTTTTAAAAGGATTTCAATTATTTTGTGCCACCCCTTGGTGAAGGGTCGTGACCGACTACAATTCTCCAATATTAATACAAATATATGTACTACTTTTCATTAATTCAAATATACCTGCTGCTTCTGATTACTAGATTTGAAAAAGGAATCCCTTGGATATGGACCTACATTTCATTTTTCCTTCACATTAATAAAAAAATCAATTTAAATAAATATGGAGAGAATGACCACCATGAGAGTGAAGCTATACACATTCAATAATTATGAAATCACAAATAGCATATATGCAGGCAGGAGTCCCTTGAGATTGCCAGATGAAGGAGAATATGCTGTTTTTAGAGTTGCTCCAAGAGTTGGTTATCAATACAATTTCTATATTCCGAATCATCAAACAATAGAGTCCCTTAAAAAACCAGAAGAGCTCAAGTCCAGGAGAAATTACAACAAAAACAAGAAGCCCAAAGTAGATGATCTCCAAATAGAGGTTGATGATGATCTTAGCATTGAACTCAATAATCTGTTTAACTCACCAGATAAATTGGATGATGAGCTTAATGATGACCATTTGGGAGAAGTACCCATGGATGAAGATATGGGCATTATTGAATCAAACCAGGCTAACCAACAATTGCACATTTTCAATGATGACCATTTGAGAGAAGTATCCATGGATGAAGATATGGGCATAATTGAATCATATCAGGCTGATGAACAATTGCACATTTTTAGTACTAAACTTCCAATATTTTGTGCAAGTGTTGGGAGACAAAGATGGGTGTACTCCCAACATCGAATAAGATCCTCAAATATAAACATGAATCCATTAAATATTAATAGTATTCAAGCTGTGGATACAATCCAATCAATATATGTGAGAAAAGAATACTGTGATGGCAGTGCTAATCTTCGAAATGATGATATAATGCAACCTATTTATAGTAGTAAACAATCAATTGGCATGGAACCAGTCTTGTTTGATCATGAACTGAGATTAGACCAGTGCAGTAGCCCACCAAAATTGGGCAGTTTAGAAGTGTTCATAAATCAAGATGAAAACATGGGAGGTGGAGAAATGTTCCCACATCTGCATCTGAACATGAGTTGGGAAGAAATGTTGCAGGATCGTTATCCAGACATGAATGGTGCAGCTATCTTTGGAATTCAAGAAGTGGGTGGTGCAGGAATGAGTTTAAATGAAGTTGGAAATATTGGTAGTACAGATATCACCTTACTAGGTGATGAGGAAGATGGAACAGTAGGAATACAATCCTCACATAACTTTGGAAATCACAACATGGGTATTGCAGAAGTGTTGCCAGATCAAAATCCAAACTTGGGTATTGCAGAAAACATCTGTCAAAATCATGACATGAAGAGTGGAAGATTACTTCTAAATCAACCTGGAAATATGGGTAGTTCACATACCATGCCAGATGCAGAGGACATGGGGGCATTAGGAGAAGAACCTGAAACTATGTTGCCAGATCTAGCTGCAGACAACATGGAGAATTCAAGCACCTTTCTAAACCAAACTGCAAGGATGATTGAGAGGCTAAATGTGGGTAATGGACCAGATTTGTTAAATCAAAGACCAATATCAGAGGCCCTTTGTCCTACAATTACTTGTGATGAACAAATTTCAGATGCTTTCTGTGAAGTCAGAGAAAGAGTAGTTGAAGTGGGCGAAGCAATAATTGATGATGGTTCCATCAAGATATCCTGAAATCTACCAATCCTCTGCCACCTTGATACAAAAAATTTCAGGGTCCTACTCAATGCAGGAATTTCCTGGTTCCTCTCCCAAGGATGATTGAGGTAATATTTGTGATTGCTTTCATATGTTCATTTAAAAATGTTTATATGAATATTTTACGTTAATTAGGTAAATGTAATTATTAAGTACAAATTAATTTAGATTAAATTAGTTGGGTAAATAATTTTTATAAAATTACTTAAGGTTAAGGGTATTTCTATCAAAATTTTCTATGGTTAAAGTTTGAGTGTTATGAGGTTATTTCATATTTGATTTGACAGTGAAATTGCATTGTGTCATATAGGAATGATATAATAAAATGTCTTTAAAAAAACTTGTTTGCCTTCACCATTTTGATAGTTAAATTTGTCAAGGTAGTGTTTAAGAATACTATTAGGAAAATTGTAGTATTTCTCGGAGATCAACTCTTTCACCAACATGGAGACAACCTACATGTAGATGCAATTCTTTAATCCTTAGAAAATTGAAGTGTGCTTTAGATGTTCATTTTATATCTCAAATCTATCATACGAATTAATGACACATTGAATGTCTTAAAATACCATGAAATAACAATAGGTTGAACAAACATGTGACTAGTAGAAAGGTGTGGGAAAATAAATTTTGATTTCAAAAAAACTTAAATTTTATGTGTACCATAGAATTGAACTAAATCAATCTCACCCCTTAGAAATCACAAAGATAAGTTTTGAGAATATTATGAGTATCAATAGGGATCAAGCTATGAGTCAAACCTAGCACAAAAATGTACCACTTTTTGATATGTGATTGTATTTGAGAAACTTCACCAAGACAGGCACAAAACTAATGGAAGGCATACGTGTGCAAAATTTACCAGTACAATTTTCCCCCTACTTTGATGTGCATGTAAATCCTAAATGAGCATGCATTTCAAAATAATGGACATTATTTCCTTGGCCCATAGGGGCATAACTAGATGTTTAAGCCATTGAAAGACATTGATAGTGGTTGCAAGTTCAAATCCTTGACTTCAACCATTGTATGAGTAAGGGTAGCTCATTGGAAATTATAGGGGCCAAGTAATTATGGCCTCATAAATGGGGTCTCAACTAGTATTGGTTCCTCCATACCAAAAAGTTTACATGGACATTATCAACCAACATGAGTAAACATTGTGGCATTCATATAAAGTAAAAAATAATTTTTGAATTCATTATGTTGTATCTTGTTATGAGTGCTCCATTGGACCTACAAAATAGAAAAATAATGTAATGAGTATCTTCTACATTATAATGAAAAAATGAAGTTAGAATTTTTTTCTTGTAGAAAAAGTGATATAGGATAATATCCTAGGCAAAGTAGCAATGCAATATGGATCCTTGCAACACAACCATACATAATGGAACATAATGTGATATGATAGTCATGCTTTACAAAATGAAGGTAATTCAATAGTGCTCCATGCAATGTAGGAAATGTGATTAACACTCTACTCTATGTAGATTGTGATAAATCTCTACATGTAGTATTTCAATATTATCTCCATATCATGCAAGTGTGTAATCCATTGAATCTCCACACAATGTGGCAATATGATAGATCTTTGTTAGGTGCACATATATAATACAATCAAGCTCCATCTAGATAAAGTGATAAGTTTCTATTAAACACAATTCACTATATGAAATATCAAACATGAAAAAGTATTAGCAATAACATATACTCCCTTGAATTTTTTGTATCCAATAGATGTAAGGAATTAGAGAGGAGGAATAATGTACATGAATGAAAATAATAAAACTAACAACATATATTCATGTAAAATGCAAGCATGTAAGGTCATAAAATGATGGTAAACATTAAGGCATAATCTTCCCCCTAATATAATAAAATAATGAAGGAAAGATGGCTCTAAAGGATAGATAAGGATTGTTAGAGTAATAGGTTAATTACTTAAGTCACCTTTACTTTATTTTCACTTAAGCTAAACTTAGGCACTTTAATAATTATTTACTAATTCTTTTACTAAATCCTAGGGTTCATTTTAGGGTTTTGATCTCCTTTCTTAAGGATTGATCTCTTTGTAATTATTCATTCTTGTTTATGCATTTTTGCTCTTTTGGCTTGCAGAGCAATATCTTTGTGTTGTTCGAATCTCTTCTACAAGATAGGTTATTTTGCTTGCAGGTGATCACTAGGTTCTGTGAGGTTGGCTTTTACAATTTTAACATGGTATTAGAGCTCCAAATTTGTAGCTTCCTATTCATTTTTTGAGGGATCTTGCCTTAAAGAGAAATTTGGACCTCACCATTGCATCTAGAAGGTTCAAAATAGTCAATATTGACCTTTGTTTCATCAATTTTGGTTATATAGTGCTTGATCTACAAGGGTTTGAAGTTTCAGTGGGTTTCCAAATCTAGAGGGTACCTATCATTTTGGAGTGTTGTTAGGCCAAATGGACCTCACCATCACATTTAGAGCGCCCAAAAACCCCAAAAGCAACTACAAAATCATCGAAATCGGTCATAGTGACTCCGGGAGGCTAATTTTTTTCATTTTTGGGTCGTACAACCAAGTATGACCTGAAATCCAAGATTTAAAAAAAAACAATGTGCAGAGGCGGTGACGTGAGTTAACCGCTAGGCTTCCCCCCAAAACCTTTAGAGTAGTTTTGGTATTTTGGCCATAACTTTTGCTTTCAAAATCGGATTTTTCGAAAAAAAAATATTGGCGGAAAGCTAGTTCTGAGCCTGATCTAGTGGTGTAGGTCTTTTTTCCTAGTTTTGCTATTTTTTTGCATTTATTTCCATTCAAAATCAGAACTTCTATTCTGTGCTTCCGAGGGCATATCTTTTGCATACGGTCTCTGTTTTTGAAAACGAATAGGTGTTGGAAAGCTCTTCTAGCGCTCTATCTAGATCTCTAGATTATTTCATTAGAAAATTTACCAGGTACACAGAGAATTATCTGAAGTGTTTTATGCTTTTTTTAGCTTTCCAGCTTTCAGATTTGTATTGGGTTTTGGTTTTTTGAGTTGTGGGGGGTATTTTTTCTTGCTTTCTATTTATACACAATTAGAAAATAGAAAACTCTTCCAAAGCATATTTCAAAACATTAAACATCATGGCAGATAACACTTCAGTTGACTATCTTACCCCACATAACTATCACATCTGGAAGGCACATATGACTAGACTACTCATGTCCAAGGGCTTATGGTCCACTTTGGATGCAACACAACTAGTGTTGACATGTCAGTTTGAGATTTACAGCATAGAAGCAAAATGGATGAGGCCATGGGTTTGATATCATTGCGTGTTTCAGATAGTCTACTCTTTCACTTAGAGAGTTGCACAACTCCTTTGGCAATGTGGACCAAGTTCAACAATTTATTTGGCACCATCAATGAGTTTAGAGCACTTCAGATTGAGGTAAAGTTGACTTCCTTAGTACCTGATTCATTTCCCTCTATTGAGGATTTCTTGATGAGATTCAAATCACTACGCTCACTTTTACAGGGTTGTGGCAAGAATGAGATTGACAGAGAGTGTATTTACTTGATTTTGTCTAAGCTTTGAGGGCCCTTTCAGGTCTTCTATTCTACATTTTATTCCACCATGGATGCATTGGGTGTAGCTTTTACTATGCCTACCTTTAAGGTTTTTTGTGATTTTTTGACTAGGGAGCAGACCAAGCTTACACAATTGGATGCTCTCACAGGATCAAAGAACCATGCCTTGGTAGCTCAGCCATCTAAGGGGAAACAACAGAAGACATGAAAGCCTAGGTCATATTCAAAAAGTAGAGAGAGTTCCTCCAAGCCACCTCCCAAGGAAGATTCAAAACCACATTTTAATCCTAAGCAAGATAAGTCTTCTAAGTTTGGCGAGTCTTCCTTCAAGAAAAAGAAGAAATCAGGTGATCCTTGCAGTTTTTGTGGCAAGGAAGGACATCCAGTTACCAGGTGTTGGAAGAGATTAGAGGCTTTAGAAGAGGCCATGCGACAACATCATATATCTTCACCTCAGTCTTCTTCCCCACACATAGGGAAAGGTCATTCTCTTTCTGCCTGGGGCTTACCTTCAACATCCACATGGATTATAGATTTTGGTGCTTATCACCACATGAAACATACTCAGGAGTTTGTTACCACACTATCTAATTGTGGAACTTCACAAATTGCAGTTGGTGACTCTACACAACTTACAATTATGGGATTAGGTCCTATTCCATTGGATGGTGGTTGTCTTTAGGATGTTCTTGTTGTTCCTGGCATCTCAACAAACCTCCTTTCCGCTTATCAGATTTTCCATTCTGGCTTTGGTAAGATAGTTGAGTTCTCACCACATGATGTGGTTATTCAAGATCTCCATGATCGTGATTTAATTGTGGCCACTGGGAGTGTTGATCCTGCATCTCACTTATATAGATTTGATGGATTTGAGGGCTCATATGGTTCTGGTTCATCTCTTATTGCACATGCAGATACAATGAGCAGGCTTTGGCATGGGCATTTTGGCCATGTCAATTACAAATATCTACAATAGATGAGTACATAGGTACTTGTGACTGGGCTCCCTCAGATTTCTTGTACTAATGGTGTTTGTTGTGGTTGTGTACTTGGAAAACATCACCGAGATTCTTTTCCTAAGGGTAGAGCCACATGTGCTAAGGCACCCTTGGAATTGGTACATAGTGACCTCATGTCCTTTCTAACTTCTTCCTTTTTCAGGGGCCAAATATGTGCTCACATTTATTTATGACTTCTCTAGGCGTACATGGGTGTACTTTCTTAAGTACAAGTCTGATGTCTTTGATTCTTTCAAAAAATTTAACACATTTGTGGAGAAGTAGTCTGGACTTTCTATCAGAAGGATACACACAGATAATAGGGGGAGTATGTTAATCAGGCTTTCAGGGATTTTTTCACTCATGGTTTGCGGCATTAGTTTACAGTTCTTTACACCCCTCAGCATAATGGTGTTGTTGAGAGAAAGAACACAACTTTACGGGATATGGCTAATTGTATGATACAGTCATGAGCTATGGATTCTTCCTTTTGGGTTGAGGCAATGAATTGTGCCAATTACATTTAGAATTAGATGCCTCATAAGGCATTACAACATATGACTCCTGAGGAGGCTTAGACCCATGTCAAACTTGATGTTTCTACATTTTGAGTTTTTGGTAGTGAGGCTTGGGCATACATTCCTGATGGTCAGTGGAAAGCCATGGAGAGGAAAATTCGACCACTCATATTTGTTGGCTACTGTGAGGATGTTAAGGCGTACAAGTTGTTAATTACTATTTGATGTATTGGTGATTGATGTGTTTATATCGTGTTACAGGTGTATTTGATTTAGTAGATCACTTTGTAATCAGATTTAATCGATGTGTTTACTATTCTGTATAAATTTGATTTAGCAAATGATTCCAGATGAATGTTAATTGGAGTGTTTAATAATACACATGAACTTTATTTAGCATTTTAAAATTCCATTATTTATTTGCTCCTGATAGCTTAGTGTTAGCAAGAATTATTATTTTTGTTATGTTGATTAGTTTTAATCTGTTTTGTTGGAAACTGTTCAGTTTGGGTTCTTGTCACACAGGTGATAGGAGGTCTGAAAACCAGATTTTTGATTAAATACGTATGTGTAACAACATCCATCCCCGCTTGGCTTTCTAGATTCAACCCTTAGGCAAACAACCCCAATATCTCTCACAAGCCTACGCTCTCGGATTGACATTGAGGAGTAAACTGAGGAACTTGCAAAATTCTTGAAGATTGATCTCAATCCATTCACCCATTTAAGATAGAATTACAAGGATAGATTTACCCCAAACATCAACCACAATTTAATCCAATCATTTTGGTGTTGTTGCCAGGGAAAGATATTAAAGGCTTGAAATTATAGCAAATTGAGTTAGGACTAGTACGCCTTGAAGAAAGCTTGTACAATTGTCGACCTTATTTAGGTGAGTACTCCTGATTTTTGTTGTTTTAAGTCATTTAGGTGCATGGATCATAGTAGGGATAGTAGAGGAAGATTCATTAGAAAAGAAAAGGGAAGTAGTTCACAACCCGAAAAACTTAAAAACAAATTAAAATCATCCATTGAGGTTCCACAACCCAAAGAATTGCAAGACAAGTCAAAATCATCCATTGAAGGAAGTAGTTCAACACAGGAAAAACTAGAAACTAAGTTGCAACCATTAGAGTTACCTGAACCTTATCTCGAGAAATGTGCTTTTGATACCACTATTTTTGAGACACCTGCAGGTACTTGTCCAAGCTCTTCCAAGATATTACACAAAAAGGTTGAAAAATTCTTCCAAGAGTCTTACGGGACTAAAGCTGGTCTATTTTCAAAGACCCGAGAGCCATTTAAAACCTATTTTACCCCTTGGGCATTAGACATCATGGATCCCAAAAACAACAACAACAACAACAACAACAACAATCATAATAGGGCATTGGCCAACGATAATCCAATTGCCTTTGAGTTTCCAATCACACATCCCGAACAAGATGCTCCTGTGAAGAACATTCCTCATTCTGCTTTTCCCATTTTTCGTGGTCTTTCAATTCAGGATGCCAATATATTTTTGTTTGAATTTGATGTGTTGTTCCACAACTATGATTATCAAAGCGACGCCCAGAAACTCAAACTATTTCCAGCTACATTAAAGGATGTCGCCCTACGATGGTTTATGAACCTCAGGAATATCAGAACATGCGAAGTCATGAAGGAATTATTTTTAACCAAGTACTAGGATTATTGAAAAACAAAGGAAGTTTGGGATGAAATCTTCCACATGACACAAAAGGAAGACGAGTCTGTGGAGGACTACCTCAAATGCTTTATGTTTAGTCTTCAACAGTCTCGCCAATAGGGACTAAATGATGATGTTGTTAAAATGTTATTTCTTAGAGGAATACGAGATGATGTTATAGAAGCATTAAATTTAATAGGTAAAGGGAATCTCCAAAATGGAATTTGATGATATCTGTGATATTTGCAGGAACTATTCAAGGTCTCAACGTTCAGGAAGGAACTATCCAAGTAAGCCTTATATAGTAGGTAATGCAATAGGTATAACGATGCGTGAAATAGGCAATTTACTTGAGGATCTTAAAACATATTTGTTAAGTCATATGGGTAAACAGATAGACACTCTTTATACCCGTAGGGAACAAGAGGAATCCAAGAAGGCCTTGGCCGTGTTTTATTCGACATGTCGCGAGAAACATGGTAGTGAGGATTGCTCGTACAATAGGACAAACATCTCATCCCTAGAAGAAGCCAGTAGGAGTTCTACCTTGAGGCCTCTTCCTATAGGTGTGCTTGATATGAAATATTCTGAGGAACCTATTTACTACATGGCCCCTAGGTGACCTTTTCCACCTCGAGTAATGCACCCTAGTATGATGAATGATTATCTTGCTTCTGGACCTAGCTAACCCAACTCTTTTTCCAATCAACCAAGATGGTATAGGGGTTGGAAACAATCCCCGACATAGCCTCAATGGATGCCACAGTATCATTATACTTCATAGCTATGGCAACAAGCATGGAGGCCACAATTGCCACAACCGTCACTGTACCAACAACAACCATATCTGTCACAATCACAATTTCCACCTCCTCCCATGATCAACCCATACCAATAGTCACAAAAAATTCTTTTAGCTTTGCCATCATCAGCTACTCAACCAGTCAATCCAACAAACCATCCAACACAACCACCAAGACCTACATCAATGCTAGCCCATCCAAACCCAAACCCCAACAATAAGGCAAACCAACTTGTGTATAATAATGAGGCAACAAGTTACCACACTTATCCTGTGAACACAGTAGAATTAGATGGAGTTCAATTAAGATCGGGAAAGGCTCTTCAAGGGCCCACCATTACAGAAATCAATGAAGAGTCAGAAGCAGAGCTAGTCAAAGAACCTCCCTTTCCTGAAAGATTTCAGTTTGAACCAATACAAAGGGAAGTCTCTCAACTTGAATTTGATCTTGTTAATGAGTTACACAATTTTAACATCAAGTTCCTTTTTTGTAGGCTATCAAGGACATCCTCGTCTATACAAAAATAGTTTGAGATCTATGTACTCAGAAGCAAAAGAAGAAGCAAGACCTGAAGACCATCTAAGTTATTGGACAATTGGCAGATCTTATGCTCGAGAACATAACCATTCCAAAGTACTCGGATCTAGGGAGTCCTGTCATTAAGTTAGATCTATCGGTAAAGTAAGTATTCCTAATACCTTGTAGTTTGGGAGCTGCAATTAATGTTATGACAAATGAAACAAAGGAAAGATTGTCATTAGAGGGACTTCGACCTCCTCCCACAGTTTTTCAATTGGTAGACTGATCTTTGGTCAAGACCAAGGGTATGATTGAAGATGTAATCCTTCCTATTGATTTGTGGGAATATCCAACTAACTTTGTGATTTTGCAACCAAAAATTAAGCTGGGGGGATACCCCTTGATTTTGGGACAACCTTGGTTAGTAGCTGCAAATGCATTTATCAATTTTCAGTCGGGAAACATGGTCATTTCTAATGGTGAGCACAAGAAAAAATTGACTCAATACCCACCAACACAACCCTTGTTAGAGATGAAGGATCCAGTATGGGTTGATAGTGACTTAGATGAGTCATTGCCAATTTTGACAATTGATAAAGCCTTAGATATGGAAGAACTTACTGAAGATAATATTCTTGTTAATTTCCTTCAGAATAGGTATACGTTTAATGAAATTTTTGAAAGCATGGTTCTCTATTCAGGTATAAATACTTAATGTCCTTTTGGGAACTTTCCATTGGTAGGTAGTTCACGATTTAAGACCTTACTGCCATGCTTAGAACAAACAAAGATGCATTTGCCTGGGAATACCAAGACATGTGTGGCATTCATCCTGACACCTACACCCACCATATTTACATTGAAGAAGGTAGTCGTCCAATTAGGCAACCACAACATCGGCTCAACCCTGCCTTGTGTGAGATAGTTAAAGAGGAGCTACAAAAACTGTTAAATGTCGGGTTTATATATCCTATTTCAGATAGTCAGTGGGTTTCTCTTTTAGCTATGGTTCCCAAGAAAAACGGTAAGTGGAGAATTCGTGTTGATTACTAAGAAGGATAATTTTCCATTACCATTTATTGATCAAGTGTTGGACACTCTTGCAGGTAAGAAGTTTTTCTCTTTTTTGGATGGGTTCGGCAGTTACAACCAGATTCGTATAGCACCGAAGGATTAGGAAAAGACCACTTTCACTTGCCCTTGGGGCACCTTTTCCTGTAGTGTCTTTCCATTTGGTTTATTTAATGCCCCTGTCACTTTTCAAAGGGCAATTTTGAGCATTTTTATGGATCTTGTAAATGATTGTGTTGAGGTGTATATGGACGATTTTACTGTCCATGAGAATACTTATGAAGAGGCTAAAAATTTTTTAGAAAAGGTACTTAGGCATTGTATAGATATCAATTTATCATCAAGCCATGAAAAGTGCCATATGCTTATGACATAAGGGATAGTGCTTGGTCATTATATTTTTGCTAAGGGTATTCAAGTTGATCCCAAAAAGATACAAATTATTTGTGTGTAGTTTTCTAGGCCATGCAGGGTACTATAGGAGGTTTATCCAAAATTTTAGTAAGATTACCTCCCCCTTATTTTCTTTGCTAGCGAAAGATGCCATTTTCTCCTGGACACTAGAATGCCAAGAAGCTTTTGAAACCATCAAGAATAAACTTGTCACCACACTAGTACTCAGAGGACTGAACTGGGAGCTACCTTTTCATATCCACACAGATGCCTCAGATTCCTCCATGGGGGCTATCCTTGGACATAAAGAAGATAATCTCTTCTACTTCATTTACTACATCAGTAAAAACTTCACTGAGGCTGAGGTAAATTATATGGTAACTGAAAAGGAGTTCTTAGCTGTTGTTTATGAAATTAATAAGTTTTGTCATTATATTACCAGATATAAAGTGTTTGTTCATACATACCATTTTACAATTCAATTTATAATAAATAAACTTGTTGTAACTGGTAGAGTTATTAGATGGTTACTTCTGCTCCAAGAATTTGACATTACTATACTTGATAAGCCTAGCCATGAGAATGTGGTTACAGAATTTTTGTCCAGATTACAACAACAAGATGAGGAACCAGTTCTAGTTGACGACACCTTTCCAGATGAACATCTCTTTTCCATATCCACAAAGAGTCTATGGTACATAGACATTGCAAATTACTTGGTCACGTGCAAGTTCCCACCACACTTTTCTCCAAGAGAATGCTGAAATTTGGTTGGACTTAGTGGATAGTACACATGGATTAATGGATTGTTCTTCCGTACTAGCATTGACAATATCATGCAGCGATGTGTACCCAAAGACGATGTCTTCGATATACTTTGTGCATTCCACACAAAGCCATGCGGGGGACACTTCACCACACAGAGGACCGCTCAAAATATTCTCATTGTAGGCTACTATTGGCCTACAATCCATAAGGATTATAAGGGTTATGTTCACCACTACGATAAATGCTAGCGTATGGGCTGCCCCATGTGCTTAGATGAAATTCCCTTGCACCCTCAATTGTCCATTGAGCCCTTTGAAAAATGGGGGCTTGAATTTGTTGGACCTATCAACCCTCCATCATGGAGCAAGTAATACATCCTTGTGTGTAAAAATTATGTCACCAAGTGGGTTGAGGTTGTTGCTCTGAAACATGCAAGGGACACCAAGGTAGCCAATTTCCTCTATACTGAGATCTTCACTAGATTTGGTGTTCCTCGAGAGATAGTAACGGATCAAGGCTCACGGTTTGCATTTGATCTTATTTCTTCTTTGGTTTGTGAATACGAGATTCGCCATTGCAGGTATTCACCATACCATCCGCAGGCCAACAAACAAGTTGAAGTCACCAACAAAGAGCTCAAGAACATTCTTACCAAGACCGTTGCCCTCTATAAAAGAGATTGGGTTGCGCGACTTCTTGAAGTCCTATGGGCCTACCGCACTACATGGAAAACTACCACTGCTTTAACACCTTACAAGCTTGTCTATGGTAAGAAGGTTGTTCTCCCTATTGAGTTTGAAGTAAAAAATCTTCTCTCAACACTTCAGCTTGGGATGAATCTTAGCGATGCTCAAAAGGACATAATTTATCAACTCCATACTCTTGACGAAATGCGACAAGAGGCCCTTTTTCATGTAGAGGTCATACAGAAGCAGTGAGTGCAGTGGTGTGATCGCTTTATCCGGTCACAAACATTCCAAACTTGGGATTGGGAATTACTCTATGATTCTTGATTCTAGGACTTCAAGGGGAATTTCCATACCCGCTAGCTTGGGCCTTATGAAATTCAAACTATCTACGACAATGGTGTTGCTCGACTATGCACTGTGGATTCTGAATGGAGGACCCTTCTCATAAACGGGCACTGCCTAAAACCTTACAAGCGGCCCCTTTCCAAGGAAACGTTCTTTTGTGATGTGGTAGAGGAACTTACTATGGTTCCTTTTGGCTTGCTCAAAAATTGATTTCTTAATATATATGAAAAAAAAATTTGCAATAAAAGATCCAACAATGAAAACCTTCGGGCATTGTTGGTCGGATGACGTTTGAAAACCGACTTTTGGCGGGTGTCAACTGCTAAATAAATCTTAGAAGTGAAAACCGGCCTCCCAATGCTTCTAGGTGGTGATAGGATGAAAACCAGGTTACTGGTCGTCTATCATCAAGAGAAAAAAAATCTAACCTTCTGTCACCTTTGTGACAGGAGCTTCTTTCTATGTTCCACAACCTTTGTTTTTTCTTCGGTATGCATAGGGAAGGCTCTTCATTCTCTGTTACTTCAGGGCCTTTTGAACATCCAATGTTATTTGTTGCAAGGTCAACTGTTTTTCTGGGAGCTTCGTCTTGCCTGGTTGTTTTGATACTCGGTTCTTGTCATTTTCTAGATAGGAGCTCTGGGTCAGTCCTTTTGCATCTTGACGCTCCTTGCTAGTTGTTTGCTTCTATTGTGGCTCTTTCACCTCCTTCCTCGTGTTTCTACCTGATCGTACATTATGTGGGATTTTTCATACTTCCATCTGACTACTCCATCATTTTCTGATGTACTTCCTCTGTCATTTCTCTCTTGGTTTGTTTACGTGCTTGACCTTGCTCACTTTCGACCTTCCTTTTCTATGTGGCATTTTGACATTGGTGGTACAACTCTTCTCCATACCCATCCACTTAGGCAACAATTTTTATGATACACTGCTCATCATCACTATATGCGGCCTTCTTTTGTCACTACTTCGCTGGCATCCTCACGTTTGCATCATATGATTTGATTGGGTCCTTTTTCTATTTTTCCATTTCCTCATGCCATTGCCTCCGCGTCATCTTCCATACACATGCATTTTGGTATTGGCATATTTCATGTTCCTATTTTTCTTTGTTGCTTTATTTTATATCTTCTATTTTCTTTAATAAATGGTGACGTGTCCCATGGGTGGGCCACATGCTAAGCTGGGGGGGAGAGCACAGTCTAATCATACCATAGGAAATGCCAAATCATAACCATACCATATGTTGTTGTATTCATTTCACCTTTCTTTTCCGCCCATTCTATCCTCATTTTTTGAGAAGTTGTATCTATTTAGCACATCAAAACTCTTTATTGTTTGGCCTTGGCTATCTCATAACATTATTACCACTTCCACCCTTTGTATTGGTCATAACTCACCATAATTACCCTTTCAAATTACCATCCAAATCTAGTTAGCGACTTGCCATTTTTACCCATTGTCGACAATTGCTCTAAGTCATTCCCAACATCTTTCCCTTACCAACGACGGTTTGCTTTATTTGCTAACAACTTTTGTCTACACACTATTCCAAGTTGACAAGAGTGCCTTATTTTGGTTTGAGACAAACCTCCTGGTAACATTATGATAGGAGAACACATGCACTATTCTGAGCCCCTAAATATGAATGAGTTAAAGGCTCTGGCAATGGTTGAAGCGTATAAAATATTCAAGCAAGCAAGATGGGATGCGTACTTCAAAAAATTGTGAGGGTATGATGAGAAGATGGTGCATAAATTTTCCATGACATGTCACAACAAACGGGCACGAGTTCGGGGTTTGGAAATCCCTTTTTTGGTTGAATCCATAGTAGATGTCACCGGCTTGCCACTATCTGGGGAGAATTACTTCCCTGATAACTCAATAAGGGCAACAAATATTAAGAGCCTTAACAAGAAATTCCTGCAACGTGGGGAGTCGAATGAAGTCGTCTCTAGACAAGGCACAAAGCTAGCTTCACTTCCATCACCTTGGAATGATGTGACATAGTCTGTTATCCAATACATAACCCTTGAAGGGAGGTATGTGTACGTCTATGCTAAACAAATTCAACTTTTGATATATTTGTGTTGGGATTTGTTTGCGAATCTCCCTTTCTTTCTGTATTCTTCTATAATGCAAATGAGAAAAGCGGTTCAAAAGGGTAGTAAGAACTCATTAGCCCATCATGGACTTATAAAATTGTTGATTGTGCGGGAGTTAGAAAAATTCTCTCCTCCACGGGATTGGGATTCATTTGTTGCAGACAACACCCCAAAAAATTCCACGGAGGAAGACCCCCCTAACACCTCTGAACACTCTGAGGAAGAGGACTCCCCTAATAAGGAAAAATCTCATGTTAATTTAGAGGAAGAGGGGTTTGGTTTGAATGAAGGAAATGAAAGTGAACACTCTTCTAATGCACCTAATGAGGGTTATGAATTAGGGGACTTTCCTAGTAGTTCAAAGAAAAAGGTTATACAAACGCCAAGGTCGAGTGGTAGGCAGGACAAAGGTTCCAGTGTCAAATGAGAAAATGTTAAGACCACCACACCTGACTCTAGAGGTAAAAAGACTACCACACCCGACTCGAAGGATAAGAAGACAATACATAGTGGGTCAACCTCGACTACAATTTCTTGAGACAATAAACAATCACCCACCGTTCAAGTAGATAAGCTTAAAAATTTAGCCTATGTGGCTAGTAATGTTTTGAACCCTAAAGGAAAATAATGAAGTGGGTGATTTAACCATTCTGGCCACAATCTTCTAGTAAAATAAGAAAACAGAAGCATTCTCTAGGGAACTTAGAAGGAGTAAGAGAAGGAAAACACAAGAATAATCTAGGGCCACTCTGTTGGATCAAAAGGAGCTCGAGTCAGACCTTGAGGTGCCTCCCCAAAATTCTACAAATGTAGAGAAATCCTAGTTTCCAGTGAGGGTATTCGTGAAGAGAATACAGTTCAAATTGAAACCATGTCAACCGAGCTACCAAGTGGTGACAACTTAGAGAATTCTGTAGAACATGAAATTGGTAGGTTTGAGACTCCTTCGATTGACAATCAATAAGTGGGACAAGAGTTAGAGGAGAAAGGAATGGGGGAGGTGAGTGCGTTGGGTGATCAAGAGCAGGAAAATGTTGAGATCCTCCACCATGAGCAAGAAGGGGAACAAGAATCAGAGGTAGAAGATGAATTTGAGGAGAATCCTCTATTAACCAATGATGAAATCTGTGATATGCAGAATCTAGTGACTAAATTGACTGATGAAAATGAATCCCTACAGAAGCGGGTTCGAGATGCAGAGGTTCTCAATTCTTCACAGGCATCAAAAATTGATCAGCTTAAAGCATCCCTTGAAGAGACAAAGACTCTTGATACTTCTCTTATGCCCATTCCAGAGCATAAAGATCAATTGCATGCATTAAAAGAGATATGGGTCAAAGAAATCTCCAGTGTAGTACAAAGGCTGTCTAGTGTGTATCCTATACTCCTTTGCATGAGGGCATGCAAAATCCTAAGCTGGGGGGAAATGATGAGGGATGTGTTTTTATTTTTATCCTTTGTTTTCCTTTTTACCTCTTTGTTCCTATAGAATTCCCTATAGTTCCTGTCACTATTTGTTAAGGAAGTAGGGATGTTTGATAAAATGCAAAGAAAAGGTAGGAACTTGAGGATATATCAAAACCATTAATTATTTACTAATTATCATTGTGATTATTAAAATAGGGGATGATTAGATGGTTGATGTGTGGAGGCAATGGGAGCATCGGTGGAGTGAAGACAAGAACCATTTCATGAGTCATGAGTTACTTGTTTTTTTTTTTTTGGAACAATGTTAAAACTGTAAATCTATTGTTAAGAAACTTTTAAAGGTTGTTGGCCGCAAGCCATAACAACCCAAACAATCGTATATCATTTTGGTTAGTCTTTTGTAAACTCAACGACATATAATCTCTATATATATGTATGCTAAGACTCAAGTTAGTAATCGATAATATATATCTGCAAGCTATCGTTTTGATTGAAAAGATTAGAGTTTAATATATAGATCAGAGAAGGTAGAGCCCACTTCCTCGATCACCCAGTGACTAGTTGTAGTATTTGTGTGTTGTGTGGTAATGAGATTCTCTTAGTTTGATTTGATCATTCAATCGTTGTGCTATTTAATATGTTGTTAATTACTATTTGATGTATTGGTGATTGATGTGTTTATATTGTGTTACAGGTGTATTTGATTTAGCAGATCACTTTATAATCAGATTTAATCGATGTGTTTACTATTATGCATAAATTTGATTTAGCAGATGATTCCAGACGAATGTTAATTGGAGTGTTTAATAATACACATGAACTTTATTTAGCATTTTCACATTTCATTATTTATTTTCTCCTGATACCTTAGTGTTAGCAAGAATTATTATTTTTGTTTTGTTGATTAGTTTTCATCTGTTTAGTTCAAAATTGTTCAGTTTGGGTTCTTGTCACATAGGTGATAGGAGGTCTAAAAACTAGATTTCTAAATAAATACAATGTATGTGTAGCTGCATCCATCCTCACTTTTCTTTCTAGATTCAACCCTTAGGCAAAAAATCCCAATATCTTTCACAAGGCTACGCTCCCGGATTGACATTGAGGAGTAAATTGAGGAACTTGTGAAATTACCGAAGATTGATCTCAATCCATTCACCCATTTAAGATAGAATTACAAGAATAGTTTTACCCTGAACATCAACCATAGTTTAATACAATCAGCAAGTACTCCTAAGTGGGATAGAGATATGGAGGAGTATTCTTCTTTGATGAAGAATAATACTTGAGATCTACTTCATCATCCTAAGGGTAGAAAGTTGGTTTGGTGCAAGTGGGTGTACCATACCAAGTTTGTTGCAGATGGCTCAATTGATAAGTATAAGGCCCATCTTGTTGCGAAGGGGTTTTATCACGTTGAGGGTATTGATTACTCTGAGACCTTTGCTCCTATTGCTAAGATGAATTCTATTTTCTTTGTACTTTCACTAACAACTTCACAAGGATGGATAGTTTTTCAGATGGATGTGAAGAGTTCCTTCTTGCATGGAGACCTACATGAGGAGATCTATATGGATCAACCTCAGGTATTTGTGCAAAAAAATTCTTTGGTTTTTAGACTTTGGCGTTCATTGTATGGTCTCAAACAAGCCCCCCAAGCTTGGTATGAGAAGATGGACTCCTTATTGCTTTCCTATCACTTCACACGCTGTCATTTTAATCCCACAGTGTACATTCAATGTTAGGAGATTGATATTTTGATCCTTGTGCTATATGTTGATGATCTCATTCTTACAGACAACTCATCCTCCATGATTCAGAGTGTTCAAAGAGCTTTAGTGGAGCAGTTTAAGATGATAGATCTCGGTCTTCTACACTATTTTTTTGGCCTACAACTTATTTAGTCTTCGGATGGGATTTCCATATTTCAATAGAAGTATGCTCTTTATATGCTCCAGAGATTTGGCATGCTTGATTGCAAGCCTACCCCCACACCATTTCAGTCAAGTGTTATCGTGTATTCCAATTGATCTACTCCTTCAGTATATTCTACATTATATAGGTAGTTGGTTGGCAGTTTGTTGTACCTGACACATTTGCGTCCTGATTTGTTAATGAAAGGTAACTTCAGAAAGATATGAATGATGATTGCTGATTGCATCATCATCATTTATATGTGATCGAAATTATCCTTTAAATAAATATTTTTGGAAATAAGAATTTTGAATTTATGAGCATGAATAAAATTCGAAATATTAAATCAAATGTTCTAAGTTTGCATTGAATAAAATCGAAATTAGTAATATATATATTACTGCCTCATGCATTAGTTTATGTGTGTTAATCGAATGATTTTCGGTTTGTTTGGAGCCTGTGCACCCAAGGGACACGTCCCATGAGCAGACGTGTCTCCACCTTGTGGAGACACGTCCTCTCATGAGACATGTCTCCTATAGAGGCGTGTATCCATCGTATATATGGTGGTTCATTGATTGATTTGCAAACATCGAAATTGATAAATGTTTTGCAATCAACACATTCAATATAAGAGAAATCAAATCTGATTTAGAATCTTGAATAGAATTTTACACTTAGAATTTTCTTAGAATCCTTAGGCTCCTAGTTTGATAAAAGATTTGATTACATTTACATGGTATCAGAGCCAAGTTGAGTGAATCCAAATCAAATCTAGATATCAAATTGCTTAGGAAAAATTCCTATTTTTAAATTGAATTCACATCACATTCTTCATAATGTCAAGTGTGATCAGATTTGAAGATCGTCTTGCAGGAGCAAACAACTTCACATCATGGAAATTTAGTATCATGATGATTCTTAAAGAGAATAAGTTAGACTCACTTATGAGAGAAAACAAAAGGGAACCAGAGGCTGATCCTGAGAAAAATCAATGGATTGAGAACAATGAAAAGGCCATGAAAATCTTAGTAGATGCAGTTAGGGATCATAGAGTGCCCATTCTAGCAAAACATGAAGATGCATATCTAATGTTCAAATCCCTTGAGAGTACCTATGAGATAAACAACACCAGTAGGACTCTTGCATTAAAGAGGCAAATCAACAATGTCCAAATAAACAAAGGAGAAACTATTAATGCATACTTCATGAGGATCATTGAACTAAGGGATCAATTATCCACAATTGGATATCAGATTGATATCAAAGAATTAACTCTAATTGCACTAGGAGGCCTACCAAACTCATGGGAGTCATTTTTTCAAGGAATAAGTGCGAGATCTAAACTCCCCAAGTTTGATAGGCTAAGAACAAACTGCCTTCAAGAGGAAACAAGACTCTCAACAAAAGAAAATAAACAAAATAACATAGATGAAGACATTCATGTGCTCAACACAACATCTAATAAAAGGAGTAAGAAAAACTCCTATAGGAAAGGATCATTTAAAAGAAAGAGAAATTCCAATGGAAAGGGATCTTCAAAGAAGAAAGACATCTCTCAAGTACAATGTTTTAGATGTGATCAATATGGCCACTATGCAATGAAGTTCCTTGATAGATCAAAACAACAAGCATATTTTGCTAAATTAGGAAAGTCAAATTTAGATCATGAATCTGAGAACTTTGTGTTCTATTCAGCCTTATCTAGTCAAGTATCTAACAACACCCACAACTGGATAATTGATAGTGGTTCCTCTAGACATATCATAGGGTTTAGAGAACACTTAGACACTATGACTGAAAAGACTAATGAAGAAGTAACCATTGGGGATGATTTTGCACACCCTGTAAAAGGGGTTGGAACTTGCTCCATCAAATTGAAATCTGGTCTTTCCCTTCAACTCACTGGAGTCTTATTTGTACCTAGAATAAAGAGGAATCTAATATCCATCTTTTCCCTTCAAGACAATGGATATAGAGTTACCTTTATGGATGGGAAAGTTCTAGCATGGCCTAAGAACTCAACTATCAAGAAAGCCCAAACCATAGGTATAAGACAAGGGTATCTTTACAAACTATGCACTGAGGTTAAGCAAGCCCTTAACCTTGACACTTTTGATTCAAATGAAATTTGGCATAGAAGATTAGGACACCTTCATTTCCGTGCCCTACCTTCTGTGGAAAAACTTGTAACAGGCTTACCTAAGTTAAAACCATCTCATGAAGGAACTTGTAAAGGTTGTGCCCTAGGAAATAATACAAAAGGATCCTTTCACAATAGCTTGAGTAAAACCCAAAATGTATTAGAAATGGTTCACTCTGATTTATGTGGACCCATGTCTATACCTTCCAAGGCAGGATTTCTATACTATGTCATATTTATAGATGACTTCTCTAGGAAAACCTGGATTTATTTCCTTAAGTGTAAAGAGTCAATAGAAATCCTTAAAAGGTTCAAGGAGTTCAAAGCCCTTACTGAAAACTTCTTTGGGAAGAAAATAAAAATCTTAAGGACAGACAATGGGAAAGAATACACCTCTGAAATTTTTAAGGAATTTTGCATGAGTGTTGGGATTAAGAGGGAGTTTACAGTAGCCTACAAACCTCAACAAAATGGGGTTGCTGAAAGGAAAAATAGAACCATTGTAGAAGCAGCTAAAGTAATGTTGCTTGACCAAAACATTGAAACTTCTTTCTGGGAAGAAGCCTCTAGAACTGTTGTCTACATTCAAAATAGACGTCCTCATTCTCATCTAGATAAAAAAACTCCTCAAGAAGCTTTTACCGGCATAAAACCTGATATTAGTCATTTTAGGATTTTTGGTTGCCCTGTCTATATTCATGTGCCCAAAGAGAAGAGATTCAAACTAGAACCTTCCGAAAAGAAAGGGGTATTTGTGGGATATAGTGAAACCTCCAAAGCCTACAGGATATTCGTACCTGGGCAAAAACAAATTGAATTGAGCAGAGATGTCATCTTTGAAGAAGACATTGCATTCAAAAGGGCAAGAAGTTATAGTGAGATAGAAACCTATTCCCCTAGAGTACTAGAAATGGAGCTTGCTCCTGAGATTCAGAGGGAGTATCCTGAAGAAATGCCAAATGAACTTCAATCTACTTCAGATGAGAATACAAATGACAATGGTAGAAAGAGGCCACTTTGGGCTAGAAAGATGATCAAAGAAGCCGAGAATCATGCAGCACCCAAAGGAACGTTTAGGGAAAGTAAAAGACCCAAACGGTTCTGTAGCTATGTTTCTCTAATGAACAACATCGTAAATTCAGAACCTGTCAGTGTTACAAAATCCTTCAGACATCAAGTACAGAAGGACACAATGATGGAATAATATCAGTCCATTCTAAAGAATGATGTATGGGATATAGTGCCTAGACCGAAAGAGAAATCCGTTGTCTCTTCTAAATGACTCTTCAAAATCAAGCATGCTACTGATGGCAGTATAGAAAAACATAAGGCATGTTTTGTGGCAAGAGGTTTTTCACAAAAGGAAGGCATTGATAATGAAGAAACATTTGCACCTGTTGCCTGTTACACATCTGTGAGAGTAGTGTTGGCCATTGCTGCAGCTAAAGGCTGGAAGATCCATCAAATGGATGTGAAAACCACCTTTCTAAATGGAACCATTGAAGAGGAAGTCTATCTAGAATAGCCTGAAGGTTTTTTTGATACATAAACCTGACTCACATGTGTGCAGACTAAAGAAATCTCTCTATGGACTTAAACAGGCTCCCAAGGCCTGGTATGAAAGAATTGACAACTACCTCTTGGGACTAGGATTTTCCAAGAATGATGTAGACCCAAATCTTTACTTTAAGGTAATCAAAGGTGATATGTTAATAATTATTTTATATGTTGATGACCTACTGATAACATGAGAAGATCACCTCATTGCTCAAGGAAAGAAGGATCTAACTTCTGAATTTGACATGAAAGACTTGGGCATTCTACACTACTTCCTAGGTTTGGAAGTATGGTAGAAATCAGATGGCATTATACTAAACCAAGGAAAGTATACTATTGATATTCTGAAGAGATTTGGAATGTTGGACTACCCATGTCTACACCTATGGAAACCAACCTTCACAAACTAAAAGAAGTAGCAGCAGAATCCAAGTGTGCAGATTCAACCCTATATAGACAAATGATTGGATCCTTGATGTACCTGGTTAACACCAGACCTGATATTTGCTATGCAGTGAATGATCTCAGCCAGTTCATGTGTGAGCCAAAGGAAATTCACCTTATGGTTGTGAAACATATATTGAGATATCTTCAAGGCACTATTGGATATGGTCTTCTTTACATAAATGACCAACTAGATCTATATGGATACTCTGATTCAGATTGGGCTGGAAGTGTAACTGATCCGAAAAGCACATCAGGATGTTGCTTCAGTTTAGGATCGGCTATGATCTCTTGGATTTGTAGAAAACAGTCTTCAGTAGCACAAAGCTGGATAGAAGCTGAATACATTGCAACCTCTATGGGGGAAAGAGAAGCAGTTTGGCTTCGTAAATTGCTTGTGGGACTCTTTGGTGAGCCCTTGAATCCTACAATTATTCATTGTGATAATAAGAGTTGCATCAAACTCTCTATAAATCCTGTCTTCCATGATAGATCTAAGCACATTGAGATACCCTACCATTATGTAAGAGACATGGTAGAAAGGAATGTGATCCAGTTGGAGTATGTTAGTACAAATGATCAAACAGTAGACATTCTCACCAAACCTCTCTCCTGAATCAAGGTAGAACACTTCAGAAAGAAACTTGGTATGGTTGAAATGTAATTTGATATTATGTTTGAAATTCAAATTGTTTATGTTGTACTAATATATAAAGATGTTTAATGTGTAAACTCTTTTGTCATGTGTGTGACTCCATGACCTTATGGGCCTACTCCCACTGTGTACATTATTGAAAGGTGACGATCTTTCTAATAATGAACACTTGTATGTGACATTGTAAAGTGATGACTCTACAATGATGAGTTGAACTATCATTATAGATATCATGTGACTTGATATCTATGGACATGTCATGATATTATCTCTTGGACACTTTGATGGATATCATGGGACTTGATGTCATTTGAAGATCATTGTGATCCTTAAGAGATAATCATGGTGGATAATTATATATCCATGGATATGCCATGAATTATTATGGTAGACATCATGTGACTTGATGTCAGTGCACATACCATAATGAAGATGTGTTATGAAGAATGTCATGTGACTTGACAATATTGAGAAAACATACCATATCTTCGATATCACGTGTGAAGGTGATATCTCCACTTATTTGATTTGAAATATCTTCCCTAGCTAAGAGGGAGTGTTAATGAAAGGTAGCTTCGGTCATATATAAATGATGATTTATGATTGCATCATCATCATTTATATGTGATCGAAATTATCTTTTAAATAAATATTTCTGGAAATAAGAATTTCGAATTTATGAGCATGAATAAAATTCGAAATATTAAATCAAATGTTCTAAGTTTGCATTGAATAAAATCGAAATTAGTAATATATATATTACTGCCTCACACATTAGTTTATGTGTGTTAACCGAATGATTTTTGGTTTGTTTGGAGCTCGTGCGCCCAAGGGACACGTCCCATGAGCGAACGTGTCTCCACCTTGTGGAGACACGTCCTCTCATGAGATGTGTCTCCTGTAGAGGCGTGTCTCCATCGTATATATAGTGGTTCATTGATTGATTTGCAAACATCGAAATTCATAAATTTTCTACAATCAACACATTCAATATAAGAGAAATCAAATCTGACTTAGAATCTTGAATAGAATTTTACACTTAGAATTTTCTTAGAATCCTTAGGCTCCTAGTTTGATAAAAGATTTGATTACATTTACATGATCTTTCCTTTGCGGTTGGCCTTGTCTCTCGGTTCTCACATGATCCACATGAGAGCCATTGGCAAGTTGCCAAATGTATATTGAGGTACATTCAGGGCACCACACATTATGACATTCACTACACATCAGGAACCCCTCACATTGTTGGCTTCACTGATTCAGATTGGGTTGGTGATGTCAATGATCAAAAGTCTACTTCTAGCTTTGTTTTTTTCCTTGGTTCTGGTCCTATTACATGGTCTTGCAAGAAGCAATCCGCTATTGCATTATCATCTATAAAGGCTGAGTATTGAGTAGCGGTGTTGGCTAGTTATGAGATTTTATGGCTTTGACAGTTGATGACAAAGTTTGGGTTTCCTCCTGATAGTCCCATTGTTCTTTGGTGTGACAATCAGAGTGCTATACACATTTCCTATAACATAGTGGAGCATTAGATAATTGAGCACATTGAGATCCACATGCACTTCATCAAGCAATTGATTTAGGATGGTTCTCTCATCTTGGAGTATATTCCTATAGAGGAGCAGGTTGCAGACATCTTCACAAAACCTTTGGCATCGACGCGCTATCTATGCTTGGGGTGAAGGAAGTTGACCTTGGGGGGTCTTTGTGAGGCCTTCCTTCCCTCATGTTTTTTTAGCATGCTTTCATCTCTTTTTTGAGAGGAGTTTTTTCCCACTAGATTTTCTCCTTTTCTTTGCTTTACAGAGATTTGGTTGTATTTGGGTACCTCATCAGGCCTTGTTGTCGGGACCCGTCTTTACTTTCATGCATTTTGTCCTTAGTTTTTTAGCTTCTCCCTAAGTTCATCTTAAGGGGGGGTGTTAGAGTAATAGGTTAATTACTTAATTAATTTAATCATATTGATTAATTAATTAAGTCACCTTTACTTTATTTTTCACTTAAGCTAAACTTAGGCACTTTAATAACTTTTTTATTAAATCCCAGGGTTCACTTTAGGGTTTTGATCTCCTTTCTTAAGGATTGATCTCTTTGTAATTATTCATTCTTGTTTATGCATTTTTATTCTCTTGGTTTGTAGAGCAATATCTTTGTGTTGTTCAAATCTCTTCTACATGACAAGTTGTTTTGCTTGCAGGTGATCACTGGGTTCTATGAGGTTGGCTTTTACAACTTCAACATATATAAGAATGATAGAGAAGTAATCAAATGAAGAGATAAGCATGTAAGAAGATATAAATAATCTATATAAAGAAAACATGCACATGTAAAGGTAATTGACCCTAACATATGCAAGATGATAAAATATAGCTCATAACATGTAAAGTATGTGAGCATAAGATATATCATAACAATGTAAAGTCACCTTGTTGTGTGGTTGATCAACAATAGTAATGATGTAAATGAATGACACTTATTAAGTATTTAATTGGTTTTCCATTAGGATTAGACAAACCAAAATCTATTTATCTAAATTGGGAAGTGATGATAAATGGTTTAATCCAATTAGGATGAAACTCTCCATGTAACTTAGCTTATAGATAAATTTTAAAGTTTTGGTCGTGTGTGCAAATTAAGGCTATGAATAAGGTGTACAAAATAAGGCTACCTAATACTATCTTCAATTGGTGTAAACTCATTTGACAACCACTTGATTTGGGATTGGAAACAAGACTAAAAAAGAGACAAACTATACTAACTAGAGACTATAATATAGAAAGATGATTCCCAATTGGTTTAAACTTTCAATTAATCCCTTACACTATATAAGATTAAAGGTCTAAAAGCACCACTATTTATGATAGAATAACCAATAATATGTTTGATCTTATCTAATTGTATTATTTCCTAATTAAACTTTTTTTATTCCTTAGACAAGAATATTGAGATGAAAAAGGAAAAATAGAAAGAAAAAAACAAAGAAAGAAGAAAACAAGAATAAGAATATTGAGGTGGAAATGGAGAACTAGAAAAAATGAAAACAAAGGAAAAAGAAGCATTAACTTAACTATAGAATAATAATTTAGAGTAATAGAGAACATAGATAGTGAATTTAGAGGACTTTTGTATAGATGTAAGCATGACTACACTACAGTTCAACAAACACATTATAGTCAAGATTTTGTGTTGTCATTCAATAGTGAAAAATAAGAAAAGAACTCTAGATATATACAAAACAATAAAAAATGAGAGTAGTATAAGCTAATGTATTTCAAATTTAAAAAATGACAAGAATTGAGTATGGGAACAAATATTTCTATGTGAATGAGAACTTTTCAATAAAAATGAAACTTTTCAAAAAACTTCTTTCTAGATAAAGAGAAAATTGGGTGAATGCTTGGGAGCTTGTCAAGATGGTCAAGCCCTTGTTTTATTCTTTCAACCTCCATATGTAGTAAAATGATACAAGGAAACTAGATTTTGTGTGTGCTCTTAAATCCTAAGTCTATCTAGAATACAAAGAACAAAAATATAAAATAATTTACAAGTGTCATAATCTCAAGTCTACAAATAATTTTAATACCCTAGGGTGTGATGGAAGGAAAGTGGGAGAAATAGTACCAAGTTGACAATAAGAAACCAAATATTCAAACCAAGAACACAATAGATATATGTAGAACTCTTTCAAGAAGGAGAGAGAAATTGATACTAAAATTAATGAGAATGATAAAAAAATCTAACAAGCTATGAAATATTAGATAAAACTAGAATGGGGATAAAGGGTTAAAATCAATGAAAGGATTTAAAGAAATACCAAATGCAATTATTACCTCAACTTGACAAGGTAATGAAGAGCACATTTCTTACTAGTAAAGAGAAGCTTCACTTATGAAATATAAGCCATCAATTGATGTAGAAGTCCCAAAAATAAGTAAATAGATATTATCGCAAAAATGAAGAGGAGGAATAATTAAATTTTAATGCCAAGAATTCCTACAAACCATTGTATAAAGTTTTTATCAAGCTCAAGAACATTATTCATAGAGTTTACTCACGAAATCCATGATTTTTTTTAGATTGCTTTAGAATTTAAAATTACATGATACAGATGAATTGCTAGAGGGAATCTCAAGGGACATTCAAAGGCCAATGTGACTATTGAGATTCTATCTAATGACTCATGTGATAGTTACATGGAAGCTATAAGATGGTTGGTTTGGTAAGAAATGACTATTGCACGAGTTTAATGTCAAAGGATGATAGTGAGCCTACATTCCTACACTAATGTTGAAGTATAACATGGTTAAAACTTCACAAAATTATTAAAGTAAAACATCACAAGGAAACAAGAAAATCATATAAACACATAGAAAGTGCTTCGACAAAAAAAACACAAACCAAGCTAACACCAAGGATGGGCTAGAGGCCAAGTTTGGGATAGATGAGTCTTAAAGTAATGGCATGGAGGAAAAAATAAAATGAGAATAACTTGTAGTGTTAAAATTGCAGGTTATGCAAATTTTTACCTTAAGTTTTGCTCTCATTTTAGTTAGTTTGTGCCATTAGGTGATAAGACTATGCTAAAGTAAGAAATGAAAACATTGAAAATAATAACATTTGGAGGGTAAATTGAAGGATACACATCATTCATTAGATAAATAATCTATGCCCCCAAGTTAATACCTACAAAACAAACATGTTAAGAAAAAAAAATTACAATAAATGGAAGTGCCAAAAAATATAGAAAATTTGTAAAATAGATTTATTAAATAAAATATAACCCAAAAAATATATATCAACAAATCATAAATAATTTATAATTTAACATATGCAAAATACATATGAAAGAAAGAATGAATGGTTAATGTATTAATGTTGAAAGTAGCCACGCTTGTTGGAGTGAGCAAAATCAATAGCTTTTGTGCATGAGATGCAACTAACCAAAAAATAATATTCTTTTGAAAAATGTACCATAGATGTTGTAAGAAATAAAACTAATATACCCAAAGAAAGGTCTCTAGCATCCAAATAGAAAAACCAAGATAGTTTTTTAGACATAGATCAATAATTACAAATTATGCTTTGTTGAGTCACTTAAGTAAACAAATTTTAAGAAAAGATAAACAATAATATTTACATTAAAAATAAAAACTATGACCTTTCCATCTTTATATAGTTCATGTATTCTAGAAAGAAATCTATCAAAAGTCACCGACTTTAAGAAATATTTAATTTAGTAGAAGATGAATTGTTGATCTTGAAACCAATATAGGCCTCTTTGACTACTTTATACAAAATATAACCCATTTAATTATATGTGGTTTATGATGCCCACACAACCACTTTAAAATATAAGGGTAATTACTTTGTAGTGAAAAGAAAAAGTAAAGGGAAAATGCATATAATAGATTTTGTGATATATACAAGATTTTGATGTGGAAAAAATCTATTATAATGAAACGGTGTTAATTTACAATAAGTCCATGATTATGACATGTGAAAAACTAAATTAAATTTAAATGTTTTTTCTTCTTAAAATTTGAGATAAGCCTTGAGAAAATTACCTTGAATAGGTTGGCATATTTTAATATTGTTAAGGATTTTAAATTTGTAGAAATTCAAATCAATCAATAAATCTATGAGAGGAATATAACTACACAAATATAAAATAATAATGCATTGGCCTTATGCACCTACATTCAATAAGAATTCTATTGGCTAACTTTTATCACCAACTCCCTTCAAGTAAAAATTAGGAGTCATAGAACACATGGATTTATATAGCTATGATCTCCTAGTTTTCAAGCTCTACTTAAACTTGTCTACTTTTAGTTAATTTAATAGTAATCATGTTGATTGATTGTTGGTTGGTGTAGAATATTTACAAGGATCTGTTTATTGAAAATCTGATTTGTCTTTACACTAATAAAAGCAAAAAGCAAGGCTATCTGTCTAGATAGTAGGATACAAAGACTTCATATACAACCAAATCTAAAAGAAAAACCAACTTAGATAGAATTGTTTGAACATACAATTTAAATCATTTAGAAACAAATAAATTATGAGCCAATGCTCTTGAAGAATTGAACCAAAAAAAGAAAAGAATAATAGACAAGAAGAGGATAATGATTTCCTTTTGGTTCTCTTCTTTCTTATTTTTAGGAAAATATAATGTCTACCTAACTCATGAAAAAATGACCAAGCTTACTTTTATATCATTCTTTTCATTTAGTTTATGAATATAGGCTCCATCAAGCAAGGAGACTTTAGAACCATGTATTTAGAGCTCAAGATAGCTAGCTTTCCAATCATTTATGTGAGCCTTATTTTTATCCAAGGAATAGATATGCTAGTTGGGTTTCATGAAACCCCTTTTTCATAAAGTAAGAGGCTTTTCTAAGATGCGGAATAAATGAAGATATATTCATTAGGACCACTAACAACAAATTTTCCACTTCCATCTTTTATAGCATCCTTATCTCTCATGATAACAACATAAAATTATGTATTTACCTCATTTTATGTGTCATCCTGCATGAAGTTAAACTATGCAATCAAGGCATGTACATTTTTGGAAGATATGGTATGAAGTCATACATTAGACTATAAGAGAAAAAATAATGAAGAGAAAAAGTTAAAATTGAGTATAACTTAGGAACACCTACATACAACTTCTTTAATATGATTGGTGATCATAATTGGTCAATGATTTGTAGGGTTATATACCATGTCATCATACATAAAAACTGTGACATTTTTATCTTTCAGTGTATGTATGACATACATCAACCTACAAATTTGATCATTCAACATTCAACTTACATAAGCTGAGATTCTCTTGCAATCTATCCTCTCATGCCAAACAAATCAATTGATATATATACTTGGGTAGCCCAAAGAGATTATTTAAGTTGACATAAAAATATCTTGACCAAACACCCACAAGCATAATTAATGAAGATACTAGATGTTAAAAGATAACTATGTTAGCTTTATTGTGTCCATGCTAGTTATGTTTAGTAAAATATCTACACTATTATATTATAAATTCACAATTGAGTAGTTCAAAGCGATTATATAAATTGATGCAAACACATCTTGATTAAACATCCACAAGCGTAATCAATGAAGACACAAGCTCTTATAAAATATAATTATGTTATCTTGTAGTCTCTATATCAATTATGTTACTAAGATGTTGGTTTGTAGGCCTCAACTTCAAGTAGTCAATCATGCAATCCTCTCAAGAGATGTAAAGTTAAATTTTGATGCATTTTCTTAGTTGAAGTTGAGACATTCTAGCTGATATAATATCAATCTACTATCAATCTTTTAGCTACAATAATATCAGATCTGGTATACCAAGCCACAATTGAATAAAGTGGCTCAGATTTCTTGTCAAACATATTCTATGAAACATTGTACTTGTAGACACCTGAAAATGTCCTGAATATATCACACACCTAGATTTCTCTTATTAACATCATTTTTCCTCATTATAACCTAATTTGTCTATTTAATTAAATAATGTCCAATTATTTAGTTAAATTCACCATTCCTCCTATTAATCGAATAATTGATTTTATTTGATTAATTCATCACTACCATGCTAATTCCTCTTTTGATTAAATAATGTCAAATTATTTAATTGTCATTTTCCCTCCTTGATTAAATAATTCTCAATTATTTAACTAAAAATCCTAATTCTTCTAACTTGCGCAATTAAATGATTTTCCCAAATTGTTTAATTAATTAATATTCTTCCAATCCTCCACCTTACCTAAAGAATATTCTCATAAAATATTCCCTTTTCAAATTCAAATTCTTCCCTCCACATGAATAATATCTTCAACATGATTCCTAAATTTTAGGGATGTTGAATTCTCATAGATTATGGACCCTTGATAAAAAAATTTGATCTACACCTTCATGGATTATTGACCTTTGATCTATCCATTAATCCATTCTCACATCCTTAATTCAATTTCATCCTTTGATTAGCATTTTGAATCCTCACCATTGATCAATATTTCAAAAATATATAAAACTTAAGCATTTTTACATGAAAAATGATTCACAACCCTTATGCAAACTTACTCTCTTGAATTGACTACTCACCTTTGAGCAAATTAAGAAGCCCTCTTTTGCAAATCATCCTTATTCACCAACCAAACTTTTGCAACAACATGGATTGAGCATATTTGAGCAATCCACATATCCATATCACTCCAAATTTGCACTCAATCCACAATGAGATTGAAGGTTTGCTCCCTAGTGTATTCATTTGCTTAGAATTTAGATTTATTTCATGTTAATTAAATCATTTTAACAATGTTTACTAAATTTCATTGAAGTATGGTTTTGAATTTGATTATTTGTTTGTTTAATTGTTTTAGTTTCATTCTTATTTGATCAATTGAGCTAACCATACCACAACACCCCACTCCAAACTCCGTCAAATGCACACCAAGATTTTCAGAATGAATCTGCACCTGAACCCTACAGTTACTTTCAGACTGGCTCTCATCAGGAGCAGATAGATCACCAATCTACACATATTCTATTGGGTCGCACGCTTAGTGGCGCAATCATTACCTGCCTGGCTGCCTCCTACTAAAATTTGTTACAGAAGGTTGAGACCTTATGGAACTATGGTGGAAGCCAAGACCAGTAACAAATAATTAATACTTTGACACGAGATGAAGAGGAGGGGAGCGGGAACTGCGGCACAGGTGGTAGGCAGAGCGTGTTCTATCTTTTAGAGGCTCATCCTTGGATGCTTAGGTTAGGAATAGTTCATTTTGATGAGGTCATTGAAGTAATCCTGACCCGGCAAGAGAACTGATTACATATTGATTAGTAATTAACCAAGATTTAAGATTTTGTCCCTTCTATTTGTTTACCTGCTCAAGCAATGCAGATGAATTGAAGGCATTATTATTCAAATGGAGATAACCCTTGATGTTGACATCCAACCCATTGAATTTGAGGGGAGATTCGGAGATCATCGTAATGCTATGACCAGTGACTAGTGGAAGATATCAGCTTTCTTTACTAAAAAGCTTTACTCATAATTTATTTGCCTACTGTTTCATTGAAGAAAACAAAGCTGCAGACTACCTTTTAAAAAGAATGATACGCCTGAAATGCTCAGCGGATGTGTGAAATCTTGTAAAGAGTCCTTTTCTATTGGAGTTGATTTCAGTTAAGAGATGTTCTCAGAGATGTAATAATAACTTGGTCTGTCGCAATTTTCAGTAACTTTCTATTTAAAACCTCTTACAGTACATGGTTTAAAGAAGGGTATTCCACAGCCCCTAAATGAAAAATATACTTATTACGTGCTATTATCCTACCATAAAAGATTGCTACAGTGAACCACTAAAATAAGTTGCCCAACTACTGTATTCTCTCCTCTATTAGTTCATTCTTTAATCTTTTTTTCTCTTCAAATGAACCAGTAAAATAAGTTGCCCAACCACTGGGTCCTCTCCTCTACTAACTCTATCTTTCTCGTTTTTTTATTTTCTTTTTTAAGAAAAAATTGGATGTTAAAAAGAGGAATTATACGCCTTAGTCTAAGTCAGATAAGAGGCATTTTTTCTCTTCAAATGAACCAGTAAAATAAGTTGCCCAACCACTGGGTCCTCTCCTCTCCTAACTCTATCTTTCTCGTATTTTTTTTCTTTTTTAAGAGAAAGATTGGAAGTTAAAAGAGGAATTATACGCCTTAGTCTAAATCAGATAAGAGGCATTGTGTAAGAGATTTTCCGGTCAAACTCATTACTTCCAAACAGAAGATTTTACTTCACCCAAGCATGGGGACGGTGGGGAAGAGCAGAGTAGACATAGTTTTCACTTTAAATACTTCTCCAGAAAACCTGAAAAATCAGTTAACAAAAATATAAGGTTCCTAACAACTAGATAGTCTACATAATACTAAGGTTGACTGCCTGGACCATAATGAACTGCTTAACAACCAGAACAGAAGCAAAAACATAATCATGTCAATTTGTATTAGCCAGAAGTGCCCTGCAGAAGGTTAAACCACGATGTTTGCGATATCCTCTTTACAATTTTTTTCCTTGAATACAAGATGCTTCCACAAAAAAATATCTGACGACAATAGGATCTATGTTCCAAATCAAAGGTTCTGATAGGTGCTAGTTACAATAGAATGCATATACACAAAAAATGTGGAATGAGACACGGTTGTTAGCACCCTTTAAAGTGAATAGCAATCAGGTAATATCACCTTCCGGAAAGGGACATTGAGAAAGTGGCAGCATTACTTCCTGATGTCCCTGAATCAAAAAAATGAGACTTCATACTGATATGTGTTCTTGACAAAAATTGCATAGATAATGGTGGCTCTTCAATTTCAATATGGCCTTCTAGCATCAGGATAACTTCATTCATTGTTGGCCTTATTTTCTCATCCTCTTGAATACACCAAAAGGCAATTTTGATCACTTGCTCAGCCTGTTCACCATTATAATCAGCCAAATTTCTTAGTTCTGGATCAGCTACATCGGTAATCTTTCCTTCTTCAATCATATTTACTGCCCATTTGGGAAAAAAATCCATACCCTCAGGATAGGACAAGTCTAAATTCTTCCGGCTACTAATTATTTCCAGCAAAACCATTCCAAAGCTGAATACATCACTCTTTTCTGTGGCAGATCCATTCAGTAACCATTCAGGGGCTAAATATCCAGGGGTTCCCCTAATTCGAGTATATGCACGGCTGTGAGACCTATCCATTAGCTTGGCTAGCCCAAAATCTGCAAGTTTGGCCCTAAAGTTCTCATCCAGTAGAATGTTTTGTGGCTTCACATCTAAGTGAAGAATTCTATTCCTGGATTTTTCATGTAAAAATTCCAAGCCCCTAGCCGTGTCATGAATGATCGTATATCTCTTCTTCCAATCAAGAAACAAAGGACTTTCACGAGATTGGCGAAATAACCACCGATCAAGAGATGAATTGCTCATGTACTCATATACCAGTAATCTATTTGTACCATCAGAACAAAAACCAAACAATCTCACCAGATTTACATGGTTAATGCTACCTAAAGCTGCAACTTCAGCACGGAATTGCAAGTTTCCATGGTCTGCATTGCCCAATTTTTTTACTGCAACTTTTCTCCCATCACGAAGGTGCCCTTCAAACACACCTCCAAATCCACCTGACCCAAGCATTGTGCTAAATCCTTGTGTGGCCTCTTCCATCTCCTTGTATGAAAATCTAGGGGGTAGCCCAGGTAAATTATCTAGGAATTCATCTTCTTCAGACCTGAGTTGCTCGGGTTTCTTTCTTTTGTATCTGCTCAAAAAGAGACCTAATGTAATAGCAAAGACAACGATGCAAACCATTGGTACCAGAATTGCCAAAACAATTGTTTTTCTCTTAGAATCATTGGTTTTGGATCTGTCACTAAATGAACCAGGCCCAACCTTTATAAATGCTTTAATGCTCTGATCCGAAACATTCTGCAAAGATTTGACCTCTTGATAATGATAGCAGGCCTTAGAATTTCCCCAAAAGAAGGCAGCCGCACAAGAACAATTTGACAAACATGAATTTTTGCATTCTGCAAGGGTGGAAATACTCTGTTGCATGTATGGGTTTGCAAAATAATCAATTCCTTCAAGCTCTACTAATTGGTTTGAAGCACCACAGATGGATTTTTTTCTAGGAATGCATCCAAGTTTGGTTTGGGACTGCTCAAATATGTTTTCATTCTCACATTTGCAAATACCTCCTGGACTACAAATGCCAAGTGATCCACATATATTGGGAAGCTTGCACACATCTTGAAAGAATATGGAAAATATGTCTGTGTCTGCGAAAAGTTGTGATGTAGATTGAATGTACGTTCTAAGATTTCCATCCACATCCAGTCTCATGAACCGGAAAATTTCATCTCCAAGTTGAGCTCCTGTAATTATATGCCTTGTTGTTGAGTCAAGACCGTTGATCTCTTGCATGCATTCTGCTGTCAAATTACCCTCCTGGATCAGAGTTATACTCTCCCCATTTGACCCATATCCCAATCTGGTTTTGTTGCAAGAGGAATGCAATGCAAAATTCAATGAGCTTGAAGACTGAAAGCCTAATGGATTGAATGTCCATGCTCCATAAGGCAAAGGTGATGGAAAACTCCCATACCAAACTACTCCACCTGGTTCCATTTTGAGCATATATGGTCCTTCTGATAAGTCAGTTTGGGATTTGATAGAGACCAGAGCTTGTCCTGACCCTAAATGCCCTCCTTCAATGATGGTGTCGGTTGGATGATCGAAACTAGCCCATATGGTCACATTGTTACTGTTCTTCACCACCAGATTACCTGAAGTCTATAATCAAAGAAAGTTTTAAGGATGGAACTATTTTTACAAGTACAGAATAGTTCACAAATTTCTCCCTTCTAACACACACGGCAGAAAAAGAAGAAAAACAAAAAGAGCATATTACAGCTAGGCTAATATTTGAGAGAAAACAAAACATATACCATTGATATTTGCGAATTTAGAGGGTTCTAATAATTTTGTGCGCATCTTATATAAAATGTTTGGCTAATTTATTTTGAAAATTTTGTGTTGATCACCAGACAACAATTATATTGTGAGCTTATATGCTTGCAGCAGGGCAGTGGGTGGAAGTACAAGGGTGTGTCCTGGCTTTGGTCTGCTATATCAAATTCCTTAGCATTCAGTAGGAGGGAACTAGCTCCTGGTCTCCAAACCCTGTTTACAGGACATAGCAGTATAAAAAGGATGAAAAATTGTTATACTTCCATCGACTGTCCTGCTGCAAACATATTATGACATTCTAATTCCAGCTAGTGTGTAATTCAAAGGATCACCCATTTTTATTAAAAATTAGTATCATCATTCTCAGTACTATTAGCAAAATAAAATTCCATTGATGCTATTTACAATAGAACAATGACTGGCAGAAATAGTGGGCTTAAAATCATAGGTTTAGCAACTTAGAAAACATTTAACAATAGGGTTTGCAGGTTCAAGTTTATTACTGGATTGTAATGAGGTTGAAATCCAGAAGTACATAATTTAAACAATATGTAAAATAAATGGAAACAAACTCCCTGTTAAGTAAAAGGGCCCATACTCTAAATTAGCCTCTTACATGGTTGCCATCTAGAAGATATCTTAGCCTATATTATGAAATAGTAGTCTCGAAACAATGTTAATAACAACATTTTGCTCTTGGAAACTTTTTGAGGAGAAAACAAGGTAGTTGTCCTAAACAAAAAGAAAATAGCCCATGAAAAATTCCCTACCTGAAGTTCCAGATGATCTGCTTGACTGATATTGGCGGACCATACCACAGAACTATCCGTGTCTTCTAAAATTAGGCCAGCTTGAGGTCCAAGCTTTAAACACGGTTTTCCTCTTATGGGTATGTTCCTATTGGCTGTCCAGACAATTGTTTGGTTGTACTGAATGTAAGCTATAACCAGATACATATATTCCTCAATGGGTTTGAAGAACTTCAAAGCAAACATGCCATTTGTGCTCTGCAGAATACTTTCTCCTATGTTGCTGTTGTTCACGCAATTCTCTGAATCGAGAGAAAGTGTGGAGTTTTCAGAAGAACCTAAGAATAGAAGGCCAATGATCAACCAGATTAAAAAAAGGTCTCTGGGGCATAGAGCCATCTAAGAGCTTCATAAAAAAATCCGGTTACATTCAGATTCCATTCGGTGACGCACAGACAAGTTATACTTATTCAAGCAACGAACCTACGTGAAAGTTATATGGCTCAGATAATCTTCTACAAAAAAAAGTAGAGAATTTATTCAGATAAACTAGTCTTCAAATTAGACTACTTCAAGCCTTAAAATGTGAAACAAGACTAGGGTAGCTTGAAAAACTTTGTTTCTACCGACTGCCACTTGCATTGAAACAATTTTTTTTTCACTTGTGGGTCCAAATCTGCAATTCTCTCTATCCTGTTCTGTTTTGTTCTACACTTTCTGATACAATTCTTCCACCACAACTTGCTTTTATTCATTATTTTTTTAATCAAAACATGAGTGAAATATATTCCTCTGAAATGACGTGGGATCCGTGGGGCCTTGGGAATGTGACATATTTACACGTAAGCTTGACATGAATAACATGTCGATATGCTATTCTTTACACAGCAGGGGAGAGGACATGTCGATATGCTATTCTTTACACAGCAGGGGAGAGGACACAATATGATATAGAAGTTAGTCACAAGGTTGTGGTTGCATAAGTATTTTTGGGTCAATTTATTCAGTCTCAACTGTCTTGATTCTTGATTTGTCTATAATGTGGAGAAAGGTCTATATGCACCACTCAAGAGTGTATAAAAGAGGTTGACCTTTAACAAAAGTCATATTATAAAAGTATCAAAATAAGAATTATATATAAAAGTTTTTATGAATAATTTTACAAACATGTTTATAAATAGAAATAATTGTACAAATACTAAATGAATATAAAAATAGTCATAGCTTTCTTTGTATTGGTAACTTGGAGTTGAATGAATTATCTTTAAAATGTTTCAATTGACATTTCATCTGTTTATTTTCACAGAGATTCAATTTGGAAAAAGATGTCAAATAAAATATATCAAACTTTCACTATTCATAATATTCTAAGATATTTTTTCTTTTGTATTAACCATGTAATAATTTTTTGCATCTGTGTTTTAGACCGCATTCAGTAAGTCATCATCAAGATGTCGAGAGATTGAAAGAGAAGATCTAAAATGTTGATGAGAAAATTACTACACAATTTAATCAAGAAAAAAACTATCATACAAAAGATGTCAGAGAAAATCCTTGGAATTATAATTTCCTAATGAAAATTAAAGCTAGAAAACACAATAGTTATGTGCATTTTGTGACTTTCAAAAATGTATGTGGTGATGTTGAATATGTTGATGTTATAGCAGTGGGAGATATCTTTCTCTCAAATTTAAAAATGATGGATAAATAATACCAAGGCAAGTCAGACTTGCTATATATAATAATTTTATGAAGAGTCACCTTGTTTCTTAAAAGAGGCCAACCCAAATGAAGAGTCACCTAGTTTTGTATAAATACAAGGTGAGGATCATTCATTTGATCATCAAGTTCATTCATCATAATTCACATTCCTAGAAGAAGTTCATACTTGAGCAACAGATCATCATCTTGTAGCAGCAGATCATCATTTTGTAGCAACAGACCGATTTCAAGGAGAAACATATTCATTTATATCTTTGCATCTAGGAGAGGTGCTATTATTCATTTTATCAAATTCGGCATTGTGTTGGGCCTAAGTTGTAAGCAAATTTCTACTCTTATTCCTTCAATATATAAGAGATATATTTGCTGGGTTTTTCTCCCTCGAGTAGGAGGGTTTTCCCCAGGTATCTTGTTGTGTTCATTGTCTTATGTGTTGCATTTTCTGATTGCTTATATATTTTTATCATAAAACTAAAATGGTATCAGAGCAGGTCTAAGAAAAGATCTGATTAGATTTGTTTAAGTAGTCAAGTCAACTTTTCATCCAGGGTAGATCTTGAAGTATCGCAGATCTAAGGTTCAAATTATTTTTGACCTAAGGGCAGATCTTTGAACGTGAATCTGCGCGGAAAAAAGAAGAAGATGGTGAGTGGTGTCAAGGTAGAAGATAGGCTTGATGGAGCTTCAAACTTCAACTCTTGGAAACCTAGGGTAGTCATTGCATTAGAGGAGAGTGATCTTCTTGATTTTGTGGAGAGTGATATGCCTGAGCCTTTAGATGATACTGAGAAAATCCAGTGGAAGAAAAATGGCACGAAGGCTAGAAAGATCATGATAGAATATGTGATGAATCACCTAGTACCGATCATCTCCAAGTTGAAGACAACTAAAGAAATGTTTGATACTATGAGATCAACAACACCGGCAAAGCACTTGCTTTGAGACAACAACTTCACCATGTAAAAATGGCTAAAGAAGATTTAGTCATCTCATTCTTTATGAAGATCGTTGATTTGAGAGATCAGTTGAGCACTATTGGGGATATAATTGCAGACAAAGATCTTGTTATGTTGGCACTAAATGGTCTTCCTCAATCTTGGTAACCCTTTATTCAGAGCATCAGTGGGAGATCCAAGTTGCCCAAGTTTGATAGTCTTCGAGCTGATTGTAATCAAGAAGAGTCTAGGTTGGAAGCAAGAGGAATTGGGCGAAACTAGCATGATGTAGAAAATCAAGTTCTTGCTACACATACTTCTAGAGATAGAGGCAAAGGAAGAAAGAGGATTAGAGATAGAGAATCAAATTCTACCCCAGAACCAAAGAAGAAGGATTTCTCTCACATTCAATGTTCCAAGTGTGACAAGTACGGTCACTTTTCTCGAGATTGCAAATTAAGGTCTACACAACATGTTTCTTCTGCGAAAATTGACATAGGGACATATCAAAAGGAGCCAAGTTCTAAAGCCAATTCAGAAGGTTTCTTATTCTAAAGTAGATCAATTTCTTCGAAGAGGAGGAATTAACTTTCAGAGGGAGTTTGACAAACCAACAGAGGTAACCTTGGACAAGGAAGTCAGGAGGTTGATGTCGTACTTGGAGCTTCAGAGGGAGTCACATCATCATGAAGATTTGTTGTAATGTATATTTCTCTGAGATGGAGAAATATGAGGTGAAAGCCCTTGTAGTGTATATTTCTTTGAGACGGAGAAATATGAGGTGAAAGCCCTTATAGTGTATATTTCTCTGAGATGGAGAAATATGAGGTGTGAGCCCTTGTTCATCTCTATGACTAAGATGAGACATCATGTTGAAAGACTCCATGATGACATCACGTTGAGAGACTCCGTGATGAACCCTTGTACTTGTGTTTCTTTCCACACATGGGAGTAGCCATGGTGGATGTCGTGTTGAGAGACTCCATGATGACATCACATTGAGAGACTCTGTGATGAACCTTTAAGTTTTCCACAAATGGGTGTAGCCATTGTGGGTGTCATGTTGAGAGACTCCGTGATGAACCTTTGAGTTTTCCACAAATGGGTGTAGCCATTGTGGGTTTCATGTTGAGAGACTCCATGATGTGGATATATGGAAATATACCTCCCTAGATAAGAGGGAGTGTTGATGTGATAGTAGTGGGTGATATCTTTCTCTCAAATTTAAAAATGATGGATAAATAATACAAAGGCAAGTCAGACTTGCTATATATAATAATTTTATGAAGAGTCACCTTGTTTCTTAAAAGAGGCCAACCCAAATGAAGAGTCACCTAGTTTTATATAAATAAAAGGTGATGATCATTCATTTGATCATCAAATTCATTCATCATAATTCACATTCCTAGAAGAAGTTCATACTTGAGCAACAGATCATCATCTTGTAGCAGAAGATAATCATTTTGTAGAAGTAGACCGATTTCAAGGAGAAACATATTCATTTGTATCTTTGCATCTAGGAGAGGTGCTATTATTCATTTTATCAAATTTGGCATTGTGTTGGGCCTGAGTTGTAAGCAAATTTTTGCTCTTATTCCTTCAATATATAAGAGATATATTTGTTGGGTTTTTCTCCCTCGAGTAGGAGGGTTTTCCCAAGGTATCTTGTTGTGTTCATTGTCTTATGTGTTGCATTTTCTGATTGATTTCATTTTTGATCCTAAATCTAACAGAATAAGTCTCAAATTTTTATTATAGTTTATTTGGAAAGTGCAATGCCTAAACTTAAGGTTTCATGTTCACATCATTAAATTTGATGCCTCAAATATATTGAATAATAAAATTATCTAAAATAACCATTTTTGTGACCCCTACATTATAAAGTAACAAGACACTTCAAGGAGGCAAACCTCCAAAGATATCTAAGAACACAATTCATAATATGGTGATCATAAACTAGCCATACTTATGTCTTGTGATGCTGTCATGGTAGGAGGGTCTAAGACTATTTGGTCATGTAACCCACTCTAAACACAAACACATAAAATAAGAACACAACAAGACCAATTTTGTTTTACCTCCTATACATACCGTACTTATGCCTTGTGATGTAGTCATGGTAGGAAGGTCCAATGAAGGACTATCTAGTCGTGTAACCCACTCTAAATAAAAACACATAAAATAAGAACACAACAATATCATGACACATTTATCTTAGGAAAACCCTCATAAATGAAGAAACCTAGCCTCCAAAAGATTCCAGACATTGTTATTAATGTTCAAATCAGTTACAATATGTCACAATGACATACAAGTTAGGTTGTAGCTTGGTAACAACATCCAATATCTTTGCACTCCATCCTAAACCCTCATAATTTTACTTGTGCTTGGATCTCTTCCTCACCTCCTCTCTCCTTCCAAATGATCATGGGAAATCCAAATATTTATCAGTCTCCAACCTCCTTAATCCACCCACCCACCCCTGAGGCGAATAGGTCGGTCTCGAAGTAGGGCTAGTCGGTGGGGTTGGTACCGAGGGGGTGGGAGATAGGCAGGGCCCTTGGTACCAGGGAGTGGGAGATAATCTACATTGGCTTTAGGGTGGTGCAAGAAAGGAAATTTATGGCCTAATAGGTTTCATAGGTTCAGGCCAAAAGAAATCCAATGAGAAATTCCCACAAGAAGACACGAGATTAAAGCCACTATGGTGCAAAGTAAAGATTTATTTGCCAAATGGAAAATTTAAACATTTATGCACTACCGATGGGATTAATTTCATGGAGTGAAGCCATGGGTAGCCTAACTTCACAATAAATTGATCCGACATCAAGATGATGGAGAATGAGACACTCGATCTTTTTGGTCTAACTTATAAAGGAAGAGTTATCGAACCTATCGTAGGGCTAGCAAAACCATTATGTGTTTTGATCCATGCTTTCGATTGTTCATAGTTATCTTGATAAAGTTCATGCACAAACAAGAATTCTTCAATTATCACATTCTCTACACAAACATGATCAATTAATATCCCATTAGTAGGCTTCTCATTGATTCTTCTAGCTATGTAAAGAGGACCATCAGGTGCATGTTTAAGTATGTCATTTTGTGAGAAAGCAATATCAAGGGACATATTGGTTAGGTCCTTAGAGGTTGAAATTCAATGATTCCAATCATACTATCTATAGGATTATCATTCAAGTTGTCATTATTCATGTCAACATTCATCACATCATTCTTGTTTTCACTAGCTTTGACAAAGGATATGTTTTGATTTGGCATAGAGTTGGTAAATATTTGCAAATTTTGGTTAGGAGGTGCTATGAAATTATTACCTTGATTGTTAACACTGCCAATTTGAATGTGATTAGAATCAATGAGGTCTTGCACAATATGTTTAAGATGCTTACAATGTTTCGTATCATGTCCATTTTGTCAGTGATAATGGAAAAAGGTATTGTATTTAAATTTTGGAGGTAAAGGCTTAGTAGGATCAAGAGCTCTAATAGGAGGTAAGGAAATTAGGTTCTTGTTTAAGAGCTGCAACATAATGGAATGAAGGGTATCAGGTAGAGGGGTAAATTGTCTATTCCTTTCTCTAAATGTATATGGATTTTTCATCTTTATAGCAGCCACTTGGGTATCAACATGTTGAGTTGGTTGAGGGGAATTTAGTTGTAAAAATCCCTTATTTTGTTTCTTGAATAGTTGATAGTTGGTTTGAAGCATGGATTCAATTTTTTTAGGATGGTTAGAGGGAGTTTTTACTTCATGTCACATCTCAATTTTTTCTTGCATTTAATAATGTTAAGTTAATTGAAATATTTGGGAAATGAAATTTATCAGTTTTTGTTTATGATAAAATTTGATAAATTTGATGATATTTAAAAATGATTATCTTTGCAACTTTATGATTTAGTGAATCATTTCGTATTAAGCATTGGTTAAAGGTTATTGATGATGAGTTTACAAGTGTGAGAGTGTGTGGATGCAAGAATAGGTTGAAGAATGAGAACATGATTGAGGTAGGAGTATTTAGCTAGATAACAAATGGTAAGCAAGATTGGAATCTAGAGCGCACACACCACTGTAGACCATAACATTTGCATTTAACTTGCAATTGGTAGATATCATTTTGCTTACATATGAAATTGTAAATGATTAAATAGGCAAGTTGATGAACAACAAATTTATTGAATCATTTGCCTTATCTTGTCTATTCAAAGCTATTTTTATTTTGAAGAAAAAGGAAATAGTGGTGTTAGAAATGCATTTGTTTTTACATATTAATTTCTCATGAGTAGAATGATTTAATTATATGTTTGTTTGTGATTATATATAAGTATATACATATATTATAATAAGTTGAAATGATAAAGTGTTTTCTTTTATTCAAATAACTCTTTATGTGACCATGTGGAAAAAATGATAAAAGAAATAACACTTATAACTCCCTTAATAAATGAAATAAAACCAACCCTCCTCATACTAGAAAATTAAATTATGCTCAAAAAGCATGGAGTGGGCGGCTAGGTTGAAGGAAGATGTGGAGAATTTAGACCATCACCATTTTTAGAATGTAAAATTGATGGTTAGAGGGGAGTGGGCGAATTTGAAGGAAGGAGACAATTTAGCAAAAAGGCGTGGAGAAGATTGAGGAGCGAATAAGGGAGAAAGAAGTGAATGAAGGAAGGAAGTTGTTTCCATTTTTGAACGAGGACAAAAGCATTGAAACTTGCAGCTAAAGAGGTAATTTTGAGCTTTTCTCAGATGTTTCCTTCACTATAATGAATGGAATTTTATTTTCCTTCATGAGTATCGCCTTGAGTGAATAGAGTATTGAATGCCTAGCTTTATATTATGTCTGAGCACTTATTCGAGTATCCATGGCTCTGGGTTTTAGATCTTTTTCTTGTGTTGATCAATTGTAACCCTCCCCAATTAGCCATGTTAGATGGATGAAACCACCATTTTGTTCTTTTTACATTATTGATTTGTTGCCATGCACGTGTATGATTGGGTTGAATGCCTATAATTAGGCTCTAACCCGCGTGCTTCATTTAATTTCTATTGCCAAATTCAATTGACCCATCCTCTGAAAATACCGCCTATTCACATAGGAATTCGTTGATTTAATGAAACCCCTTTTCACCTATTGAGTAATGTCATCAAACAGAGAATGGTTCTCTATTTATGTGAACACCATTTATGGTGGTGTTACTCCTTAATAACCAGTCGAACGACAACCATCGTTTGAGGCAACCCTAACTTTACCTTGTTTTTTTTAGTTGAATGTTAAGGATCGTTTAGGCTTGAATGTCAGCTTGGAATGATCCCTATTCTCCTATCTTTAATACAAGTTAATGGACGATTCTATCGTCTAGCATTATTACATGATGTCAAATGATTTTCATCGTTATATTTCAAAGCATATTATGGAATGTATCCCACCATTCTATGCAATGCATGTAATGCTTGAAGTTCTACTGTATGTATATTAATGAACAATTTCACATCATTCTGTTATTTCCTTACTGTTGAATGATCTTACATCATTGTGATAAAGATGATGTGAATGGTACCTCCGTTCCAGGTTATACTAGTTGTTGAACGTTTAAATGACGTCCCAAATATGATTATAATACATGTTATTTCATTATGTCACTGCTAGTGCTTAGGCCTTAATAGGCTAAGGGTTGTAAGAATCCCTTTGCAGCATTTAAATGATTATCTTCTCTCTCATACAATGTGTATATATACACATATATATATACACTGGCGTTCTAGTGTTCTGAATCTTAACAGAGTCAAATGATAATCATACTCTATTACTCTCTAAATAAATGGTGCCTCTGGTAGATGGACGATGGTACCATTAAACAATGAGATAATGAGTATATTAAAGGCATTTGATGTTGATCGATGGCATGTTTATCATTTAATGATAACATGCTTATCGACCCCTTTCTATGATATGTATTTATGTGTGTGTAAAAGATGAGTAGAATAGAACAATGATCACCCTGATGTTCTGATAGTTTTCAGTGATGATTAAAACAATGAACAACAAATGGTTACTTTTGATAATCTTTGAATAGAAACAAAATAATACTTTTATAGAGATGATATTAGATTTAAAACAACTTATTATACTTTTTGACTAATTACAAATGGCATGATTACATTGAATTTGAATATCTATTTACAACAAAATGAATATATAATAACATTATGTTTTCACCAAGAAAGTCAGACTGATGAATGAAATGAATAGATCATGTTTAACTCAAATTATTTTTGGAATCAACTACTTTTTATTTTATGTAAGCGAAATTGTACCATTCTAATTGGAATTCAGATTTATGCCAAAGTCTAGAAACTGTTGTTATTGATGTTCCTTATATTATCATTTGAATTTTATGGTTATGGTAAGATCAAATTGTGCATCTTATGAAGTTGATGTCTTTATGATCAATGGGAATCTGTATGTAGAATGCATTTTACCTTAGTCTTAAGAACATGTACACATATTCAAATTGTGATTAGTAGGAATATATGTGTACACACATAAATTCTTCATTTATGCATGTACACATAAGTGTGATATACCTTCTTGTGTCAACTTATTTACTCATTTGATTTATGTTTGCTTATTTTCATTTACAAAGGAAGAAATAAAAGAAATAGAGTATTATTGATGTGTAAATGTGAATCCATGTAAAATAGTAGTTTACTTGATGTATGTCCTATTAGATATTCTAGAATTGATTTCATTACTTGCATGATGTATGATGAAATAGATTGTGATGCAATGATATAAAATTACTAGATAGATTGTAGCACATTTGTTATATTATGCTAGTGGATGGTCTAGAAGGGAGGGATAACCCTTTTTTTGTTTATGGAAAGTTTCCTTCAAAGATGGGTGCTAGAGAGTGTAGATTTTTCTTTTCCAAAATCTAATTTTAAGTTTCTTATGCAACATGAGCTTGGCCAGGCTTTGCAGCCATTATGTGGAATGGATTGATTTTATTTTATTACTCTTTTCCCTTTTCCTAACATAGGACTTGCATGTTCTAAAAGTGGATAGAAATGCATGTAGTTAGGCATGCACCAGATTCCACCTTGCATACCGTATCTCTTGCTAAGTATTTTTTGCAAGGTCAGGTATTCTTTGATTGAAAGAAGAATTCTAGGGAAGTGTAGCTTTGTGGTTGGGTGGAAAAGCACCTTGAAACAAAGAAAAATAGGTGTTTTTACTAAACATGTGGATTGATGAATAATGAGGGACATATCTTCCTTTATTTCATTAGGAAATTAGATCCCCACACTTAATTGATTAATAACCCTTAGGTGAATCAACCCAAAGTGAGAATCTTTAGATTTCCTTATGACTGAAGGATGGAGGTCAAGGTCAAACAACAATTTGGGGAGAAAATTTGAAAATAGAAAATTAACTCCAAAATGCAATCTAACACTTGAAACTTGAAGATTAAACTCAATATTTTCAAAACTAGAAAATATAATGTAGATTCAAGAAGGGCAGAAACATGTGTACCATCCACCAAAAGTGCTTTTTGGAAGTTGATCTAAGACTCATTCGCCCATGGGTGAATGGGTCCAAGTATAAGAGTTTCAACAATCTTTAAGAGTTTCAACAATCTTTTGGGAGCCTCTAATGTAGATTTGTAGCTTTTGATTTGTCTAGGTTTCAGTGTCATAAAGTCAAAAATTAGATATGTAGGTTAGATTATGTGATTTGATGACAACTTTGATAAATTTTGCAACTTTGAAAACTTTGTAAATCTTTCTCTTCAAAAGGTCTTCAAGTCTTCTTCCACCTAAACTTGCAATCACACACACGAGAGAGAAAAATGTTTGTATTTGGGTGAATGGGGGTTTGCCTTGGTCAAACCCCATTTTGGTAATCAAACCTTGAAATGAAATGAAAATGAAAGAGGGAATGAACAATGAACAATGCTATGTTACCACTCAACAAACCCTTGAATGAAACCTTAATAATGGAGATCTTAGGAGATCTGCAACTTGCATGAAATAGCTGAATTGGATGGGGATCTTGATACTTGTAATTGATGTTTTGAATGCTTGAATAGATCTTGAAACCTACATCACAATATTAGCTCCAAAAACATGCATGATGTAGGAAGAATTTGACATGATGAATAGATCTTGAATGCTGTAATAAATCTCTATTATATCTACTCTTGAATGCCTTTGATTTCTCCTGAAATTCTCTTGTGAAGTCACATAAAAGTTCTCTTGAAATTGCTAGGTGAAACTTAGTGAAATGACCTTGTATTTATAGGTATGTATCCTTAATTTATTGAAATTAAAATATCACAAGCCAACATTGAATTATGGATTTAAAAACATTAAAATACCACCAAAAAAATAATTTAAATTTAGGTCCAAAGGTCTAGGGAACACACATTTCTCAATGTAAAGTGTTATGTTTAGGCATTAATTATTGTTGGGTTTCCCCTTCGGAAAATCTAATTTATTAGGCTTTGTAAATGAATTAAAAGGCTAATTAAGGCATAATTAATCTTAATTTAATGAAGAGGGCCCAAATAAGTGTGTAAATCTAAAGGGGTACATCTATCAACACTAAATTAAGGCATTATTAAGTCCATTTTAATAAGGAGGGCCCAAACAAGTGAGAAAATATAAAGGGTTACATTTTTCTACACTACATTTAGCCCCCACTTTAGTGAGAGGATGACCCTATGTCAAACTCACACTAAGATAAACAATCTAGAGTGGTCTAATTGTACAATTGTTGGAAAAATAAGATGACAAAGATCAAGGAGGATGATCAAGCCTCCAAGATATAATATCTCATGGAAAAACCAACAAAGGCACAAGGAGACACATGGCCATGTTAAACATATATATGGGTGATCCCACAATACAAGTTTACAATTTTTGGCTAAACTGGGTGACCCCACAATACAGGTTTACAATTTTTGGCTAAACTAGACATTGAACTGATTTTTTTTAACTAAATCTTCACTTTTAGGCACCTATAGCGGCCAAACCTTGAAGAATTTGAACATGATGCAAACTAGTGATTTGTGTAATTTTATCTTTAGATTCTAAATATATATTATCATAATTTTTGGAATCAGATTGCACTTCTTTTTCCATCTCCTTCAAAAATTAGTTTTTAACACTAAACACCATTTTTAAAGAGTGACGTTACTAGCTAACACATAACTTTTTTTATATGAAGGATAAAATTCTATTTTTTTCAAATTTAGATTTGTAACTATGATATCTAGTGCATGGAATTGGTTTCATATCATTTCATTGAATAATTTTTTCTTAATTAAGTTTCAAAGTCAAACCAATTACAATTTAGACATGATTTACTGGCTAAAACATAATTTTTTTTGTTGGATCAGGGACACCAATATCTAGTGCACTAATATTTTTCATTTTTTTTTATAATCTACTATTTTCCCACATGTGTAGAACATAGAGCTTGATTTTCAGTGAAAAACCTACATTCACAAAAAATAAAAAATAAATATAATAATTAAATTAAATATATTGAAAATTATACTTTTTGGAAAGCTTATAATAAGGATTACATACTTACAGAAAATAAATTTTAAATAAATTTATTTGATCCCCCAAAAGGTAAATCGAAAGTGGTTTTTTATCAACATTTTGATAGGTGTAAAGGAGACTCCATTACATGGTTTAAAACTAGCGGGGTTCTATCCAGGGAGTTTTGATCTAAGGTGTTTTGATCAAACCCTCTTCAATTGTAATCCTTTAAATGGAGCTTTTCAAGGCTTAAATCATTATATTTTCTAAAAATATGTGATTTCAACAAAAATCAGAATGTCCCAAAAAGTGTAAATCACTATTATGGGATCGCCCATATGTATGCAACAATGACAAGATACTCAATCATACAATGTCAAAGACTCAAAGAAAGGGGAAAAGGAAAAGAAAGAAGGGATGGATCAAGCCTCGACTATCCAACATGATGTGGATCATGCTTCAGTTGTTTTTCCAAAAATGTTTACAAGTGGAACTCATTGTCCACTATCCAAACAACACTATACGCTCACATGGGCTAGTGAAATCCGTTGTCCACTAGGTGAGTCCCCAAGGGTGGAAAATGAGAGAATCTTATTAGGCTCTCATACCATACCAAAGTTATACCTCCAATAAATTTAATAAGGAATCACACAATATGAAATTCAAACTTCACAAGGCTTAGCAAGTTGTGTTATACTAAACACTTATGAACAAACAAGGCACCATAGGCAAGAAAAGTGCATTATGCTTGGTGGCCATGAAAAAGGGGTTGAAAATTTGAGCTTCATAAGGTTAGCAAGCTCCATTATGCTAAAAACTTATGAACAAAATGAAAATAGGATAAGACATGTTCAAAGGGGTTTTACTTAGTTCATGTAAGGTCTCCTCTTAGGTAACATCACGCCTAATGTCTCCAAGAGAGGACACGTCTATGGTAAGAGATTCACAACTTAGGGAATGCAACACATAGCATCACCACTAAGAGGAAAGTTGTATGTCAAGAAAGGTAACACTCTTGGAGGACATCAAACCCAATGACACCACCAAGAAGAAAACATATCACAAGAAGTAAGAAGACCACATAATGAAACATAAGAATATAGTCCAAGATCTCCAAAAATGATAACGACAAGGTATGCCCCCGCTTAAGAGAAATTTCTAACACCATCCCATGAGAAATTAATTCATAGTAGGAAATGATAAATGCTAAACAAGACATGATGGCTTATTTGGAAATCCCTATGTCAAGCATATGTTTCAAATGAAGCTACATCATGAAAAAGGAAGGGATTTCCCCAAAAATGAAATCCCAAATAGATAAAGGATCCACAGATTTAGGGTCAGCGTATGTCTTTGCTACAATGATATTATAGATCTTGGAAATGCCATCATTCCCCAAATAAATCATGGAACAAGAAGAATGACACATAGAGAGTGAAAAAAAAGAAAAGTTTTTGATTCAACATGGAAGAGACTTAAATGTCTCAACACCTTGTGTCATCCCCAAAAGGATAACACAAGATAAAAGAAAAGATAAATGTTTATGACATATAGAAGAATGAAGGTACAAATAGAGGAATGAACATGAAGACACATCAAATAGAATAGTACGGGGGATCACATTACACACATGCAATCACATAAATAACATGAAAAAGAAAACAAAGACAAGACTAGTAAGGAACATGTGAATCAACCTATTAGCAGGTCATCCGCATCCCAATCCTTTTCATCATATGTAGAAGGTAGAAAACTAGCCAAAGGGACAACATTAAGTACCAGACTAGGACAAGCACCAAGTTCAACATGTGGTGAAACACTCTTTGCAGGAGGATCATCACGATTGTTATCATTTAAGCTCATGGAAGAGGAAAACAATAAATTTAACATTTTATGCACTTCCTCATCAATTTTAGCAGTATCATTATCATCATCCAAGTTTATCACAACAAAAGGTGTAATGATAATATCCATGGAAGGTTCTTGTTCTTGTTGTGTTCGAAGTTTAGGATTTTTTTTTCTTTCGATGAAGGAGGAGAACCATCATGCATTGCTTGAGGTAAGTTTGGATTTTAATTTTCTATGTTATTATTTTCTTCTTTTTCTTGTAACGAATGAGAAATATCACGACGTCTATGCCTACGCTCTCTAGCATTTTGGTTCCTTTTTGTTTGATTTTCAAGTTGTTATTGTGTAGGAGTGGGTTTATCAACCATAGGCTTATTTTCTTCCCTTAAGGGAGGAACAAAAGGAACCATGGGAGGTTGTTCAACCACTTTCTCTTTAGCTTTATAAACTTGTTTAATTTTAGGAGGCACAACAAGACTTATTTGGTTATCTCGTGGTCTCTTATAGGAAATAGGTGGAGGATTTGCTATGTTTTTGTCTTGGTTACTTAGAAGGGATTTTGGTTCAATCATCGTCTCATCAAGGATAGGAGGCTCAATCATGGGTTGAGACATATTTGCAATGGATAATTCTGCTATTTTTTTTGCCTTGAACTTTTGATAGGATTTGAAAAAGAAGTCCTCACAAGGCCTAATAGGTTCAATAGGTTTGGGCCAAAATAAATCCAATGAGAAATTCCCATGGGAAGACACAAGGTTAAAGCCACTATGATGCATAGTAAATATATCATTTCCAAATGGAAACTTTAAGCATTTATACACAATCAATGGGATGAAATTCATGGAGCAAAGCCATGGGTAGCCTAACTTCATACAAAATTGGTCTAATGATGGGATGATGGAAAATGAGACACTTAATGTTATCAGTCCAACTTTTAAAGGAAGAGATATTGAACCTATCATAGGGAAAGAAAAACCATTATGCATTTTGATCCATGCTTTTGGTTTTTCGTAAGTATCTTGATAAAGCTCATGCCCAAATAAGAATTATTTAGTGATCACATTCTCTACACAAATGACACTAGTAGAATTTGGCAAATAAATGACTACGTGACTAAAAATTTTAGTCACAACAACTAAAAATTACTAAATTATAATAATCTTTGTAACTCAACTATAAATGAGTAAATAAATGACTAATTTGGTCATTTACTAAAAAATTATTTAGTCACACAAATAAAAATGACTAAATAGTTAGTCATTTATTTAGTCACAATCCATTTGAATAGATAATTTAAGGAATCAAGAATCAATAGTGTTATTCCTAACTTTCATTTTAATAAACATACTTTAAAAATTTCATTGAAACCTTATTTTCCCTTTTGGCCTGCCAAAATGGAGAATTGAAATGTGGTGCAGGAGCACCAAGTGGGATTCATGCCTCCATAAGGCCATTTTGTGAAGTTTTGTTCTAGTTGGTATTTGAGTCATGTAATAAAGTCTAAATTACCATGTTGAACTTGTGTGATTGAGTTTTGAGTCTTTGAAGGTCATTTTTGGTTCATTTGTCAAATATTGTAAAAGTTTTCAAATTGTCACAAAAATTGTCAAGTGAAATTTTGCAATTTTGTCATGTAATGGGAAGTTGAATTGTCAAGAGTTCAAAAGTCAATTAATTTAGGTGGGATATGGTTTTAAAGGGAATAAAATACCTTTTTATGGTTGAACTAAGAGAGAGGTGTGTTTTGGAGTTCGTAATTTTGAAATTGAATATCAAACACTATACTTTTTTTGTGTTTTTCATTGAATTTTGTTGCTACAACAACTTGTACATTTTGGTACGGCCTGGGAGTAATAATTTATGCATTTTTATTGATGGAGGAGTGAAATATCTGTCATTTACATCTGGTCTCATTGGTTTTCATCACGTTTTGAGCATTTTACAATTTTTTTCTAAAACAGGGTTGAAACCCTTGTTTAATTGCCTTAAAAGAAAGAAAATGTAAAAACCCACCATTCCACTAATGAAATATCATGAAAATTGGTGGAGTGGATGGGGTTAGGTTGATCTAGGTGTCCAAAATGTTTCAGGAGCAGGGGAAGGCGTTGTGAGCAAGTTGGGTGATGCCCTAGGCTGAAAATCACTTGATTTTGGGCATAAAATGTGCATAGGAGTTAGGAATTGGTAAAAATCCCTTGAGAACTTGCTGGTGATGATTGAAAGTGTTTTTTTGGACCTTATTTAACATGTTTGATCCATTGGAATATAATTTTTACATCTAGGTCTAGAAAACCTAGTTGGGAGCCATCCAAACAAGCCTAATTAGGCCTATTTCAAGGCGCAACAACAATTTTTTGACCCTTGTGTTCCAAAGTAACCCTACATACAATTAAAGTATGTTTTAAAAGAGGATAATGGGTACTCAAATCTGTAAAGGTTTTTGGGGTATGAGATGGAGTTTGGAAATTATGCTTGAAAAACCTTGTTTGTTGTGCTACTACGAAGAATGTCAATTTGTGAAGGAATTCATTGAGTTTGATGGGTTAGGACTTTTTCAAAGGTTTGGTTGAGTTAGTTTATGTTTTCCTACCCTAATCTTCATCAAATTGGTATCAGAGCTAGAAAAACCTGAGAGGAAGTTGTGAGAGAAGGTTTGTTGTATCCTCCAATAGTGATGAAGTTGGGTAGACGGTGTGCAAATTTCTTCCACTCAGAGGAAGTGGGTAGAAGAGGTCTTGGAGAGTGCATTTTACAAAATCCTATTGGTTAGAGGATAGTTGTGTGTGTGAAGAATGGATGTGTGGAAGAGATACTTGTAGAGTGAGGGTTTACAAAAAAGAAACAAGTGATGAAAAGAGAGGAGAAAGAGATGAAGAAGAAAAAGGAGAAGGCAAAACAGATAGATGTGGATCAAGAGATAAAAGAGTTAAGGTAGGCTTTGGAACTAATGAGAGAAATTTGAAAAAATATGGAAGAAAGAGTGAAGATTGAGATGTAGCAGTTAGCAAACCAAGAGCAAAGTTAGAATTTACCAGTCAAGAAGAAGGTTATGTGGCCTATCAAGAAGATTGTTCAGAGAAGAAGAAAAGTGGGAGCAGAAAAATTAGACATTAAGGAGTTCTTGATTGAAGAACAAAATCCAAGAAAAGAGGAAGAGGAAGCTAATAAAATGGTAAGTAAGCATATGACTGTTATAACAATAGTTACGATTGATCAATTGCCATTAGATTTTCAATATTTGTTGCAAGAGCATGTTGATGTGTTAATAGATGACAATTAAAGGCAAGGAGTTAGTTCTCATGCAAAGTGGGAAGACAAAACCATCAAGGTTATTGAAGACACTCCACATCTGCAGTTGGAGTATGAGGGTGCAGCCTACTTTATGTTTGCATTGATTAGGCAGATTGGTGAAGATGAAGTTGAGTGGATAATTTCAAGACACTACAACAAATCTGTGTGATTTGCTCCATTTTTTGCTTCCATCCAATGTTTTAATGTATTTTTTTCCAATTTTTTGAAAATTTTGGTGCTATTTATCAGGATGGCACTATTTTTGGCGTTTATTTGCGCCAATCAAGACTAGTCAGTGCTAATTTAGGCACTAATTTATGCCGAAATTAGTGCCGCCTTTAGCGTCCATATTGGCTTCGAGTGTGGCACCATTGTTAGCACTGCCTTTGGCTCTGAGTTTAGCTTTGAGTTTAGCGCCACTTTTAGCTCCCAACTTTAGCTTTGAGTTTAGCTTCGAGTTTAGCACCGGTTTAGACACCCCTATGTCAAAGAGACTTATTTATATGTCTCATCAATGATGTAAAACAGTGAAATTGCAACAAGATATAGGCATATCGAGGAGAGAATCACTTACATCACATTGACAAGGTATATCTACAAGTGCTCGAAAAAACACAACTCTTGGATATAACAAAGTAATGTCGATGAGACATTGAGATATCAGTAAGACAAATAAGATTGTCTCACCGACACTCTTCAAGTAATGATCAAAAGCATACACCACTAGACCTTCGAGAGGGTGAGCACATATGCAGTAGAGCGGTATACATCGCAACCCCATAGCAAGAAGCCTTGAGCAAGGCAGTAGTGTGGTAAACAACTGAAGGGAAGGGAAAAATAGCTGAAGGGAAGGGCCATATCACAACGTTAATCACGAGTCTCCCTGACATGGTAGAGTTACACCAATATATAAAGAAATACCATCGAAGGAAAATATCGATGAGACAGTGGCATATCGACAAGAGATATTAACTTATCTCATCGACACCGACAACCAACATTAGAGGAACAAAAGATCTAATGTCGATGAGACATTGAGATATTGGTAAGATAAAGAAGATTTTCTCATCGACACTCTTTAGGTAATGATCAAAAGCATACACTACTATACCACCGAGAAGGTGAGAAACATATGTGGTAGAGCGTTATACACTGCAATCCCGCAACAAGAATCCTTGAGCAAGGCGGTAGTGCGGTAAACAATAGAAGGGAAGGGAAAAACACTGCCATACTGCAGAGGGTATAATAAGAGACGACAGTAGTATGGTAATCGTGGAATCATTACAATTTACAACACTAAATGTAGAAAATCACATCAATCACAATCCATTTGAATAAATCATTTAAGGAATCAAGAATATAGCCCGCCAAAATACTCTAAAACTCTAATAAACATATTCTAAAAATTTCATCGAAATCTTATTTTCAAGCATAGCCTGCCAGAATGGAGTTTTCATTTTAATAAACATACAATAAAACCTTTGTTGAAACCTTATTTTCAGGCGTAGCCCGCCAAAATGGAGAAGTGTTTTAGTAAAGAATGATAGAGAATGGTAAGGAGATGTGCATGATAAGAGGCATAGGATTCATTGTTGTTTATCAATTCCAGCTCTGATCAACAAGGGTTACAATGTTTGTGCTATTGTTTGTAATCCAGTTATTTAATTGACATATGTTTGCATAATCTCAAATTCCTTCAGATGGTTTTGAAGTATCAATGTATCCTATATAGGGTTTATAATGACTTCTTTTACTTTAAAAAAATAAATCAGATGCTTTTGAAGTATCATTGTGTCCTATATAGGGTTTAGAATTTTTTTTTTTAATTTAAAAAAATAAATAAATGATGTATTTTCCTGTGATTTGATAATGTGGAGATATCCTAAATCTTCCCTAGCACATTGTCCTCTTTCACACTGTGTTCATTACTCCAGTTGCTAGGGTTTTGCATTTGACATCTTTAATATCTTCATGATAGTGGCTTTTAAATAGATCTCAGTCTTTGCTTTAATCTTTATCATGGTAACCCTTGAGTTCCCTAATCCACCTTCAATATCTTCTAAGAATGTTGTCTTAAGCTAGACTGCATAGTATGCATATAAAGAAAGTCCTTCATACCTGCCATTGTTCCAAACCACCACTCACCGCCTTGCTTAAAATGTTGCCTCCATAAGCACAATACCATGTTTTAAAATCATGGTTTCCAGTGATTGACCATTAAGGTCACTACTTTCATCAAGATACAATGAGATTTTTGTCTTCAAACTTAAGGCATTATGCAAGATAACATTGTGAATTTTTTGTTGTGTACAATTTGATTTTCTTGCACATTTACTACTTTGCTAACTGCCTTTAAGATTGGATATTGCACCATCAACTACAATCTCAAACAACTCACTCATTGTCACTTGAAGATTCCTTTCATGAGCATCCTTGTACAAAATAAAACTATGCCCTATAGACTGCCTATTTACTTACTAATATAGCCTGGGACTCATTGTTTCATGGTATTTTGAGTTTTATTTAGAAGGGGTTAACATGTGGCATTTTTATGTGCAAGAAGAATAGATCGTGATGCAACGTTCGGGTATGGACAGTTCAGGAAAATTTGGATTGCTATCAGTGTCATAACCAGGTTGGATTGTACCTTGAGCTGGTGTGAAACACTTCTAGGTGTTCTCTTCAATCTTGCTCTTTTCGCCCTGGTATGGTTTAAAGGATGGTTTGGATCATCCAGTCCAAATCTTAAAAACCTAGTTGGATCTTGGGTATTAGTATGTGTTTCATCAAAATATTCTACCTATCAACAAATGCAAGCATTATTTAATGTTTGGAAACAATTAGAATGAACCTATCTTCTTAAGTTTCTATGTTATGTTAATTATGCTTTAGTTATAAAACGATGTAACTTTTTTGAACACACCCGAAGCTTGTTGCTTCTCGTACAAATAGGGAAACCAAGGGCCGATTTTGATCATCATTTCAATCCATTAGAATAGTTACTAGACTATCTCATCCACTTATTCATATCAAAAGAGCTCATGTTATGTATGTTTATATTTTGAGCAATATAATGGAGTAGATACATTATAACTCGTAATCCATCTTCAGTGTTCAATTGTTGTGTCAATTTTCATTCTTATTTATTGCTTTGTTATCTCCAAAGTGGTCTTTTCAAGTTTTTTAAATCTACAAGATTTATCGGGGCACATTTGATGTTATTGTTTGGTCCAATTTGAGGTGCAATTGTAAGGATTTGTCTTTTTAATTATACTTTTTGACATTTGTCTTGATACAAATTGTTACTTTAGAATTATGGTATTTCTTTTCTTCTAATATTTTCAACCCTCATTTCAAGGAAGAGCTCCGAAGATGGTTCCTTCAGATGGAGACTACACTTTTCTGCTATAGGTTCCATCTAGAAACACTAGAAGCTTAGGTACTGTCATACTCAGGTACAATAAAGTTCTAGGTTACCTTGTTCTCCTTGATACAAAATGTTGTCCTTCAATCCCTCTTAAGAAACATTCACTATTATGGACTTCATCATTGTACCTTTCATGCATTCGATTTAATTTGTTATGTGGAAACATGTTGTCTTTGTCTTTGCAAGTGATGACTATTGTGTAAGCTTTTAATCTACATGACTACCCTTCATGTTCAATTCTTGTGACTGTTATAATGCTTGGGGCTGCTTACCTTTAACCATACTATTAATGAAAACTATCTTGGAATCCTTGATGATCAGTTTTGTCAGAATCATGGCTATGTTGATAGTGGAATGTTCTTATTAATAAGGATACATCTTTATCAATAAGGAGATTACCCCTTACCAACACACTCCACTATCCTTGCAAAGATTGAGCTTTAATGCTTCATGGATGGTTTACTTGTGATTATCCTTCTCAAATGAAACAATAGGTCAGCAGGCTAGGCTTAGCCTTGTGGGAGCCACATTTCACCCCACATGTTGTAACTAGATAAACAAAACAATAACCTAATTTTATCTATACCTGCACAATGAGAAAACATGTTAGATAAAACCGAGCATATGCTAGATATGTTTGATAACTTTCTTGTTTTCTTGGACATCTATGGTATGCAAGATATTAAAATGCACATGACAATCAAATTATATGTTTATAGATGTATGCACATATTTTGACTGGTGATCCTTCATTGCTCTAACAACACTCTTCTCACTCAAATGCAGGAAACCTAGGAGCAACAAGGAAGACATCAACTTGGAGGCTTAGACAAGTGGGAAGACTAAAGATGATGCAGAACAAAGCAACTAGGATTCGCCATTGAGGCAATGATGGATCCCCTTTCTCTTTATGTGCATTTTTCTCTTTTGTATCTATAAATGTATAGTTTTTTGATTATATGCATTCAAATAGTAATTTCCACGGCTTGTGTGGAACAACATACATTTACATTATCAATAAAGACTACATTTTTGAAAGGATTGTGCAATTCTTTCCTATATTATATGCATCTGCATAAGTGCAATCTAGTAATGTAATCTTTTCATTTTGTTTATGCACATGAATGTAATGTAGCAGAAATAAAAATGTACCTTACTCTTCATTTGAAAATCACAAAAGCTCTACCTGATTGAGCTATTAACTTTTGTGTCTTCAAGAACATATGTCGATACAAAATTAATGGAAGAAGCATCCAAGTAATCCTAATTTTTTTTGCCAACAATTCATCCAAGTAATCCAAGCAATAATAAAAGGAGGAATTGATGCTTGGCATTTGTAGGGTGTGATTAGGAAAATTATTGAAGAATTAGCATTTTTTGAGGACTTTAAGGTTAGTCATGTTAGGAGAATTGGGAACACAGAAGAAGACACCCTATTGAAATGGGCTCTATCTTTTGCAGAGGTGGAGGAAATAAGAATAGAAGATTTTAGTGGAATTCCTATGGAGGAAATTTGTCCGTTGTAATTAATGTAGGAAGGAGTTAATGCTAACAAGTAGAGGAATGTGTTTTAAATTCTTGAAGGACTTGAAGCATTGATGAAGGTATTGTTGTCGGTGTTGGATGTATGTTCAACATTAATGGTGGGGGCTGACAATAGGATGTGTTTTAAACACACACAAGGCATTTCATCTGATGCTTCTCGGTTTGCGGTGGCAAGGAATGTAACAGGTCTGGGATGTGAGGCAATTTGGAAGCTAGCGTACCAAAGAAGAAATGGAGGCCAATTTCACTCTACATTCGAGGGGAAAATTGGACCCTTTTGTTGGCAAAGCAACTATGAAGAGGCTGAGAGGATTGTTCCTCTCCAAGGATGTGAAGGTGGCACAATCTATGCAAAAAATCCTGGGTAATGGATTCAAAGATTTGAAGCACATATATCGTACTAATATGGATATTTACTCACTAATCATGGCATGGGGGCTGGACTTAGGAGCTTTAGTGGAGGAAGTGAGGAAAGTAATGAAGGCCTTGGTACACAAGGATTTCTTAGTGAATGTGGAAAGTATCCTGGAATGGGCTATACCAGGAGAAGGATTTGATGTGAGCAAAGGCATGGAAGATCATGTGCACCCTGAAGTAGCAAAGATAAACCGTCCCTTCATTAGGTGGCCATAAGGAATCACCAAAGCTATGTGGAGAGGAGGAGTGGAGCTAGGATGGAAAGACTTGAAACTTTGTGTAGAAATAATGGAGGTTGAGATGGTCATTGAGGGACTCAAAGATGTCACCAGAGAGGAGCTGCGAGAGAAGAGAGGTTTGTGCCCAAGGAAGAAGATGGATCCAATCAAGGAAATATACCCAATGCGACTGGGTAGCACGTCAGACACTTTCGCATAAATTGAAGCTCAATTTTGGTTAAAATATAGTTTATATCTTAGTTTTTGTTGTACGTTTTCTAGGGTTAAGCCTTGTTTTTGATTTAAAAATGTAAACAGTATGGGGTATGAGTAATAGTAGATAGGGTTGTTTACAGGTGGATTCAATAGTTTTTTCTGGTTTTTTGGGAACTGTGCTAGTTAAATAGACATATTTTAGAAGCTCTTGGATGGACTTGATTTTTGAAGTTGATGTAAATTCTGCATTATTATTAATAAAATCAAATATTATCACTGATAAAAAAAAAAAAGTAGGTTGCATGTTAAATTTCAAACATTTTCTTTGCATTTTTTTGTATATATTATTTTCTCAATGCATCATTATGTAACAACAATTTCACTTCTGAGATATACAATAAAAATAAATGAGAGCACATGTTTTCTTTGTCAAGGGAAATGTATGGTGAATACCCTATGTCTTTCAGATAAGCGTGCAAGTGAAATAAGACATAACTGATTGAATTTGATTTTCTACTATACAATTGATTTTTTATGTGCTTTTTACTTTTTGCATGCGGATTTCTCTTAGAAAGAGACTACTTATCTTTTCTTAAATGAAGCCTTTACATTTCCTATCTACGAAATAAATTTACTACTTGACAATAGGTTCATGAACTTCATACAAATTAAGATTGGTGTAAAAGGCCATCCCCGCAAATGTTGTTTGGTCTAGAATTATAATGGAAAATAAAAAAGCTTGCTAGGAGAATAAAATAGGTTTTCAATTGTCCAAGTACAACATAATATTACTGAAGCATTTCAAAGTTTAGGCCATAAGAATCATCCTTTTTTAAACATGGATTACAAATAATTCTAAAAATTTAGGTCTTGGTCATTAACATTATTGTCTGCTACAATGTCCACCCACTTTCCTCTCAGGGATTTAGTATTTCTACGCTATCCACATCCTCTCTCCATGGCATCCTCTGTGAATAAAAATGCTTCCACAGAAGCTTTCACCGCATTACCACTGAGAAGGAAGAAGCAACTTGCGGGACTGCAGTAAAAGCTGCTCTACAGCACCGAGCTGATGAAGGATCCGCGGGACAACGGTGGTTACCGCACTACCGCATGCCATTGATAGAAGACTTGTGGGAGTCACCGCAACACCGCCAGGAACAAAAGGAAGACTCACATGCCGCCACAGAAGTCTGATGCACAGAGGAAGTCCAGTGAGGAGAGTACACAGGCATTTGAATTTGCTCTTAAGATTATATCAAATTTATTAAACAATATTTAAATTCTATTTGTCCATAGTTAAATTGAATTAGCATATGTTTTAGGACAAGGCCTCCAAGGCTAGGCTTGAGAAACTTCATTCCACACATCACAGTGGCCAGAAAGGTTTACAGGCCTTGATCTATACATTTGTAAGTATATTTAATATGTTAAATGATATATTTTTTTATTTCCTTGGAAAAAGTAAATGATTGCATATTAATTAGTTTAACTAGTCCATGTGACATGTTTTGACAGGAGGAGAAATATGGCTTCCATTCAAAGAAATTTGAAAATAATATGTTACAAAATAAAAATTGGAATGATTTTGTAATCTGGATGGAGAACGAGGTATCAATAGTTGAGTTTAAGTAACTTAGTTGGATATTGTTGTGTTGAGTTGTTTATTGATGCGTAGGATGAGTAAATAGAGCTCAAATCTTATGATTACAAGATGACCATTTATGTGCATGAATAAATAGTAGAAGGATGTAGATGAACTCAATTCATCTGACTTTATGCCTCTTGGCAAAAATTCTTCTTGAATCTCTATATCAGGTGCCCCAGACTTCCCTGTAGCTTTTACCTTTCATTGCCGCCTTTCCTCTTCACTATCAGACTTGTCTCCTTTTTCCTTATCTAGATTTATGGCTTTGGCTTCTAATTCATTTCATGTTTAACCTTCCTCCTCTTTAGAATCTTCTTCTTCTTCTTCGTCCTCCTCTGACTCCACAAGAGATTCATCTTTTGAACCTTCCTCATCTGATTCTGATTCCTCTTCTACATCAGAGGGTTCATATCCTTGATTTGACTCTTCTGAATTATCAAAATTAGAATCACTAGCTTCCATATTCAAAACTTCCCAATCACCATCTTCAATAAATTTATCTGGATCATCAGTAATAGTCTTCAAAATTGGCCACTAGTTCAAGTTCATTCTAATTTCATAATACTTTATATCCATGGAGTTCAGCCATTCCTTGATGCCATCAAGCGGATATTGAGGAATGGCATACATGCGGAGTACATCCCTCTTGAAGTCTTTGGAAACAATAGCCATATCAAATGCCTTTTTCCCAAGTCCTACTGTTTTTAAGGTTAACAATTCTCAATCTCACTAATAGCGATTACTAAGAAAGGTAATTCCACCAACTCTACCAAATAGTTTACCATAGGAACAATAAAAGTAGAGTCTTTGAAAGGAACTCCATGAAAACCAAGCTCTCTAAATGGTATATTAAACTCTAGTTCAAAATATTTTAGATGAGGCTGCTCCCATAGCTCTCTTACTCGCTTGACAAATCCTTGAAACTTTGACTTCTTAACATTCAAAAGATAAATGGAATGTCCTCAACACCCAGTAGAGCTATCCAAAAAAGCTAACTAAAAACACAAACATGCTCCTGCACAAAATGGCCTAATGGTTGGTTGTCATAGAAGTCAAACTACCGAAGTAACAACATTGATCGAGTTAACATATATGCATCATTTGCATAAATAGCTGAAATACGTAACAAATGTTAATCAATACATTGAATTTTGAGATGCGTTGAAATAAAAAAAAAAACATGGTTTGGGGAAAATATCAACAACGTGGGGGAAGAAAGAATTAACCCTAATAAAATCATTTTTTGTTGTTCTTGATACACCATCTGTAATTTTTCCTTGGATGACAGTACTGAATTTCTATATGGTGTACCCCTTAATTTTCCTACATGTTACAAATATGGAATAACAATGCACAACTTTGTATCGAGTCCAAAGACCAAGGCATTCTGAATAAGGGTAGCCAAACTTGATAAGGATGCAATCATTATTACATGTATTGACAATCCAGAATAGTCATGTAAAGACAACTGCCTGTGAAAACCATAATCAATCAAATTATGCACATTCAAATCTAGGTTTGAAAGCTTGCATTTCAGTCCATGCATCTAAGTCCTTGTTGAAGATTGAGGGTGTCAACAACAAAGCTAGAATAGCTCTCCTTAAACCATAGCTAGTTTTAAAGTGTAGTATTTCCAAATTTAAATCCACTTCTCAGCTAAGGAAAGGAGGTAGGATTGTCAGGTGCTACCTCAAACAGAGAAGGCAATAGAAAATATTGAAATAGAAGATCCAATAAGTGAGATGGCATAGCTGTAGACCATAGATAATCAAAATTCTTGCAATGCACATTTGCTTGTGATACAAACAAAAGGTTCTTACACATTGGCTGAATATATCCTCATCAAAATGACCATAAAGAAATTTTAAATTTGTAAGTAAACTCTGATAGTCAAGAAAAATAGTCATAAAAATTGGAAGTAAACTTTGGTAGACATGTAGGTGAACTTAATTCATCTGAATTTATGCCTCTTGGTACACATTCAGATCTCCCCTCCCAAAGTTTGGACCACATCCATTACCTCCACATAAAATTGGACATCCTTGGTCTTCTTGGTTCCCACGCCATGATATGGTTATGCAAATGAAAATGAAGCAAAGTAATCATCTCCTTCTCCACTGGCTGGAAGAATGCATGCTTAATTTTTTGATACATGATATCAGCTCTCTCTTCTTCTCTCATGGTTGAATACTGAAATCCATTATGGTGGGCCTCCAAAGTTCCAGTCATCTTTCGTCCTCTTCCACCAAATGTTGGCCTGATCCACACGTCTGCTAGCATAATTGGCTTTGTTTTTGAAAGCTGAAGTTTCTCCTGAGTCACCAGTGTAGCTCTCTCTGCCTTTTCAGAATCTTTCATTTCTACAGATTGTCTCTGGGATTTAATCATTTGTACCACATGGTTGATGTGCTTTGAATCCTTTCATCTAAAGGAAATTTCCTTAACATAAATACTGCTAGGGAATTTCAATGTTGCCATTATAGTTGGCACTAAATCCGGTACCTGCAACATTGAAAATTATCCTTATATAAGAATTCCCTCCATTTTGTTGGCTTGTAACACTCTTGATGGTGGCTACATGAAATCTGATTCTGATTCCTCTTCTACATAAGAGGGTTCATATCCTTGATCTAAATCTTCTGAATTATCAGAATTAGAATCACTAGCTTCCATATACAAAAATTCCCAATCACCATCTTCAATAAATTATCTGGATCATCAATAATACTCTTCAAAATTGGCCGCTAGTTCAAGTTCATTATGCTTTCATAATACTTTATATCCATGGAGTTCAACCATTCCTTGATGCCATCAAGTGAAGATTGAGGAATGGCATCAATGCGGAGTGCATCCCACTTGAAGTCTTTGAAAACAATAGCCATATCAAATGCCTTTTGCCCAAGTCCTACTATCTCAAGGTTAACAATCTCAATCTCACTAATAGTGATTACTAAGAAAGGTAATTCCACCAACTCTACCAAATAGTTTATTGTAGGAATAATTAAAGCAGAGGCTTTGAAAGGAACTCCATGAAAACCAAGCTCTCTAAATGGTATATCAAACTCTAGTTCAAAATATTTTAGATGAGGTTGCTCCCATAGCTCTCTTACTCGCTTGAAAAATCCTTGAAACTCTATATTGATTTTATTTTTCCTGTCCCTCTCTTGTTGTTCTTCCTCAATTTCATCAAGATCATACATTGAACTTCTTGCCCCTCCTAAAGTTTGGAACACATCCATTACCTCCACATAAAACTGGAAATCCTTGGTCTTCTTTGTTCCCATGCCATGATATAGTTATGCAAATGAAAATGAGGCAAGGTAATCATCTCCTTCTCAGCTGAATGGAAGAATGCATGCTTAATGTTTTGATACATGATATCATCTCTCTCTTCTGCTCTCATGGTTGAATACTGAAATCCATTATGGCGGGCCTCGAGAGTTCCAGTCATCTTTCTTCCTCTTCCACCAAATGCTAGCTTGATTCACAAGTCTACCAACCTAATTGGCTTTGTTTTTGAAAGCTGATGTTTCTCCTGACTCACCAGTATTAGCTGTAACTTTTTTGAAATTTTATTATGGTATGTGCACTTTGATATGATGTAATATGATTATGGTTTCATGTCATATGTTTTAATATTAGATATATAATAGAAAAATAAATTATTGCATGAAATAAATAATAAATTTTCATTTTAAATGGTTTTTTTTGCAGAACACGGGTCTTCCAGAAGATCAAGGTGATCCTCAACATGATATAGATCCACAAAATATTGGTTCTATTGGTACAAATCACATGGCAGAGGATGATGATGACGCAGATACGGAAGACACCGAGGCCGATGACAATGATGATGATGATGATGACGATGATGACGAGGATGATGATGATGATGATGATGATGATGATGATCACGATGGTGATGATGATGATGATGATGATGATGATGATGAGACAATTGGTGATAGTAACCAGTGACATTCATGATCATATAGAATACATCATGGATCATTGTTGGTATATCGTTATGATGACTCTTTTCATGGTTACTATCATATGTATCATTTTCACGGCCTACAATACTATATTGTTGAGTTGTATCATATTGACATGTATCATTTTCACTATATCATTTGGACATGTATCAATTTGAGTTACATAATTTATCAATTTTTTATTTATATCATTTGTACATGTATCATTTTCACTTATGTCGACTGTTGGATATGTATCATTTTGACATGTTTTTGATGTACTGACATATTTGACTTTCACTTGTTTTAGTTATATATGATGATGATCTTATCAATATTGACTTGTCAATTTATATATATTAAAAGTGGTCGATGATTTTTGGATGGATATTTATTAAGTATGATGATCTTATCAATATTGACTTGTCAATTTATATATATTAAAAGTGGTTGATGATTTTTGGATGGATATTTATTAAGTATGATGATCTTATCAATATTGACTTGTCAATTTATATATATTAAAAGTGGTCGATGATTTTTGGATGGATATTTATTAAGTATGATGATTTTAATTTACTGCTCAGGATGGATGTTGTCAAATTCAATTAAATTATAGATATTTGAATCACTTGTTTTATTTATAGATGATGATCATGTTACAATAATTATATTGTTATTTAATCATATGAGTTAAATAATTAAATTACTTACTCTATAATCATATGAATTATTTAAGAGGCACGATATATTTAACTAATCAAATTGAAATAAAACATATTAAATTAATAAATGGAGGCAAAATAAGAAGCATTTTTAGAAGCAAAAAAGGAAGCAACAATGGAAGCCAAACTAGAAGAAAACCATAAGCAATATTGAAATAAAAATTGGAAGCAAAACCGAAAGCAAACCTGGAAGCAAAACTTGAAGCAAAATTGGAAGCAAAACTAAAAGCAAAATTGGAAGCAAAACCGGAAGCAAACTTGGAAGCAAACTTGGAAGCAAAACTAGAAGCAAACAAGGAAGCAAAATTGGAAGCAAAAATGGAAGCAAAACTGGAAGCAAACTTGGAAGCAAAACCAGAAGCAAAACTAGAAGCAAAACCGGAAGCAAAACTAGAAGCAAACTTGGAAGCAAACTTGGAAGCAAACCCAGAAGCAAAACTGGAAGCAAAATTAGAAGCAAAACCGAAAGCAAAACTGGAAGGAAAACTGGAAGCAAAACCTGAAGCAAACCTGGAAGTAAAATTGGAGGCAAACTTGGAGGAAAAACTGGAAGCAAAACTGGACGTAAAATTGGAAGCAAAACTAGAAGGAAAAATGGGAGTAGACATGGAAGTAAAACTGGAAGCCAAATTGGGCGCCCATTTCGGTGCAATTTATGACGTTACTTCCTAGTGCTATTCTAGGCACTAATGGAGGCACTATGATTTCCCGACGCTAAAGCCAGTGCTAAATCCAACGTAAAAATTGGTGCAAAATCCGATATTGAGCTGACCATGCCTGTTTGCGCCGAGTTGGACGCCAACCAAATTGTTCAATTCATGCACTTAAATACACTAAAATTCAACGCAAAATTTGGCGCTAATTTCCTATTGTGTTGTTGTGACAAAGGGTCCATACCCTATTTTCCAAATTGACAAAGACGAAGGAAAGGTTGTTGATTGTATAGACAATAAGAAGAGAGCAACATCTAGTATTGCAAGGATGGGTAAGAAGAGTTGTGTTATTGTACCCTTAAGGAGAGATAGACCAAAATTTAAGATGAAGCAGATCTCGGAAGGAGAACAAGCTATTGGGGTAGAGTGTGTAGTCCATCAAGGCAAAAGGGATCGGTTACAAGGTAGCAAAACAAAAGGGAAGCAAGTTTGCATTGACAAGATGAAACCCAAGGTAAAGATGAAGAAAACATGGAATTGTTTCAAGGAAGCCAAAAGGCAAAAGATATAAGACATAAAGCAAGATAATTCCTACCTTCAATTCAAAAGAGACTTGAATTCTTCTTTCTCTGGGAGTATGGTGCAGGAGTACCAAGTGGGATTCATGCCTCCATGAGTCCATTTTGTGAAGTTTTGTTCTAGTTGGTATTTGAATCATGTAATAAGGTCTAAATGACCACGTTGAACTTGTGTGAGTGGCTTTTGAGTCTTTGAAGGTCATTTTTGGTTCATTTTTCAAATATTGTAAAAGTTGTCAAATTGTCACAAAAATTGTCAAGTGCAATTTTGCAATTTTGTCATGTAATGGGAAGTTGAATGGTCAAGAGTTCAAATTTCAGTTAATTTAGGTGGGAAATGGTTGTAAAGGGCATAAAATACCTTTTCATGGTTGAACTAAGAGAGAGGTGTGTTTTGGAGTTTGTAATTTTGAAATTGAATATCAAACACTATACTTTTCCTATGTTTTTCATTGAATTTTGTTGCTACAACAACTTGTATGTTTTGGTACGGCTTAGGAGTGATAATTTATGCATTTTTATTGATGGAGGAGTAAAAAATATTTCATTTTAATTTGGTCTCATCGGTTTTCATCATGTTTTGAGCATTTTACAACATTTTTTCTAAAACAAGGTTGAAACCCTTGTATAATTGTCCTGAAAGCAATAAAATGTAAAAACCCACCATTCCACTGATGAAATCTGAAAATTGTTGGAATGTATGGGGTTAGAGTGATTTATGTTTCTAAAATGTTTCAGGAGTAGGGGAAGACGTTGTGAGAAAGTTGGGTGATGCCTTAGGATGAAAATCACTTGATTTTGGGCATAGAATGTGCACAGGAGTTAGGAATTGGTAAAAATCCCTTGGTAAATTTCTAGTGATGATTGAAAGTGTTTATTCAGACCTTATTTAACATGTCTAATCCATTGGAATGGAATTTTGAGGTTTGGGTCCTGGAAACCTAGTTGGGAGCCATCCAAACAAGCCTAATTAGGCCTATTTCAAGGCGTAGCAGCAATTTTTTGGCCCTTGTGTTCCAAAGTAACCCAACTTGCAATTGAAGTATGCTTTAAAAGATGATAATGGGTACTCAAATCTGTATTTTTTTTTAGTATGAGATGGGGTTTGGAAATTATGCTTGAAAAACCTTATTTATTGTGCTACTAGGAAGAATGTCAATTTGTGAAGGAATTCATTGAGTTGAGGGGTTAGGACTTTGTCAAAGGTTTGGTTGAGTTAGTTTGTGTTTTCCTACCCTTCTTTGCATCAAACTGACATAATTTTCATTTTAATAAACTTGCTTTAAAACCTACATCAAATCCTTATTTTTCAGGCATAGCCCTCCAAAATGGAGAAGTAAAATGGCATGCTTACGTTCTCCCTGTAAATAGTTGAAGTTGGTTGGATTCGAGATTTTAAGTAAAGAATGATAGAGAATGGTAAGGAGATGTGTGTGACAGGAGGCATAGGATTCAGTGTTGCTTATCTCATTCCTGCTCTGCTCAACAAGGGTTACATTGTTCACACTATTGTTTGTAATCCAAGTATTTAATTGACATATATTTGCATAATTTCAAATTCCTTTAGATTCTTTTCAAGTATCAATGTATCCTATATAGGGTTCTGAATGATTTCTTTTAATTTTAAAAAATAAATAAATGATGTATTTGCTTGTGATTAGATAATGTGGAGAAGATAGGGTATCTATGGGATTTTCCTGGTGCAAAGCAGTGGCTTAAAATACTGAAAGAAAACCTATTAAAAGAAGGAAACTTTGATGAAGCAATAAATGGAGTGGATGGAGTGTTTCATATTGCTTGCCCTATCGCAGTACCAAATGATCACAACATCATGGTATGTTGTCGCCCACTGGATTTTTTCTTTTTTTTTTTGTTCTAATGACATAAATTGGTTTACTTTTATTCTTTGTGAAATGTATTGCCAAGTAGGAGGCCTTCATTGATCCTAGTGTGAATGGGACTCTCAATGTCTTCAAGTCTTGTTCAAGATAACCCTCTATAAAGAGAATCATGCTTACATCCTCCTGCTCAGCTATCAGATATAGCTACAATACTTAAGAGCTTTCTCTTTTAGATGAGTCCCATTGGAGAAATCCAAAATACTGCAAACAGTATAATGTAAGTATAAATACCCTCCTTTGAAGATTATATTTCACCGGTTAGATGCATTGAATTGCTTGTACAAGAGTAATTAATAGGCACTGCTTGTTGTGAGTATAAGAGTAAACTTGACCATCTTGGTATAAACAACAAAAAGCCCCAAAATGTCTCCATAAAATTATCCATGAAAGCTTTTACTTCTCAGGTTCAATTCACATTTGCTTAATTCTAAATTTATGGTATGTTTTGCTTGCAACTTTGGTATGCATATGCAAAAACTCTTGCTGAGAAAGAGGCCTGGAAGTATGCAGAGGGGCAAGGCCTCGATCTGGTTGTGGTAAACCCATCATTTATTGTTGGGCCACTTCTTGCACCTAAACCTACCAACACTCTTGCCTTAGTCTTGAACATAATGAAAGGTTGGGGCTATGGTTAAAAACTTTGAGATTTGTGAGTATTTAAATGATTATTGAGTCATAGATTTTTTAAAAATGTACACTTTATAAAAGGGTTGTAGGCTCTCTCATGAGCATGTTCCAAACATAACATGAGCATGTTCATAATGGAACCTAATTATCTTCTTGATTCAAGGGTTTTCTTTCAGATATGTTTCAAACCCTATAAGTGGATCATAATTGATTTGAAGCTATCACTGTTATAATGTATAAGCCATAAATGTTAAATCTATTTGTGGATTCTCACTATTGTTTAAATTCAACAAAATAGGTTATGCTAGAATATTGAACTTATGTCTCTTAGCTTGCTACTTTATGTATTTAAGGAAACTTTTTATATTCTCTTCAATGTTGACAAGAATCTTTTGAGGATTTATAGATGTTTTCATGCAGTGCTTTGATTTAGATTTAATGGGATGCAATTTTTGAAATTTCAAATATGCTTGATTTTTATCCTTTCTCTTCCTTCCATATCTCACTATTTCTTATTTTCCTGTCATTATTTTGCACACCAGATATATCTGCACTTTTTGATGAAGATAATTACCCCTATCATTTAAAGTTAGGATTTTGGCCCTTTCTAAAGGCTTGTCTATGATTTCATGGTCTATATCAGAAATAATTTATTGTTATTTATTTATTTATTGATTGTTGTTGGCTCTTCTTTTTCTCAAAATGAATCTTTAAACTTTCCATGTGTTACATTCTTTGTAGCCTCCTCTTTCACCTTATGATTTTGATTTTAGCCTGTTTGGAAGGTCCATAATTTAATAGAATTATTTGTTATCCTAAAATATCTTTTTATTTTCTCTATAAATCTTTGGGCGACTTTAACATGGCATGGGGTAAGCTTAGGCCCCATTCTAAATATTTATTAACATTGATCATCCTTGAATGTACCCAAAATCATTTGATAAAAGCCTCTCTATTTATATTGGAATAATGGGCTGCTTATTACAGTGAGGAAGGTTTGAACATGGGTCACACTTTCCAGATGCTTCCCAATGTCTCATTATTATTGTTAGACCACAACTCTTTAAGAATCATTTCTGAAATTATTTATTGCCTATTAATGCCTTTCATTCACATTTACTGACATCAAGTTCATCTGAAGGACATCATTGAATTATTTATTATTTAAATCTTTCTAAGTATATTGTGTAGATGCATCGTATTCAACTCTTTGTTAGTATATTGTGGGTAGTTCTTTTTTTTGTAGTTAATGTGGTACTATTTACTCATTTGAAGTTGGTAGAAGATGTTAGTTCATAAGTATTAGGTTAGTGTAGTAGATGAGCTTCAATACAACTATTGCATTGAGTTATTATAAACATATCCATATCCTTTAACTTCTAATACATACACATGTACTTTAATCTATGAAATGAGTTGATAGGTTCTCAAGGTTAGGAGGATCTACATGCCATGCAAAATGTGAAGGGCCCTTTGAAATGTGCGGTGATGTAAATCTCTTGGTAATTTAGTATTTTCAGTTGATATTTTACAAAATTTGTCAAGGGAATGAACTTGGTAAACATGATACAATGTGTGTTTGATTCTAAGGTTAAGTAAAGGCCTTGGCCGATTTGTAAGGTCTTAATAGAGGCTTGATATTTAGTTGAATTGAGTTAATGATTAAGAAAATAAATATCTGCATTTGAGTAACTGTGGTTTATGTATGTTGGATGGTGTGTTGTGTTTTATGCTAGATCACAAGGTCTTGCATTCCCAGACATGAGCAATTATGAGGGTCTACAAATATTGGATTTTTGAGTACTTGGGATTAAAGTTTTGTGTTGTCCTATTTTTACATTCTGCCCCAAGAGGGCTTGTATAATGCACTCAAACTAGAATGTGTTTCTTACTGCATCTCCAGCTAAATCATTGAGAAACACATCGAGACCAGTTCTCAACAGGACCATGTGGGTTGTTTGAGAAATATGTGTTGATTGGTTGTTAAAATTTTGACTTAAGATTCTTAAGATATATCAAAATACTTTTTGATTATGTGTGATTGAGCTTCAATTTTTCTTGAGAGTTGTCATCCAGTTTGTGACAAAAGACTAAATATTTTCTCATTATGATACTATACTCTTCTAGAACATTCAAGATAAATATCAATTTTATCATTTGAATTTTACTAGCTACCCTTAAGTAAATAGGATTGATGATGGGTTTGGCAAGTAAAATGCCTATTCAATATTTGAGGGTCTGAGCCTGTATTCTTATCATTAGCAAACAAAAATATAAACATAAAATCTTGATAACATTATTTGTCTAAGGTTTGATAGTCTTTATGAAATGATCCCTTCTAGTGTACATATTTTTCCAATTAGTACCTCCAAATCTATTACTTCCATCCTTAATTTTCTAATTAGTACCTCCAAATCTATTACTAGCTATTACTATCACTCAATCTTGGATTTTGGCCTCCCTTAACCACTATTTTGATGAATGTTTGGGGATGTTAATGTTAATTCAAAATAATATATCCATGAACCTTGAAAGAGTTTCATCAAATGGAAAAAATCTCCCAGGTGATTGTTCAACAAGATAGTTCATATAATCTCCAAATTAGTGCAATACTTGCAGATAATCCTCCATTCAAAATCACTGTTTGACTACCAGTTGCCCCTTTCTTGTCATTGTGCCTCTTGAGCTATGGCTATACCCTTGATAAATCTATCCTAAAAGACGCTCTACTCATTAAAGGAAAGTCCCTCTCATCACTGTATGCATTTAATCACTATCATCTAAGGTTTGATAACTATCCTTGCATTAGAGGACTTCACAAATTATGCTATTGTTGAATGTCCTTTTTAGCAACCCTTATGGCTATGACTCCTCATCTCAAGGTGATTTTACTATCTATCCTAGGGCTTGGTAAACAATAATTTTTTTTATGTTATTTGACCAATCACGTTGGGTATTTAAATATATTCAATATTACTTCTATTCATAAATTATCAATATAGTATAAAACATACTAACAATTGTTCATTTCAGGAAGGAAGGCCAAGATTCTCAAGATGAAATTCGTAAAAGAAACCTTAGGGAGGAAATTGAAGAACAAGACATGATTGGAGTTGCCCACATCTACAACCTCTAGGTATTCAAGTCAGTATTATCTTGAATGGATAGTCCCTAACAAAACACTATTGAATTCACCATTAACTTCAATACTTGAGACTGTTTCATCACTCATCTTCATGCATTGACACCTCTATCATTACCCTCAATTCCTTTTAATTTTCCACATTTGATATAAAGAGCCTTGTTTAGGTATGTTTTTTGTCCTTCCACTTCATTTTCAATATTATATTATACACTGTCATTTAGTGCTCAAGGTTTGGATATCCATCATAAAATGTGAATAGTTCCCTAAATCCTCCACTCATAGATATTCTTATAAAAAATCTTAAATTGCCACCTATGATTCCATGATGACTTCAAAATAGGGTGGTAACTCACTTCACTGATACATTTTGACTCAATTTTTGACGAAAGGTCGTCGAAATTTTGACGAACTTTCATCGGAGGAATTTCGTCAGAATTTCAATGAAATTCGAAACATCGAAATTCTGACCCTGCCAACGATGTTGGGTCAGAATTTCGATGTTTCAAATTTTGTTGAAATTTTGATGAAATTCTTCCGATCAAAGGGCATCAAAATTACAACGAAATTTCGTCAGAAATTGATTCAAAATGTATCAGTTCTTGTCCTAAAGCATTCCAAATCATGACTGTTTTCTTGGATCCAAGGGTCTTTTGGGTGTCAGTGAAGAATGATTTGATTGAAGACTTATGCATGAGCTACCTCTAACCCTGATCTTCCACTTTCATTTCATAGTCTCCTTGCATATAATGTCATGGTTCAAACACAAGGTTTACACTGCTAGAAGCTTGCAATTTATTTTCCTAACTACAATCATGTAGCACCCCATCATGACTTCCTTTCATAGTGTATATGCTTGATATGATACTCACTGCTTTCCTCAAGGGTCAAAAATTCTGCCTCCATATACCTTTCAACTATAATTTGTATCTTTTGCACAATCACTGTGATGTGGGACTGTCACCAACCTATGATGCATACATTGGCCTCTTATGTATAGTCAACCATGGTAGTGTTCTAGCTATCCTAAAACTGAGTATAACTAAAATCTTAATTGCTATGACCATCACTTTGTTTATCACTACTACTGTCAGATTTCCACACTTCAGGAACTATCTAGGGCTTGGTTGGTCTTAAAAACCTAAATGTTGATCCTCACTTCTATTTAATTACCACTCTTCAACAAAATACTCACTACATTTTAAAACCTCTTTGTGGCTGGCAACATAAGGTTACAGTCCTTCCTTCAACCCAAGTTTGAAATTTCATCATCCTACAAACTAATAGCATTGCTTAGCATTTGCTAAAATATTTGCATTACAATGGGTGTTAGGTTGATTGTAGCTTTGAATGCAAATACATTTTTAACTCATAAGTTTTATATATGTAGATGAAGTGATTGAGGTGTTTTTAATATTCTACAATCTTTGAATTGCTTGTCTTAGTAATGTGAATCTAATAACATTGCACGTCATTCCCTTATTCTTATTCATAGAGTCTTTTATAGTATTTATCCAATCTTATCCTTGTGTGTACTATTTTTCACTTTGCCTCTAATTGAACACTGTAAGTGTGATAGTTGTAAGGTTTAATTTTAGTTAAAAAGCATAGAAAACTTTATTGCCTTGAATTGAAGTGCATATCAATATTTTAGGCTAGGTGTATCCAAAAAGATACTTATTTAGTTTTGTTTAGCATGATTGTGAACCATCTAGAACACACTATGCAAATTGTAAATTTAAGTACATATTGTATAAATTAGGATATATTTTGTGATGAAATATTGCATAAAAAACCTACTGTAAGAAAACTATTTGTGACATTGACCCTATAAATTGGTGGGTAGAAATAAGGGTTAAATTGTTTGAAAAATTTCACTCCATTTCCCATCCATTTGTGTATTGTTGTTAAGGTATAAAAGTTGAAGTAGGTCATCAAGAAATATATCAAAGCTTGTTCTTCCACATATGGAGTGACCTTTTGCTAGGTTTTCATTGAATGAATGAGATATTTTGATGTCGTCCACGAGACCAAACAATCTAAGGGACCAAGAACCAAAAAACTATGAAATATCCAAATTATTTATGATGTTGGATCTTATACTATGAAATAGAAAGCAACATAGAAGAAAATAAAAGGACTTTGTAAAAATACCAATAAATAACAACATCCATGCATAAAAACTGGAAAAAAAAAGAGATTAGGACATGGCTCCACTACACCCCCTGCTAGCCTCATTTAAAAACCCTTCTAAAAAGTTCTACTCTTTGCTCCCATCTCCACTAGGGCTACAAATCATTGAGCTAAAATCACCTCATCTATAGTGAGCCTATTAGACTTCATGAATTTCACTTTGATGGCCAAGTTCATGATTCTAGTGTTTTCCTACTTACAAAATCATCACTATCATGCTCGCTAACAGATGTTCATTCACCATGAGAGTATTTAAAATATCCTTGAATATCTATCCTTTAATAGCTCTGTCCATTGGTTCATAAGTGGGCATGAATTCCAAGGATCAAGTCAAAATGAGTCTACATATTCTCAAGTACTAACACTACAAATATTACAATGTCACCGGTGGTAGTGCTCAACTTTGGTAGGAATATTTGTCTTCACCCTGAGATTTATCAATTTTTCCAAAGTGGCATGACTTGACTACATTATATGCATGATACCTCTCCATAGAATACACCAGGTCTAGAAGAAAATCTGTGGACCCACTCATGTCGAAGTCAAGATCTACTTGGATAGCAATCCTCATATTTATCTCTCAACTTTTCATTTGCAAATAAGTCGCATTCCTTCAGTTTTATCTATTGTTTTTTGCTAATGGTTTCAACATAGTCAGTAGCTTGAAGGAAAACTTATTTTAGTGAATATTTTCTACATATCAAGATTTTTTTTATAGAAATTCAGTCTTAGATTCATGTATTATATGCCCTATAAATATCTTCAATTTAATTATTAGTTATCATTCCAACATTCTAAAGCTATGACAAGCAAATCTGAAAATCAATAGTTCTACCTCTTAATATTTTCCTATGAATATTAAAGAGGTTTTATCCCTAGATTTTGCATTTAAAACATGGTAGGGAATCTCTCTTCATGTTGAGGGTATCCTTGTCGATGTTTGGCCTTTCATTGTACTTAAATGAGTACTATAGATGACAACATCAAATTTTAAATTAGTGGTCTTTGTATGATACATGGAAACATTTACATTCTTTTCATTAAAAATTGAATCATAATTAACCCTAAAATGTTGCTTTTATTTACCTAAATATCCCTCTATTTACTTGAGTTCTTTTTCCACCTAAATATCCCTCTATTTACTTGAGTTCTTTTTCCAACAACCATTTTTTCTATATACTTCCTATGCATGCATATGGTTAAGATTGAAGAACACACAGTCATACACATGTGCATTCTTACAAACAAACACACACAAAAAATGCAACAAATTCCTACTTAGGCTCTAAGGATATAAATATTTTAATTATCCCCATGAACAGTAAGTGTAAGTGAGAACTACGGTATAGTCATCATTGAACCTATCAACATAGATCCATTTTCAATATTGTTGAAATACCATGTACCACAACCCATAAAATTATATAAGAGTAGATAGTGAGACCATTGGTGGTGTAAGTAGCCTTATCCAGTTATCTTTGATAGGATTAATGAGGATATGGCCATAAATTCATTATGATTTCCATTTGATTAAATGCCCTTTCTTTTAATTTGAATTGGATTTTTATCAGATATTTTAGTTGCAAGTTCCACTTTGGATCACCAAAGCCTTCACAAAAACTTCTGCACAAAATTCAATAATGAAGAAATTATGCACAAATCATCTTTTGAATGATGCACAAAGCCTCCACCACAACACTGCACAATTTGTTGTTGGGCCTTGTGGTGATGTGGGTGATTCACCGCATCACCACAAGGCCCAACAACAAACGGTACAGTGTTGTAGTGGAGGCATATTTATCGGGTTTTGGCTATAAATTTGTTCCTAAATCCATGCCTATGCTCTTACCCCTACCCCTCTTGCCTCTAGAACTAGGTATTGATCTCTATTAAATGTAGATACACCTACCTCTGCTTTCTCCAATGTTGGTAGCACCTATGACTATGTAAGATCTCCCTTCAACTAGACTTAGAACTCAATCTCGAAGCAATGAGTGATGCCTTTGAATAATAGAAAAGAGGGGGTTACTAATGATGGATTAACCTGGTCAACAACTATCTCTCCCTTCGTTGCTTACTCTACCATGGATGGTGACTTTGGAGATCTACCTGTTGTTATGCTTTGATGGATGTCCCTTCATTATTATTGGATATCTAATGTACTGCACATTATTATAGTGCAAGCCTATTTTTCAAATTGTTTCATTTAGCATCACCCATATTCTCCACAAGAACATTTTCCTTGTTTAAAATGATGGAAATGGTTCACATCTCTCAAAACAATTTCTCTTGCAACAATCTTGGAGATGAATTTAGATGGAGAAGATTTGTTGATTTTGTTTACCCATTAGATCTTTTGTGTATTCCTATGTTCCACCTAGATATCTCTCCATCCCTTGGGTGCTTTCCCTCCTTTCCCATTCATATTTGCTTTCTATTTTCCTATTCAAATTTTATTTGTAAGATTTTGTGGGTGCTTATAGGCATCCCCTTTTGTGTTGTGTTTCCCCATTCACCCCAAAGGAGAATTGGTGGAACATGAGTTTATTTTTAGCATATGGTATAGAAGCAGAAAGCTTAATGACTTAAATAAATTTTCTTCCTTTAAGACAATGTTTGGGTTTGCAATTCATGATATGTGTTTGCCCATATTTTTATAGAAAATTTGGCTTGTTTTCTAATTTTTTTAGCACATTTACTTTAATGCATTTATTTTAAGAGACGTCAGTGTTATGTTTTATGTTATTCACTTAGTGATATTGCTAGGGGATAACATTTTTTCTTAGAACGGATTGCCAAGTATGCATATCTTAACAGTAGAAAAATAGTGACATTAGTGCACAAGGCCACTATCATGAAACTTGAAGATGGGATTTTTTTGGAATCTTGTCATGAAATCGTAAAGAAATACAAAGGGATCAAGTATAATGAAATCATTGTTGATAACTATTGCATGCAACTTGTCTTAAAACTTGAGTAGTTTGATGTGATGGTAAGTCTTCATGCCTTAGATTTGAAATTGGTTCCAATTATTTAATACTTTAAAGAGAGAGCTAGATATTTTATTTGCTCATCATTTGTAATTCTCAATACAGTAGAGGGCAAAGAATCTTGCTTAGAAATTATACTTATATAATATTTTATTTTATGGGATGAGAAACCTATAGTTTTTGAAAGTTGAGAGATTTTCTCTTTAGTGAAGTTCCTTAACATTGTTTTCTTTGATAGATCGATGGAGACTTTTCCTTGATGTGGTTGTTCCTAACATTCAGCGAAAATGGGTCAAATTTCTCTCTATGTTGTGATTCTTATTGTTTTAGTGGTTTTTGAAGAGTCAAGAATAAAACTCTCTTATACAAGCATCTAAATGCTGCATATGTTACAAGATTGAGTTTTGACCAGGATTATTTATAATTTTAACATATCAAAACTTCATAATATGATTCTAGAATTTTCATGCTTTTATTCTAGTCTTTTTATTGTAAAAGGGTAATAGAAGTGTTTTGTTTGGGGTAGCTATTTATATGTTTTCTTCTCTATGTTTGATGATCTGAACTTGAAAGAAGTCTAGTATATTTGGCATTGGTAGTTTGTAACTATTTTGAGACCACGTCAATATCTAGTTTGTTAAATATAACATAGAATATGAAACTTTAAACTCTAAGGCTTATGATTGCATTAAAAACCATCTACATTAGCTTATGATTGTAGATATTGTCAAAATATCCATAAGAATTTTTACTTCTTGTAAGTTAAGACCATAAGGTATTCATAGTCATTATCACTAAACAGATTTGTATTATTTTAACTTGTGTTTTGATCTCTTCACATTCTTATTGTGAATTAAAATTTCTATTGATTGTGGCAATTTTTATATTATAATAATCTTGTTGATTATTTGTTTTCTCATATTATTGCAGTGTGAAAATCTTTCTGAATTAAAATAATTTCTCTTGCCAGGGGCCATGTTTTCTCATATTGTTGCAGTGTAAAAATCAAAACATACTCGAAGGTTCTTAACAAATATAATAGTTGTACTAGGGACCATGTTTAACAAACCAAATGCAATTGCTAAATTTTCACTATGGTGGTAGATAAATGATTCTTTTTTCTTGTATTCCACAACATTAAGTAAAAGTATTGAATCTGGAAATACCCTGCTGCCTTCATTTTCCAAGCCAATTTCTCCAATTTTGCATAGCTATCCCATGTTTGTGGATGTGATCTATCTCCTATATTTTTTTAATTGATTTATCTTTCTGCTATGTTTGGACTTAGTTTTGTAAACTTGCAATATGCAATGCACTTTTATTCTTTTTGAATTGAGACTAATAGTAATTTTGTTGGTTGTATTGAGGCACAACTACATTCATGGTAGAAAAGGCAACACCCTGTTGCTCATATCAGATTACATATTGCATATAAAGGATAAAATATTCTAGGGTTATTGTTGAGTGCATTGAAGGAGAGAGCTTCACACATGACACACGATCAACACTCTCCTTCTTGGATTCTACATGTTACAACTTGCTCCAAGAAGATTTCCCACATTGTAGAATTTTTAAGAGATGAAAGGGGAATGTGCTCGCATTGAAGGGATCCAAGCATGTGTTTCCATCATTGCAGAAGTTTTTTGGAGAAGTTTTTTCCTTGTCATTTATGTTCATTGTAACTCAAATTTTCAATCTTGTGACTAAAAATAAAAATTGCAATACTCTATTTCTAAGCATTTTTCAAGCAAGATAGATATTTCAGACTTGTGCAAGTTGTAAGAACACCTATTTTTTAATAAAGTTCATTGATTTTTCCTTCTCAAAGGTTGTCTTATTATGTGCAATTGATGATTGATGTGTATTTCTATGTTTTATTTTTAAATCCTCAAATATCAATCAATTAAATGACTAAATATACTACTAATTGACATCAATTAATAATTAAATTGACTAAATATACTACCAATTGACAAAAATTAGTGAACAATGAATAAATATGACTAAATATATGACCAGTGAAATCAGTGAATAAAAATGACTAAATAAGTGACCACTTAACAACAATCAATGACTGAATTAACGAATAAATATATTAGTGAATAAAAATGACTAAATAAGTGACCAGATTACAACAATCAATGAATAAATATACTACCAAATCAATCAATCAAAACAACCAATAAATGACTATAAATGGTTTAGTTGTCAATTTTCTCGCATTATAAATGACTGGAAATAAACTACTAATGGTCATGTGATCATGTTTGGTCATATATGCAGTTTTTAGTAGTTTTTTAATCACATATTGTTGTTTTTGTACTAGTGTGGGATCAATTAATATCCCATTAGTAGGCTTGTCATTGATTCTTCCAACTATGTAAAGAGGACCATCAGGTGCATGTTTGATTATGTCATGTTGTGAGAAAGCAATGCCAAGTGACATCTTTGTTAGGCCCTTACGAGGTTGAACTTCAATAAGTACAATCATATTGTCCATGTTTTTCATGATTTCATCATTCCTGTCAACATTCATCACATCATTCTTTGTTTCACTAGCTTTGAGAAAGGAAATGTTATGGTTTGGCATAGGATTTTGATTAGGAGGGGCTACAAACTTATATTACCTTGATCATTAACATTGCCAATTTGAATGTGATTAGAATCAATGAGGTCTTGCACAAGATGTTTAAGAAACTTGCAATATTTCGTATCATGTCCATTTTGTCAGTGAAAATGGAAATAGGATTTTTGTCTATAGTTAGGAGGTAAAGGCTTAGTAGGATCAGGAGCTTGAATAGGAGGTAAGGAAATTTTTGGTTTAAGAGTTGCAACATGATATTATGAAGGGTATCGGGTAGAGGGGTGAATTATCTTTTTCTATCTCCAAATGTGTATGGATTTGTCATATTTATAGTATCCACTTGGTTATCAACATGTTGAGTTTTTTAAGGAGGATTAAGTTGTAAAAAGCCCTTATTTTGTTTCTTGAATGGTTGATAGTTGTTAGGAGACATGGATTCAGATTTTTCAGGACGATTAGAGGGAGCTTTCACTTCATGACTAATAACCGAATTTTGATAATCATGGAGGGTAGTGCACAACTATGTGAAGGAGGGAAATTTCAACATTCCAAGTTTAGTTTGGAATTTTTTTTGAAAATTGGAAATAAAAATTCTTTAAAGGTCATCATTGTGAATCTTAATATTTATTTGTCAGTAAAGCATTTGGTATGGCGCTATGAAATCAGTGACATTTTCATCTTGTTTGCATGTCATTAAATTAGCTAAGGTCATCTTAGGACCGATATGTATAAATGGAAGTGATTGTAGAAGGCATCAATAAGTTCATTGAATGAGTTTATTAAGTTATCTGGTAAGGAGAAAAATCATTCCAAAGTAGTATCCTTCAAGGATCTAGGGAAAAGTTTAGCCAAGATTTTATCCTCAAAAATGAAGTCACTACATAGGGTTGCATATGCAAAAACATGGCTAACAAGATCTCCTTTCCCACCATATTTCTCAAATCTAGGAATCTCTATACCTTGTGGCATTTGTGTTCTCAATATATCCAAGGATAAGAGATTTATTTTGACATATTGTGAAGGTTGGCCATTTTGATTTTGACTTAACGTAGCAATTTATTGTTGGAGGGATGAAACATTTTGCAAGAGTGTGTTAAGGAACATGATCATTGTTAATGTTGTGAGATGGAGGTGAATAAGGTGGAGGTGTATATGTATGCGGGGGGCAAGTGACTTGTAAGTTTTTGAGGGCAGATAGATTAGGAGATATGAGATTTGAATGCACAAAGCTAAAGGGAACCCTAGTGGAAATACCTAAGGAAGTGTTGACATTGCTAGTAGGTTGTATGATTATTGTAACAGTTGGATTAGTGTATGTCGGTATAGAGGTTATGGTTGTGGAAGGAGGAATTGGAATTCCACCTTGACTTTGAGTATACCCCAAAGCTTGAGAACAACTAGTCATGGTAGGGACATGTTTATCAATAATGTGAGCCAAGCTACGAACAATCTCTATTCCTTGTTCATTGTCAATTATTCTCCTCATGTTATCTATCATAGGAATCACATTAGCAACATTGCATTCATAACACAAAATTTTGCAATTTATCAAGTTCTTCATCCATTCTTCTAAGGTTCTCATGAGGTACATTAGCAATCATTGTATCAAGATCAAGCACATTGGTTGTAGGTAGGGAATCCATTAGAAATGAAGTGTTAAGGGTATGATCCATAATGGGTTGACTAGTGTCAACACTATGAGTGAAAGAGTTAGAGAACCCAAGATCCACGTCAAATGATGTATTGTGGGATGACATGAGTCTCGAACTATGTCTCACGATAGTATTGGCTATAGGACACCAAGTTGTGAAGCTCATACAAGTTTCACAAACCCAAGGTGCACATAAAATGGATAAGAGGTAAAATGCAATGAAATATCCTAGAATGTAAAGTACAATGCAAGTATGTAAAAGCAATTTTCAGATTTTAAAAAAAGAAGATCTTTTTAATTATGCTATGAAAAACCTAAAAAATGATGTCTTTTAGATGCAATTTTGAATTCAAAAAATACACTGAATTTGACAAATGAAGCTTAATATGAACAATTTCAAATAATAGAAATTTTGAAAACTGAAACTATAAAGTAAATATAGAAACACAAAAGGTAGAAATGGTGATTTTAATGCTCAAAAATTCAGGAAAAGCCTTGATCAAGGACTCATTTGCCCATGGGTGAAAGGGTCTCACTTCAGGGTTTTCAAAAATTAATTTGCAAGTTTCTAAGATGATTTTTATGGTTTTCAGGTTTTGGTTCAAGACAGTAATTTGCAGTTTTAGATTTCTGCAAAATGAGGTCTAAATGAAAGTACAAAATAGTGCTAGGTGACAAGCAAGAAGACCTAATTTGAGATTTAATTTTGATTCAATTTTGTAATGAAAATGATTGATGATGCAATGTTATGTAAACACTAAGAAAAATGATTGATGATGCAATGTTATGTAAATACTATGCAAAATGATTGATACTTTTGAATTTTCCATATTTTAAAGGATGTAAAAATGCAAACCTAAAACCCTAAATGAGATTCCAATCAATGCAATGCAATGAAAATAAATGCAAAACCTAGATCTAGGGTTGAAAATGGACTCCAAATTAGCAAGATATGATGCTCAAAAGTTGGGTTCACCAAAATGAAATGAAAAAATATGTGTATTGATGAATAATGAGGGACCTATTCCTTTATTTTGTTAGGAAATGAGATTCCCACAATGAATTGATTAACAACCCTTAGGTGAATCAACCCAAAGTGAGAATCTTCAGATTTCCTTATGACTAAAGGATGGGGGTCAAGGTCAAACAACACTTTGGGGAGAAAAACTAAAAATAGCAAATCAACTACAAAATGCAATCTAACACTTGAAACTTGAAGATTAAACTCAATATTTGCAGAACCAGAAAACAAAATGCAGATCTAAGAAGGGTAGAAACATGTGTACCAATCACTATTAGTGATTTCTGGAAGTTGATCTAAGACTCATTCACCCATGGGCGAATGGGCCCTATAAACACTCAAAATTTGTCCTCATAATCATCCTATTTTTTGTCTATTAATTAAATGGATAATATTATCTATTTAATTAATTCATTTAATATCTTCCTCTATTTTCATTAATCCACTTAAATCATTAAAATACTATAAGCATTTATCCATACTATAAGCATTTATTCTTTCAATAATATGATAAGCATTTAATCATTTGCATAATCAACCATTTAATCCATAAATCATTTCATACTGCTCTATTCACATTATCATTAAAATATCTATGCATATTAAATCATTTAAATACATAAAACCATTTAATCATTTATCTAAATTTATAAATCATTAGATCATTTAATCTTTATCTATTGCATAAAATCATTTAATCTATGCATTTAATCATCCATTAATTCATAAATTCACTTTTAATCCTAATTCCTAAACCTCCATCATATCATAAATTCACTCATTTATCTCTCCCATTTCAATCAATTGCATTTGATTAAAGAATATGGGATAATTATTCATTTCTCATCTCATGTTTTTTATCCCACATCTCTCCCACAACATGAATCTATAGTGTGAGCACATCTATAAAATCCCTTCTTCTTACCAAAAAGCACATACATTTGATACATTATCAATCTTTTTTTTTGTTCATCACAAATTTTTGTTGCACTTGTGCTCATAAAAATCTGAGAGTATCAAATGCATAAATCAAGATCATGGTGAAATAGGAAAACAATGGAGCTTATTTTCTTTTGATTACATGTGTTTTGGTTTTTCATAGTTTAATTTCATTTTACATGTGTTTTCATTTAAGAAAGGCTTCATTGGTGTTATGCTGGAATTTTATATTTTGAGTTTATAGATTAAATCATCCAACTTTCAATTTTTAGCATAAACAAATGGTGACCCTGACGTGAACACATTGATAATTTGAATTTTGTTGTTTTGATAAATATCTTGCAGGAATACTTTGAGGATTTCATCTAAAATGCAAGGATGTTTTTCTTTACAGATTATGAATACTGTTTAGTGTTTGCACAATCTTGCCTGTAATAGGAGTGGCTAAATGAAATAATATGCATGCATGCTTACTGGTTTATTTACACTGGCTATATACTCTTGATTGATGATCTAAGAAATTATTTATGATGGAAGATTGAAACTTATTTTTAATTTGCATCTGCTCTTCTTCGAGCATTCCATTCATGTTTCTACAATTTCTATTATTTATGCTTTGCTTTGACAACAGTTGGAGAATTTGGTATGCCTGCCAATAATGTTTGCTTAAAGACTTTTCAACATATCTCTTGAGCAACAAAAATTTTCATTGTTGTTTTCATTATACTTATTTTACACGCCTATCACCAGCTTTTGATTGTTGAGTTCAAACCCTTGAAGGAGCAACAATTTTCATTGTTGTTTTTACACATCGAATAGAAGGAAGCACGATCTTAAGAATGACATAAATTTATTCTTTCATTTTAATTTTTTGTGGTTGGATGTCATTTACAATTTCAAACAAAGGCATTTTGTGCATTCCTATAATCATGGCATAATCAAAGCTTTCAATTTCCTGCCCCTCTTTGTTTGCTGACTTGATGATTTAAATTGGAGTTAGATTATTTTGTTAATTATTTCTGACATTTTAGTTTTGTTAATTTAGTATTTAGTTCTAAGTTAGCTTAGTTTTAATTTAGACTAATTTTAGATTTAATTTAATTTACATTTAATTTAGAATTAATTTTTAATTTGGACTTAGTTCATTTTTAATCTAGATCTAGCTTGTAATTTACAGATTTTTTATTGTAGCTTTTAACTTTGGATTTAGCTTTTAGCTTTTACTTTTAGTTTAGTTTTTAGTTTTAAATTTAGATTTACCTTTTAATTTTTAAATCTAGTTTGTAGTTTTTAATTTAGATTTAATTTCTAATTTAGAACATAGAATTTAATTTCTAATTTAGAACATAGGATTAATTTAATTTAGAATTTATAATTAATTTAATTTAGATTTAATTTAGCTTTTTAGATTTTAAATTAGATTTAATTTAGATTTTAATTAGAATAATTTTAATTTAGATTTTAACTTTTACATTTATCTTTTAGTTTATATTTAATTATAATTAACATTACGCTAATCTTTTATATTTGAACTTTAATTTAGATTTTAACTTTTAGTTTTATTTTAATTTTAGGGATAATTTGGTTAAGTTGGTTTCTCTTGTAGGTTTGCATGACAAAGACTCAAGGCTAAAAACATAAACACATGTTTGCTGAAGACTTAAATTTGAAACTACTAATGATATTTGATGCAAGACGTTCCTTGAAGACTTGATTTTGAAACTGATTGTTTGTATACCTTAGACAACATTTTAATTGGTGCTTTAAAATGAACAATTATCTTCTCTCATGTAGATTTAACTAGGAGGTCAATGAACACTGTTTGCTATACTTGAAGGGGTGGTAGGTATTATGCTCTCACCTTGTGCAAACTCGATGATCAGAAAGACAAACCCATCCACTTTTGTGTTTGCCTCTTAGAGGGCCTACCTTGGTGGGAAAAAGTACTCACCCCAAGGGAACGACCCAACCGGTAACAGGCTAAAGCCAAGCTACTTCCAACCGATATATAAAATGGGTATTTTAGGAAAGTTCAAGTACCACGAACGTGGATGTGTTATGCAGACAAGTGATTCCCTCAGTACCTGTGTGGTTTGTTAAAACTTGTAGAGCGTAACCTCTATAGGTTGGGATTCCTCCTTATCAAAGCTAATCTTGCCTCATGTATAACCACTCGAACAAATGCCCTTACTAGAAACCTCTTGTTTGTATTTACCAAAATCCTTCTATTTGCTGGTGCAGGAGGTCAGACCTCTGAAGCCATCCCACATACTCACGGTTCTTAGTAGAGATGAAGAGTTCATCATGGGATATTCATGAGAACTCGAAGCTTGGTTGACCTAAGAAGTGAGTGTCGTGTTGGGGGAGCTAGTGTGGCCAAGCTTCTAAGTCATCCACTAAGAATAAGTGTCATTGGTTAATCCAAGTGGGAATCCAGTGAATATTGTCCTTGCCAACCCTAGGATTGTGCATGATTGTTTTCATCTTAAAATCCAAATTTTTCAAAAATAAATTGAATTTTTTTTTATCTGCTTGTGTCTTGCGTGTGTGTTTAAAAAAAATCTCAATCAAATGGAACACTTAATTATTCTACAACATCCTCAAAACATCCCTAAAACCATCAACCAAACATGTCTAACTGTTATCCTTCATATTCATCCCTGACCTATGAATGAAACAAAAGGATTGGATATATTGGACATCGTTTGAAAGAGCTTGAAAAACAACTAGAATCCCAACATTTGAATGAAGTGATGCAATCATCCCATGAAAATCCTTTATCACCACCAAAAACTACATCATCCAAGTGCAATGTTCATGATTTTTTGCAAAGGCTAAATGAGAAACCCAAATCTAAGTCTTCAAACAAAAATAATATTGAGCAATCCTACCATGTCATGCATCTATCTTCATCCCCCATAAGTCAAAATAAACCTCATGAGTCTTTCATCCAAATTAATGAATCTATCCAACCATCCTCTCCTATCATACCCTCTACATCCCATGATTCATGTCAATCTCTTAATCCAAAGCATGCTAACATAGAATCCCCTACACATCAAGATCAAAGTATTGTTTCCACTCCATCCAATGATACCAAATTTCCACAACCCCTTCCAATCTTTGACCAAGATCCCATCTCTCAAGAACATCATGATGATCCCCTTATCTCTTTTTTGTTTCATCCAAGATGACCCCCTTCCATCTCAAGAGAAAAGCGTCCTTCCAAGTCCTCCTTCCACCTCATCTAATGAATCCATACCATCTCATGTTTATATTGCATCCCAAGAGCATGATAGTTCTTCCATCATATCCAATGATTTCCTACCATTTGATGATCAAGATATGCTTTCTACAAAATCTCAAGTTTCCCTTCCTCATCAAGATCAAGATATACCCCCATTCAAGGATACCCTTTCATTCCATGATTATGTTCATCCTTTTCATGATCAAGATATTCCTTTTATACCACATCCTAATAAAGAGAAAGATACTCCACATCCTACACCTCATGATTCTTTTCCAAGTCAAGATCAAAGTACCCCATCATACCCATGTCAAGACGATATCACCCATCCTAATTCCCCTCATGATCACAATCCTCCACAAGAGTCTATCACCCCTATTCAAGCTATCCATGAGCCCCACACTTATAAAATGGGTTCCTCTACCTTTATCCACTCCGGTTTACTTCCAACACCTATCCTTTCATCCATATCATATCCTCCCTAAAATGGAATTTCATCTTATTTCATAAATAATACCTATCCCATTGGCAAACGAATGTGTCAAAGTATGAACTACAAAAGCAATGTATTAGGACTTCATGAACAAGGTATCCTAGAACCCCTTTATATCCAATAAAATCCATATTATTATGGCCTTGGTTATACACCTCATGCTCAAGACATTGGTACCCATTGTAAGTCTAAATTCCATCAAAATAAACATAAGTATCCTAGTTCATCAAACCTTCCATCTATCATAGGTCCTTATCCTAGTCCATAAAACCTTACATCTATCCTTGGTCCTTATCATCCAAACTCTAGTCCATCAACCCTTCCATCCATATTGGGTCCCTACATCCTTCCATATCCTATTCATCAAGAACAACAAAGGCACACATCCTTGATGCCCTCTTAAAATTCTACCTACATTAACCCATCCATAAGACCTCAATATCATTCATCTCCATCCACCCATCCCATTACTCTTGGAAGCAATTTGGGTGCCAAATTCCAAAAGATTCCATATCAAAGGATCAACATGTCTCCTCGAAGAGACATGCAAAAATAAAAGAAAATCTGATCCAAAGTCAAAATAAAAAAATTCAAAGGCCACAAAGGCCCATAAGTCAAAATAAAAAAATTCAAGGCCACAAAGGTCCATAAGTGAAAAGAAAAAAAATCAAAGGCCACAAAGGCCCCTAAATCAAAAAGAAAAAACTCAAAGGCCACAAAGGCCCATAAATCAAAAAGAAAATTCTCAAAGGACACAAAGGCCCACAAAGAAAAAATCAAAGTCAAAAGCTATGTGGATTCCTAAAAGTCTCATAGAAGAAATAAAATCTAAATTGGCATCCAAATTTGCTAATCCAAAATCTTCCCCCAATCTTCCATCTAAAATCCTATCACCTTCCAAATCCATTTTTCCTCCATCACTTCACCACCCTTCAAGGTGTGTGCCAATGTTGATCTTGCCATCCTTTCCACCTAACCATCGAAAATCATTCCAACCTCCTATCTGTTAGGAATAAGGTGTCTCAACCTTGGATAATTCCTATTCTTATTATTTGTTTTGTAAAATGTATTTCTTGCAAATAATGTAATTAAGTGTGAGTGTACATGTCTAGTTTGCATGTTGATGTGTCACTCCACTTAATGTGTCGGCATCTTGAATTGTGTGTAAGGAGATCATGGCTGAAACGGTTATGACGGATTCCTATGACACGTAAGAGCTATGTCCGGAAGATTCAATGACAGGTGAAGACATGTGGCAACTGATAAAGTTGAGTACTGTACACTCTTCCACGATAGTGGGGTTCGGGGCATCGCCCAAAAATTCAGTTCCTATTTTCTCGAATGGTAAAACCCTAATACAGTTATCTTCGGAAGTTGCCCTAAAAGGGAAGCGCATATAAGCATTTTTAGGGTTGCGAAGATTTGTGATGTGAGTGTATTGTTGGAACGTTTTTTCATGCTGCCGCATTTTGTCTTCAAGAGTTGGAAATCTCCTGAAAGAACTTGCATTGCAAGTGTGTTGTAACCGTTGTGTTGAAGATAATACATTGTGCAGGTTTTGGAGTGCTGGGGTTTTTTACCGAAAGGTTTTCCCCAGGGTAAATCATTGTGTCATTCTTCATTTTCTGTATGTATGGTATATTGCTGCAATATCTTTGTTAAGTAGATTAACGAATCTGAAATTGTAAGGGTTTAAAACGAATTTGCACCATACTTTCCTTAAGAGATTAGTGTAGGAAGCTGTTTCCGCACCTGAGTTTCCTTACAAGTGGTATCAGAGCCTGATCAACTTTTGATCCTAGTTGTTGGGTAGGGTTTTTTGAGCTAATCTCAAGTTGAGTGGGAGTTTTTTTGTGCAGAGCATTCTGAATCTTATTTGCAGATTGAGATGGCAAGTTCCTCATACAGTAGAATGGAGGTGGAGAAATTTAATGGCACTAATTTCGAGTTGTGGAAACTCAAGATGGAAGACATGCTTGAAGACCGCGATCTATGGGAGGCTACTTCACTTGATGTGAAACCTGTAGCGATACCTCAAGCGGATTGGGATATCAAGGATCGGAAGGCTAAGGGTCTCATCAGACTCTGTCTAGCAGATGCCGTTCTTCTGAATGTTCTTGATGAGACTACTGCAAATTCTTTGTGGAAACGGCTTGGGTCTGTGTATCAGGCCAAATCTCTGGTGAATAAGTTGTTCCTGAGAAAGAAGTTGTATTCTTTAAGAATGGAGGAAGGTGGATCCGTAACTGATCATCTCAATGCATTCAATTTATTGATTGCACAGTTGGCATCATCTGGTGCCAAGATTGAGGAGGAGGATCGATGTATGACCCTGCTTTGTTCCTTGCCGGATTCGTGGGACCATCTTGTGATGGCTCTCGGAAGTACTATAGTCACATTCCGTATGGATGATGTGGTGTCTTCACTGCTGTCTGAGGAGATGCGAAGAAAGACTTCGGATTCGTCTAAGGAAGCCCTTGCTGTTCGCGGGAGATCCAACGACAAAGGAAAGCAGAATGACAATAAGTCAAAGAAGGGCAGATCCAAATCCCGTGGGAGTTCTAAGACTCCTGGAAAGTCCAAGGCGAAATGTTGGAACTGTGATAAATCTGGGCACTTCCGGAGGGACTGCAAAGAACCGAAGAAGAAGAAGAAAGGCTCAGATTCAGCTTCTGAAAAATCTCAAGAAGATGGAGATGCTTTTATTGCAGCTTTGGCAGCCCATGCATCTGATGATGTGTGGTTAGTAGACTCGGGTGCTTCTTTTCACATGACCTCTCATCGAAACTGGTTCTCAAAATATGAAGAGTTTGATGGTGGAAAGGTGTACTTGGGTGATGATTCTCACCTAAAGATAGTTGGACGCGGAAGGGTCACTATCAGATTTCCTGATGGACGAGTAAAGGGAATCAATGGAGTTATGCACATTCCGGGTTTGGCACGAAACCTATTATCTGTAAGTATGTTGAATGATGTAGGTGTGCAAGTTGTTTTTTCGAAAGATGGATGCAAGATGATAAGAGGATCTATGGTGCTCGCTAAAGGTACTAGGAGAGGTACTTTGTTTCAGCTTGATGCATGCATTGCTCAATGCAATAGTTCTTCTGTTTCAAAGAAGAGAGCGGCTATCACTTCATCCCCACCATCTGAACGAGCAGTAAAGAAGATTGTGGCAATGGGTTCCGATGGCAGTGCAGTAAGTGTGCCTAAGGGTGTAAACACTTTGGAAGGCAAGCTTCCTGCAGAAAAGACAATGTTGTGGCATATGAGATTTGGCCACATTGGTGAGAAGGGTCTTAGGACCTTGAAAACTAAAAATCTCGTTGAGGGGCTAAATGATTGTAATCTCGAATTCGATTTCTGTGAACACTGTGTTTATGGTAAGCAAAATCGTGTTCAGTTCTACTCTAGTTCTCACAAGTCTTCTGGACTTTTGGATCTTATTCATTCTGATGTTTTTGGTCCTGTAAAAGTTCCTTCTATCTCCAGTTCTGTATATTTTGTATCTTTTATAGATGATTACAGTAGAAGGACTTGGATATATTTCCTAAAAAGTAAGACACAGGTTTTCAGTCGGTTCAAGGAATTTAAGGCTCTCGTGGAGAATCAGACTGGTAAAAGAATCAAGTGTGTGAGAACTGATAATGGTGGTGAGTTTTGTTCCACAGAGTTTGAACAGTTCTGTAAAGAACGAGGAATCGAGAGACATAAGACAACTCCTTACACCCCGCAGCAAAATGGAGTTGCAGAGAGAATGAACAGGACACTGATGGAGAAGGCTAGGAGTATGCTTAGTGGAGCTGGCCTAGAACAAAAATTTTGGGCCGAAGCTGTTGCCACTGCTTGCTATCTGGTTAACAGATCTCCTACATCAGCTCTTGTTGGTAAGACACCCATGGAGGTGTGGTCTGGTAAGAAGCCTTCAATTAGACATCTTCGTGTTTTTGGTTGTGAAGCTTATGCACATGTTCCAAAGGAGAAAAGATCTAAGTTGGAAAACAAAGCTGTCAAATGTATTTTCATCGGATACAGTGTTGGTGTGAAAGGATACAAGCTTTGGAATCCTATGACTAGTAAGGTGCTGTATAGTAGAAATGTTATTTTCAGAGAGCTAACATCTTCTCCTATTGTGCTACAACCAGATGAAAAAGAAAAGGAAAAAGATGTTGTTCAGTTTCCTCCTACCCCTGAGAAGACTGAACAGAGAGACCATGTTGGGTCTAATGATGAGGAGAGCTCTAGCAGCTCTGATAGTTCGGAAGAAGAGGAAGAACAACCTCAACCTCAGCCCTTGAGGAGATCCATGAGAGAAAGAAAGCAACCAGAAAGGTTTGGTTATTCTATGTTAGATTCCAGTTGTGCTTTTGCTTTGATTACTAACACTGATGAGCCTAGATCTGTGAAAGAGGCTTTGGGCATGGAAGATGCAGGTTCCTGGATTGAGGCTATGGATGATGAGATGGCTTCATTGGAGAAAAACAAAACTTGGGACCTTGTACCTTTGCCTAAAGGGAGAAAATCTGTTGGCTGTAAATGGGTGTTCAAGAAGAAATTCTGTGCAGATGGCAGTGTTGAAAGGTACAAAGCTAGATTGGTTGCAAAGGGGTATTCACAGGTAGAGGGAATAGATTATGGTGAAATATTCTCTCCTGTTGCAAAGTTGACATCCATTAGATTTCTGTTATCTCTTGCTGCATCATATGATTTAGAGATAGAACAGATGGATGTGAAGACAGCTTTCCTTCATGGTGATTTGGAGGAAGAGATTTATATGTCACAGCCTGAGCACTACATTGTTAAAGGTAATGAATCCTTAGTTTGCAGATTAAAGAAATCTCTATATGGTTTGAAGCAATCTCCTAGGATGTGGTACCTTAAGTTTGATGCCTTTGTGTTGTCAATTGGATTTGTAAGATCGAAATCAGATCATTGTGTTTATTTCAGAGTTGAAAATGATCGCCTTCTTATTGTTGCATTATATGTTGATGATATGTTGCTGTTTGGGAAGGGTAAGGGTATGATTTCTGATTTTAAATCTCAGTTGTCAGCACAGTTTGAGATGAAAGATCTTGGGGCAGCAAGGTACATCTTGGGTATGGAAATCAGTAGAGACAGGTCTAACAGAAAACTCTGGTTGAGTCAGAGTAAGTATGTGAAGTCTGTGTTGGACAGGTTCAGCATGGCAGATTGTAGACCACTATGTGTTCCTGTTTCAATGGGAACAAAGTTATCTGTAGATGATTGTCCAAAATCTCCTAGTGAGGTGGAGGACATGAGTAGAGTACCTTATGCTAGTGCAGTTGGCAGTCTTATGTATGCTATGGTCTGTACTAGACCAGACATTGCCCAAGCAGTGGGAGTCCTAAGCCGGTTTATGGCTAACCCTGGACGGGTACATTGGGATGCAGTTAAGCGAGTATTCAGATATTTGAGGGGTACATCAGATTACTCCATATGTTACCATGGTAACTCTTCTGGATCTCCACATTCAGTTTGTATTCGTGGGTTTGTGGATTCAGATTGGGCAGGTGATATTAACAGCAGGAGATCCACCAGTGCTTATGTTTTCACTATGTTTGGTGGTGCCATCAGTTGGATGAGTAAGCGACAACCTGTGGTTGCTTTGTCCACTACAGAAGCTGAGTACATGGCTGCTACTCATGCTTGTAAGGAAGCCATTTGGCTTAGGAGATTGTGTTCTGATGTTGGTGTTGATGCAGAACAGATTACTATTTGGTGTGACAGTCAGAGTGCTATTTGCCTTGCGAAGAATCCAACTTTCCATGCCAGAACGAAGCACATTGATGTGCAGTTTCACTTTGTGAGAGATATGGTGGAAGATGGAAAGATAAATTTGGAGAAGGTAGATACTGTGAAGAATGTTGCAGATGCATTAACGAAACCAGTGGGCACTGTGAAGTTCAGATGGTGTTTGGAGTCTATGGGCCTTTTGGCCTATAGCGGTTAATTCCTGTTATGTTCCTATTGCTCTTACAAGGTGTTCGACAAGTGGGAGAATGTTAGGAATAAGGTGTCTCAACCTTGGATAATTCCTATTCTTATTATTTGTTTTGTAAAATGTATTTCTTGCAAATAATGTAATTAAGTGTGAGTGTACATGTCTAGTTTGCATGTTGATGTGTCACTCCACTTAATGTGTCGGCATCTTGAATTGTGTGTAAGGAGATCATGGCTGAAACGGTTATGACGGATTCCTATGACACGTAAGAGCTATGTCTGGAAGATTCAATGACAGGTGAAGACATGTGGCAACTGATAAAGTTGAGTACTGTACACTCTTCCACGATAGTGGGGTTCGGGGCATCGCCCCGAAAAAAATTTTCGAGTTCCTATTTTCTCGGAGAATGGTAAAACCCTAATACAGTTATCTTCGGAAGTTGCCCTAAAAGGGAAGCGCATGATATAAGCATTTTTTAGGGTTGCGAAGATTTGTGATGTGAGTGTATTGTTGGAACGTTTTTTCATGCTGCCGCATTTTGTCTTCAAGAGTTGGAAATCTCCTGAAAGAACTTGCATTGCAAGTGTGTTGTAACCGTTGTGTTGAAGATAATACATTGTGCAGGTTTTGGAGTGCTGGGGTTTTTTACCGAAAGGTTTTCCCCAGGGTAAATCATTGTGTCATTCTTCATTTTCTGTATGTATGGTATATTGCTGCAATATCTTTGTTAAGTAGATTAACGAATCTGAAATTGTAAGGGTTTAAAACGAATTTGCACCATACTTTCCTTAAGAGATTAGTGTAGGAAGCTGTTTCCGCACCTGAGTTTCCTTACACTATCTATTATCCAACATTCATCTCCCATTATCCTCCTTTAATCCAAAACTTTACATAAGTCCTTAGCTTCTTCCATCATACCATTAATCTACCAACGCTTATGATTCTAATTCTCATTGCCATGGTTTATTAGAGCACAAATTCAAGGGATATTAGTCATGGAACTTGATGCTTGAGTCCTCCCTCCATATTCCCATCATGTATATATTATCTTCCATATTAATTTATCCCTATCCATATCCTATCTTCCATATTCCTCTTTCACTTTACACTTGGGGGCAAGTTTCATCCATCTTATCATTCATAGTCATTATCCTCTTTATGTTCATTCCTCACATTTCCACCTTTGATCTTGACAAGGTTAAGGATCTTCTTGAACATCATATATCTTATCCTATACACTTTATCCATATCTTCCATACCATATCCTTCACCTTATCCATGTTCCACCATTCTATCTAAATACATCCTTTCTTCCCTTCCTTGGTCTTAATGAGGAATAGGGGAAAAATACTTAGGTATTATGTCCATATCTTATCTAGTTGATCTTGACCATCCTATTCATTATCCTTATAATTTCTCTTCTATTCCATATCTCCTAGCTTATCAAAATCCATGTCCCATTTCCTTCTTTTGTTCTTGATGAGATTAGGGGAAGAATTACAAATGCATGCTTTGGATTTTATTTTATATCCTTATGTGTTACCATTCCATCATAGTTCACATCCTTATCATTTATCCATGATTACACTACCCCAGGGTGGGCCATCATGTCCCTTTGCAACCTCAAATCTTATTGTGCAAATCATATTTGAGTCTCGCTATAAAACATTATCCAATCCTCATATCTTTTGTCAATCAATCATCAAACAATCATCAATCTTATCGTACTTAGAGGAATCGATGATCCTAAGTACTTATCATCATCATGCCCTATGGAATCGATCATTCCTGACATCCAATCAACCAACCATTATCATCTTTTGATAAAAGATATGTTGCTTGTGTGACATGTTTTGCAGTGAATCTTTCATTTTGATATATCATTTATCCAAGTTTGCACTACCTCTAGTGTGGGGCATCTAGTTTCTTCAACCAAACATATATCACATTTCATCTCACTCCATCTTTAAAAACTTCAAAAAATCCCTAAAAAACAGAAAATGTCATGAAAAAATCCCTAAAAAATAGAAAATGTCTTGAAAAAATCCATAAAAATCATAAAATGTCTTTAAAAAAAATCCATAAAAATCAAAAAATTTCCTAGAAAAATCCAAAAAAAATCCAAAATTTAGAAAATCCAAAAACAAATCAAATATATTCAAAAAATCCAAAAAAAATCAAATAACCTCAAAAAAAATTCCAAAACAGTGACACTTTCAGATCACCACACAACTTTGAACTTCAACAAAATCAAAATGCGCCATGATTGACAATCAAGAAAAAATTACAACATACCTATCAATCCATCTTTCAAATCCAACCCAAACGCATAAACTATGACAAGAATCAGATTTATATTGAAGCATGGTGCCTATTTGTTTGTCGATCTTTGATTATTTTATGAATTTATCTTTGGTGGCATGTCTTTTAGCTTCTCGAGGATGTCTTGGACTAGAGAGGCGAGGATGGGGCATGTACTCTTATTTGTTGTCTGTGGACTGTTTCTTATTCACAGGATGACTCGTCTTAAGACATGATTGTCTAAAATCATCGAGGACATATGAGTCTCATTTGGGTAAGAACATTCCTCGTCTGATAGTGTTTTCCATGCAATAAATATTCAGGTCATCTAAGGTCCTTATACCTAGATGCTCATACTTTACTGCTAAATAAAAACACAAACAGTATTCAGGTCATCTAGATGTTCATGTTATCTAGACACTTATACTAATTTATGACATAAAAAGTTCAATGATGATATAAGCACTTAAAAGGAACAAGAGGCTTCATCACCTTCCATCTTGCATTTCTTCCATCTTCCATTTCTTGCATTTCATTTTCTTCATCTTTCCTGTCATAGAGAAATCAATCAATTGCTTTATCTAACTAATATATATCCCTTGAATCAAATCTCACATCAATCAAATTGCTTCTCAAAATCTCATGTCCCCTTCAGCAATCAATCATTGCATCAATTTGTCCTGCATAAGCACCAATATCAATCAGCTTAATCAACTCAATCAGCTCAATCAACTTAATCAGCTCATCAACTTGGCTATACTCATCATTTTCATCAATTTTTCAGGTATGCCTATTAGTTGTGCATTTCCATCAAATGTACATCTTCACTTATCAGTTGTGCATTTTCATCAAATGTACATCTATGCTTAATCACTCACGCAAAATCAATTATCAAATTTTCTCCTTGTGATCTATCGAGAGATTAATCTTATCATAGCTTGTTCAATTAATCTCTTGAGGGGGCATATTATAATCATCATCATCCTTATCAAGGTATCTCTGGGGCATGTATCAATTGATCACTTTTTTTCTTTGAAACAATGTGACAAGCTGCATTGTCTCAAAGAGGGGAAAAATGTAGACACTCAAAATTTGTCCTCACAATCATCCTATTTTTCATCTATTAATTAAATGGATATTATTATCTATTTAATTAATTCATTTAATATCTTCCTCTATTTTCATTAATCCACTTAAATCATTAAAATATTATAAGTATTTATCCATACTATAAGCATTTATTCATTCAATAATATTTTAAGCATTTAGTCATTTGCTAAATCAACTATTTAATCCATAAATCATTTCATATTGCTCTATTCACATTATCATTAAAATATCTATGCATATTAAATCATTTAAATACATACAACCATTTAATCATTTATCTAAATTCATAAATCATTAGATCATTTAATCTTTATCTATTGCATAAAATTATTTAATCATCCATTAATTCATAAATTCAGTCCATCATACCATAAAGTGACTCATTTATCTATCCCATTTCAATCAATTGCATTTGATTAAGGAATATGGGATAATTATTCATTTTTCATCTCATGCTTTTTATCCCACATCTCTCCCACAACATGAATCTATCGTGTGAGGACATCTATAAAAGCCCTTCTTCTCACCAAAAAACACATACATTTGATATATTTTGATACATTATCAATCTTCTTTTTCCATTCATCACAACTTCTTGTTGCACTTGTGCTCATAAAAATATGAGAGCATCAAATTACATGTGTTTTGGTTTTTCAAATTCATAGTTTAATTTCATATTACATGTGTTTTCATTTAACACAGGCTTCATTGGAGTTATGCTAGAATTTTTATTTTGAGTTTATAGATTAAATAATCCAACTTTCAATTTTTAGCATAAACAGGCGCAAGTACATGGGTTTCAACAATCTTTCAAGAGCCATTGGTGTAGATCTATAGCTTTTGATTTGTCTAGGTTTCAATGTTGAAAAGTCAGAAATCAGATCTGTAGATTAGATTCTGTGATTTGACAACTTTGACAACTTTTGCAAATTTGAAAACTTTGTAAATGTTGCTCTTCAAAAGGTCTTCAAGTCTTCTTCAACCTAAATCTCCAATCACACACACAAGAGAGAAAAATGTTTGTTTTTGGGTGAATGGCGATTTGCCTTAGTCAAACCCTATTTTGGTAATGAAACCTTGAAATGAAATGAAACATGAAAGAGGAATGAACAATGCTATTTTACCACTTAATAAACCCTTGAATGAAACCTTGATAATGGAGATCTGCAACTTGCATGAAATGGATGAATTGGATGTGGATCTTGATACTTGTAATTGATGCTTTGAATTATTGAATAGTTATTGAAACCTACATCACAATGTTAGCTCCAAAAACATGCATGACACAAGAATAATTTCACATGATGAATAGATCTTGAATGCTACAATAAATCTTTGTTATATCTACTCTTGAATGCCTTTGATTTCTCTTGAAATGCTCTTGTGAAGTCACATAAAAATTCTCTTGAAATTGCTAGGTAAAACTTAGTGAAATGACCTTGTATTTATAGGTATGTATCCTTAATTTCCCAATTGAAATATCACAAGCTGACATTGAGTTATGGATTTGAAAACATTAAAATACCACCAAAAACATAATTTAAATTTAGGTCCAAAGGTCTAGGGAGGGCCCATTTGCCCATGGGCGAATGGGTCCCAGGTTCCTATACCTGGAACATACATTGCTCAATGTAAAGTGTTATGTTTAGGTATTAATTATTGTTAGGTTTCCCCTTCATAAAATGTAATTTATTAGGCTTTGTAAATGAATTAAAGGGCTGATTAAGGCATAATTAAGCTCAATTTAATTAAGAGGGCCCAAATAGGTGTGTAAATGTAAAGGGGTACATTTATCAACACTAAATTAAGGCATTATTAAGTCCATTTTAATAAGGAGGGCCCAAAAAAGTGAGAAAATGTAAAGAGTTACATTTTTCTACACTACACACTCGAACCATGTTCTCATCCACCAATGGAGGCAAGCATTGAAGAGGAATCACAATGAAATTTCATCTTATATGATGTACTTTCTATCATTGATGTTAAAAAATTGAATTGACTTTCAAGTGATTGATTGCCAAGTCAAACTATGTAATTGACTTATGACATTTGGGAATGAATATATAATTTTTATTATTTAGACATGTGATGCTATGATGGAAAATAGTTGTTAAAATTTATGTCTTTTATTTATATTCATAATGTCAAAGATAATTTATTAGAGAAATTTTTAGTTGGACATATTACACTTCACGACTACTAACCGAGTTTTGTTAATCATGAAGGGTTGTACATAATTGTTGGAGGGAAATTTCATCATCCCAATCTTATCTTGAAGCTTATTTTGCAAAATGTCAATGAACATTCGTTGAAGATCAGGATCAAGAATCTTAATGTTTATTTATGAGTAAAGAAATCGATAATGGGAGATAAAATTTAATGACCTTTACATCATCCTTTTGCTTACATCTCATTAAATCTGCTAAGATCATCTTACGACCCATGTGCACTTGGAAGTGGTTAAGGAAGGCATCAACAAGTTCATTAAATGAATGTATTGAATTATTCGGTAAGGAACAAAACCATTCCAAGGCAATTTATTTCAAGGATATAGGGAAGAGTTTAGCTAGGATTTTATCCTCAAAAATGAAGTCACTACATAAGGTTGTGTATGCGAAAACATGACTAACATGATCCCCTTTCCCACCATATTTTTCAAAATATAAGAATCTTTATACCTTGTGGAATTTGTGTTCTCAATATTTCCAAGGATAAGGGGTTTCCTTTGATATATTATGAAGGTTGCCCATTTTGATTTTGATTCAATGTAGAAATTTGTTGTTGGAGGGATGAAACACTTTGCAAGAGTCGGTTATGTTGGAGATTGAAGATTGCATCAAATGGTTGTCATTAATGTCAGCAGGTTGTCATTGATGTCAACACAATATTGTATGTATGACTCGTTTATCGAAAGTTATTTCTCATTGAAGATGACTGTTATATGTGGTTCGATATGTTGGTTTTTAGGTTTGGTTCCTACCATGTGACAAACTATGATTTAGATATTTGAATATCTTGGCTGACTTAGCGTATGCAATACTTTATGGATGTTTAGTTGACCTAATTGATGAGTATGATACATATATATGCATATATGTCTCTCTGAAATAGATGAAGGATGCGAGGTTATGCATGAAGGATATAGAGACAAAAAATGGTGTGAATACAACAAATCAAAATCAGTGAAGCAAGTGAAGACAATAAGTGCATGATCAAAGTAGAAAAATTGAGTGATTATTGATATACAATACTATCTTTTACTAAGCTTCATTTGGAATTGAATCCAACACAAGAAAGGTGTAATTCATCAGTTCAATTTTGGTGATAAGCCATCACTTTTATATCTCTATGGCAGTGAGCCATCCAGGTTGTAGCCCTATTGACAATGAGTCCAGATAGTGAGTCCTTATTCCAAGAAGTGATCCTTATTCTAGGAAATGAGCCTTATTCCAAGTAGTGAGCCTTTTTGTAATTGGTTTTGATATTCTCTATAGTGTGAGTTAATCCTCACTGTGGTTTTTCCCTTATTGGATTTTCCACGTAAATCTGGTGTTATTGTGCTTATGTGATGACTTTTAGTTTTTTCATTCATTAATAAATCATTTATGTTGTATGTGGATTTAGTTTCGATAAAAAGGTTAAAGCAATTACTTTGGTGACAACTGATTCACCCCCCCTCTCTTAGTTGTCTTGTTCAACAATTGGTATCAAAGAAAGGTCCTTTGGAATAAGTCTAATAGCTTGAAGGAGATCTTGGTAGGTTGAACTAAATAATGAAGGGATCTAACTTAGATGAATAATTGAGAACAAAGACCTCAATGTCTGAGAATGAATATTTGAAAGAAAATTTCAAGCAAGCTAGTGAATGTATTCAAAAACTAGGAAATCAGATCCAAAAATTTAAGTTGAAGCATAAAGAAGTTTATCAGGACTAAAAGAAGCAAAGGAGACTGCTAAAAATCTAAGGATGAAACTTGAAGAAAGAAAAAAGGTGGAAGAGAATCTAAAATTGGAAATTGAGCAAAGAAAAGAAGTCATCAATCAAAAGATAGAAAAATGTGAAAAGCTTGAACATGAAGTAGTAATTCTTAAATCTGATTTGGAAAAGGAAAAAAGTTTTGAAGAAAAATTCAAGATAAGTTCGGGATTGCTTGATGAATTGATTTCATCTCTGAAGCCTGTAAAGGATAAAGGTGGTCTAGGACTCGAAGAAGGAAAAAGTTCAAAAACTAATCCAAGTTTCAACAAAATGAATAGTCAAAGGAGAGGCAGTACTTATCAAGGCAAGAATAGAAGGATCAATACCGAAAGGATACCCAGCCGATAGCTTAATAATCAAAGGTACCCATCTTTTAATGTATTTTATTACTCATGCAAAAAAATTGGACTTAGAGCAAAAAAATGTAGAAGTATGATGAATCAAAATAGATTGAGTCAGAATGATGTTGGATTCTTTGTTGGACAATGTTATGTGTGAAATAAGTTTGGACATAAATCTGTTGAATGTAGAAGTCAGATAATGATGAACATATTCAATACCAGTAGAAGATTTCATTCATTCCAAGGTTACTGCTACATGTGCGATATTTTTGGACACAAGGCTAACCAGTGTAGGACAAAGATGAATAAAAAATTTCATAATCAAAGACTTGTTGTGTGCCACTCTTGCAACAAACCAAGACATTTTTCAAAATTTTGTAAGAACAAAGTTAGGAAGATACTAAATCTGAAACAGAAGGAAAAGTTTGTAAACAAGGTAAATCTAGAAGAAGTGAGAAGAGAAATGACAAAGATTTGGAGAAAGAAAGAACCTGAGAACAAGGATAAATTAGAGAATCCTATACCTACACCCAATGTAGATGCCCCTTCTATGAATTGAATCAAGTAATGGCTTCAGGGGGAGCAGTCATAAGAAAATATATCTAACCCTCGGTATAAGAGGTTTCATGTGATGACACAAGCATACGAGATGAAAATTCTCATTCTGAAGGCAATGAAGAAAATTTCGATAGAAAACAAGCAATACAAAAGATTTGTGGAACCATTTTTGCTTACAGTGTATTTCACAATATAGCTAACAGCTCTGGCAGGAGAAGGAACTGATAGACTAAAGTATGAATGATGATTTCATGAGGAATAAATTATCTTTTATGATGAAACCCTAGAAAGTGATAATAAGGAAGCTTGAGTAGTCATTTTCATTTTTGAAGTGAACAAGCTGAGAAGTGAAGGAGTTAGGTTTTTAAGCAAGCATAAGTATGGAGAACAAGGTTGAAGCAATGGAGTCAAAAGAAATGGTGATATTCAATCCACACAATAATGAATTATAAAAAATGAGTAAGTTACAGGTTGATGAATTTGATCATGAAAATATTAAGAATCTCGAGACTTCCCTTTCAGTTCAACAAATGCAAATGGTCAAGAATCTAGGGCATAAGGGATTAACATTTGGAGTGAATTTCCATAATTTTTGAATGTGGACATTCTTCAAGCTATTCTAAGCAGAATTTAAGGTGAACAGATGATCCTTGACAAACCCTATGACATCACGAAAGAAGAAATTGCAACAATAACAAGATTATGCAATAATGGATCCGTTCTAGTCAAGAAGTCTATAAAGAAAAAAGAGGTTGAAGCCCTAACTAGGGTAACAAGAGATCAAAGGGCACTTATAATTCACACCATAATCGACCTAGTAATAAGATATGTGGCATATGGCATCTCATATAAGATTTATTTCAGGAATAGGGAAGGTTCTACCTCAACAATTTTTGTTTATGTTGCACATCAAATGGTTAAGAATAAGGAGGATTTTGACTTGTGTGAATTGCTGAGAAATCAATTAATGGAAAATATAACAATGAAAAAGAATGACAATTATCCTTTTCGCTTTGGATCTCTGGTTATATGCTTGATGATGTATTTTCTGAATTCGTTACCATTGAAAGAAAATGTTGTGTGGAAGTCAGCTATACCTATTGGGAAGCAAGTTTACTGATATCTGAACTATCTAGCTGAAAAGGAAAAGGTTTGTAAAGAATATTTTGAAATAAAAATGAAGGCATGGAATTCTGGTATGGTTTTTAGTTCGATTATGATGTCTAAGGCAGGATTCTCCTCTGAAAAGAAGAAAATAAGAAGAATCAGTTCATATTCCCCTCTAGAAATAAAGAAGCAGAAGACAGAGGAAAAGGAAGAAAAGGAAATAGAAATTGTAGAAACATTTGACTTTGTATCAACAAATGATGACGAAGAATATGTTACTAAAGAAAAAGTGTTAAAAATTCTTGAGCAACCTGATGGATTGAAGAAGATTTGAGATATATGGTTGTCCTGAACTTCATATGAACAATATGAGATTACAGATGCTCTGGCCATTTACATAATCATAATGATATTGATTGAAGTGATTTGATAATTACTTTAATGAAAGTATTGATTGAACATATTGAAGACAAATTAAAGGAACAATCACCCGATGAAACAACAGAAAAAGATGATATCCAATTGGCTATGGAAGAAAGATGCCGAAATGCACAAAAGAAGTTGTTTGAGAGTATAAATGAACTGAAAACCTACATCAAGAGTGTAAACAGTGTGTACAGGTATTGTCTCTGGTGGCCTATTGCTATTGGGAACTGCAAAAAAAAATGATTCTATTGAGCATGAATTGAACTCTACTGGAAAAACATATGACGTTCTTAATGACAAGGATGAAATACAAAAGAAAAGGATCAATTCCTTACAATTTGATCTTATTTTCATCATGGTAAAGAGGGATAGCATTGTGAAGACTTTTTGGAAAGTCAAATAGATAATTAGTTAAGATTGGAACAAATTTCTAGTCTCCTAGTGGATGTTGAGAACAATGCACAAAATATTGATATTCCAGATACTCTTCTAGAAACAATTGATTCAATAGAAAAAAACAAAAGTATTTGCCTATGCATCAGGTTGGCAGTGGATTCCTAGAAGAAATGTCTTCCAGAATCGAAATAAAAATACAAGGAAATATTTTAAAGAAAGAAGGATTGAGGTAAAGAATCTTTTTTTATAACCTTTTTGTAGAATTTTTTGAAGTAAAAGGGAGAGATAAAGAATTAGAGGAATTTTTTTTTGTGAAGAACAATTTTGATAGGGGAGTAGTCAATGATTATGGTATACTTGAAAAGTTTTTGTCATTGATGTCAAAGGGGGAGAAAGGAAGCATGTGAAAAACAAGATGAAAATCATTTTTATCAAAAGAATTACAAAGGTTGTTGTTGTTGGCTTTTCACATCTTGTGTTGCCATCAATGAAAAGAGGGGAGATTGTTGGAGATTGAAGATTGCATAAAATGGTTGTCATTGATGTCAACACAATACTATATGTGTGACTCATTTACCAGAAGTTATTTCTCATTGAAGATGACTATTATATGTGGTCAGGTATGTTGGTTTTTAGGTCTGATTCCTACTATGTGACAAACTATGATTTAGATATTTGAAGATCTTGGCTGACTTAGTGTAAGCAATACTTTATGGATGTTTGGCCAACCTAATTGATGAGTATGATACATATATATATGCATATATGTCTCTCTGGAACAAATGAAGGATGTGAGGTTATGCAAGAAGGATATAGAGATAGAAAAGGATGTGAATACAACATATTAGAATAAGCAAAGCAAGAAAAGACAATAGGTGCGTGATTAGAGCAGAACAATTGAGTGATTACTGATATACAATACTATCTTTTACTAAGCTTCATCTGGAACTGAATCCAACACAAGAAAGGTGTAATTCATTAGTTAACTTTTTGCGGTAAGCCATCACTTTTGTATCTCCGTGGCAGTGAGCCATCCAGGTTGTAGCCCTATGAATAGTGAATCCTTATTCTAGGCAATGAGCCTTATTCCAGGTAGTGAGCCTTATTCCAGGTAGTGAGCCTTATTCCAGGCAGTGAGCCTTATTCCAAGTAGTGATCCTTTTGTAATTGATTTTGATATTCTCTATAGTGTGAGTTAATCCTCACCGTGGTTTTTCCCTCATTAGGTTTTCCATGTAAATCTAGTGTTACTATGTTTATGTGATGAATTTCATTTTTTGCATTCATTAATAAATCATTTATGATGTATGTGGATTTAGTTCTGGTAAAAAGGTTAAAGCAATTAATTTGGTGACAACTAATTCCCCCCCCCCTCTTAGTTGTCTTGTTCAACAGGTTAAGGACAAGATCATTGTTCATGTTGTAAGATGCAGGTGAATATGGAGGAGGTGTATATGTATTCAGAGGGCAAGTGAATTGTAAGTTTGTGAGGGGAGATGGGTTAGGAGATATAATTTTTGAATGCACAAAACTAAAGGGATTCCCAGTGGAAACACTTAAGGTAGTATGGATATTGCTAGTAGGTTATATAGTTGTAGTAATAGTTGGATTATTGTATGTCAGAATAGAGGTCATGGTTGTGGAAGGAAGAATTGGATTTCCACCTTGAATTTAGGTATACCCCAAAGTTTGAGCACTAGCCATTGTAGGGACATGTTGATTAATGATATGAGATAGGCTACACACAAATTCTATTCCTTGTTCATTTTCAATCATTCTCTTCATGTTATCTATGACAGGGATCTTAGTACCAACAAAGTTTTCAGAACTCAATTTAAGTTTTATAATTTGTCAAATTATTCATCTATTTTCCTAAGGTTTTCTTGAGGGACATTAGCAACCATTGATTCAACATTAGTTACATTGTTTTTTGGTAAGGAGGTCATAGAAAATGAAGTGTCAAGGGTATGGTCCATAGTGGGTTGACTAGTGTCAACACTATTAGTGAAAGAGTTAGAAAACCCAAGATCCACGTTAAGTGATGTATCGCAAGATGGCATGAGTCTCAAACTATGCCTCACTATGGTATTAGAAGTAGTACAACAAGTTGTGAAGCTCATACAAGCTTCACAAACCCAAGGTGCACCCAAAATGGATAATAGGAAAAATGTAATCAAACACCCTAGAATATAAAGTGCAATACAAGTATGCAAAAAAATAATTCTAGATTTAAACAAGATATTTTTCTAATTATACTACATAAAAACCTAAAAATGATGTCTTGTAATTCCAATTTTGATTTTTAAATGCAAATGCACCTGAATTTGAATAATTAAATAAAACAAAAAAATTGAAAACTGAAATAGAGATTTGAACACAAAAACATAAAATACAAACTGAGGGTTTATAATGCCCATAAATTCAAAACACACTCTAATCATTCACCCATAGGTGAATGGCTCTCACTTTAGGGTTTTGAAATATCAAATTAAAGAGTTCTGAGTTGATACTTATGTTTTTCAAATATTGATTGAAAAACAAGTGGTTATAGCTTTAGATTTTTGGAAAATCAAATCTAAATGCAAGTGTAAAACGATGCTAAATGGCAAGCAAAAAGACTTAATTTGAAATGAAATTTTGATTCAATTTTCTGATTTAAGTTGCTAATCATGTAATGTTATAAAAATACTCTACAAAAATGATGAAATTTTTGAATTTTTTAGATTTTAAAGAATGCAAAAATGTAAACCTAAAACCCTAAATGAGATGCAAAGTAGTGCTAGTTAAGAACCATAAATAAGATTAAAATCAATGCAATGCAATGAAAATTAATGAAAATCCTAGATCTAGGGTTTGAATGGACTCTAATTTTCAAAATTTTGATATACAAAGTCGGGTTCACCAAAATGAAATGGAGAAAAATAGGTGTTTGTGCTAAAAGTGGGTTCACCAATTTGAATTGTAGACCTATTTCTCACTATTTCATTAGGAAATGAGATCCACACAAAGAATTGACTTACAACCCTTAGGTGAGTCAATCCAATGAGGGAATCTACTAATTTCCTTATGCTTGAGGATGGGGGTTTCAACCTGAAAAACACTTTTGGGAGAAGAACTAAAAATAGAAAATCTACTCAATTATGCCAATTCAAACTTGAAACAACACTATAAAGCTTAATACTAACATAAACACCGAACTTTTTGCAGATCTGAGAAGGGAAGAATAATGTTTACAGGTCACCAAAAGGTAGTTTTTGGAGGTTGTGTGAGACTCATTCACCCAAGGGAGAATGGGTCTTCTTTCAGGGTTTTCAGTAATCTTTTGGGAGCCTCTAATGTCACTCGATAGCTTTCGTTTGATCCGATTTGCAGTGTCGAAAAGTCAAAAATTGGATTTGTAGGTGAGTTTTTGTGGCTTCATGACAACTTTGACAACTTTTTGTAACTTTGATGACTTTTTCATCCTTGCTCTGTAAAATATCTTCAATCCTTCTTCAACCTAAAATCTGCAACACAAACACAATAGGGAAAATTTATTTATTTTTAGTGAATGGGAGTTTTCCTTGGTTAAACCCTATTTGGGTAATTAAACCTTGAATTGAAATAATGAAATATGGAAAGGAATGATGAATGAAAAAGCTATGTTGCAACTCACCAAACCCTTGAATAAACCTTTTGAAATTTTCAATGTTGATCTTGATCTTGCATGAAATGGCTTCAAGGGATGTGGATCTTAATACTTGAAATATGACTTTCAATAATTGCTTGAATCTTTGAAACCTACATCACAATGTTAGCTCTAAAAACATGCATGATGCTTAAGACTTTGACATGATGCCTGAGATATTGAATGCTGCAGCAAAATGCTTGATAATGTTGGCAAAACAAGGATAGATAATTGAGAGGGGGGCATGAATGAGTTGTTACCAAAATCAAACTTATACAACATTAACCAATCATTATATCACATATCTAATAATTAATAGTGCAAGCATAAGAACAACACATCAGAGACACACAAACACCAAGATTTTATACGTGGAAAACTTGTTAGGGGAAAACCACGGTGGATGTTAGTCCACAAGATTATACCTTGTTAGAAGTATAATTAAGAATAAAAAGACAATGCACTTGCATTCAGGAACACTTCCTAGAGCACACTACTCAAAGGGAAGGCTCACTGCCTTACATATAGTAATTAGTTAAATCCATATGATGAATTTGAACTGATAAAATAGCTTCTGCACAAGCCTGATTATAGTTCCAGTTAGGCACACAAAACTTCTTCAAACTCTTCCACACTCTACTCTGAATGATCTAACCTTTATTCGTACTTGTACATCACTTGTGCACTTGAGCACTTCTATTAAATGAGGAAAACAATCTTATATATATATATATATATCCGCTACACGGAATTGCATCCACTATTTAGTTGGCCACAAATAAAGAATAAATTGCAGCTGTCGACCTTGATACATGAATAAATTTCAATGCGTACCAACACAACTCGATCACAACATAGTGAGGACCCAAACAAACATCTCCAAACATACCAAACAATAAAATGTTAATCTTCATGGATCCGCAACATGCTAACACCACAATGTCAGTCAAGAACATGAACACTCAGGTACATACCAGAAAAATCTTCGATCACAAACACTCCAATCACTCTGGAGGTACAACAAGGATAGAGTATGATCTAGACTCATCCATGAATGTCATAGGTACATGTGCAACACATGAGATTACTATAATTTCATCCGCTTTGACCAAGAACACCATCTACAGAAACATAATAATTGTAGGCACACAAATATTCATAACTTCCACAAAACTTTATGCGCACCTCTAAAAATTGTAGACAACATACTAGAAAGGTTCAACAAAAAACCCTTTGAAGTGCACCTTCAAATATTCAACACACAAAGCTTTCCAACATTCTGACCTTCTCAGCTCCACTAGCTGCATGTACTATATTTTTTTACAATTTTCTCAATCTCCTCAGCATATACAACCTTAAGAAGATTAAAATGCTAATAGTGTTGAAATCAATGACAACAATATATCAGCAACACAACCACAACATCCAACAATATCCCCCTTTGGCATTGATGGCAACACAGGATGTGAAAAATAATACCATCAACCCAACTAACTCTTCTTCAACAATCTCCCATTGAGATTGTGCACTTTTTTTCTTGTTTCCTTCATTTCTCTTCTTTCCCATTTTTTTCACATTGCTTTTCTCCCCCTTTGACATCAATGGCAAAGGTAGATATGCTCTTATTTCAATTTTGAAAACATCTGACTACTCCCCCGGAGTAGCAGTCACCACAACATCAATCTAAAATATGATATAGAAATGAATTCACAGACTGATGCAAATACTTGTATCTTAGTTCTAATTAGGAGGGGAAATTACCCCTAACTTGCCTCTGAGGTACTCAAAAGTATACTTAGGCAATGGATTTGTAAAGATATTTGCAATCTACTCTTTGGTAGGTATGTACTCCAGTCTGATTTCTTTCTCACTTACTTTGTCTCTCAAGAAGTGATACTTGATGGATATATGCTTTGTCTTTGAATGCAATACTGGATTCTTAGAAATGTTAATGGTGCTTGAATTGTCATAGAATATAGCAATGGGTTCTTCATACTCAATTCTGACATCTCTCAGCATTTTATTCATCCATAATACTTGGGTACAACTGTTTGCAACACCAATGTACTCTGCCTCAGCAGTAGATAATGAAACTGAGTTTTGCTTTTTGCTTAACCAAGATACCAGCTTCTTACCTAAGAAGAATTCACCACCACTGGTACTCTTCCTATCATCTACATCTCCTACCCAATTAGCATCAGTAAAAGCACTTAGAGTAAGATCATCATTCTTTGAATACCAAAGACCAAGATCAGCTATCCCTTTCAGATATCTGAATATTCTTTTCACAGTAGTCACATGAGACTCTTTAGGATCAGCTTGAAATCTAGCAACCATGCACACAACATTAATTATGTCTAGCCTGGTTTGAGTCAAGTAGAGTAGTTCGCCAATCATTGACCTGTATCTTGTCTGATTTTCTTTAGGAGTATCATCTTTCTATGTAAGTTTGCATCCGGTCACCATAGGTGTACCAACTAGTTTTGAATCTTTCATGCCAAACAAATTTAGTAATTCTTCCCCTCTCAGTTGTCTATCCTTGTTTTTCCAACAATTGGTATCAGAGCATATGTACCTTTTCCATTGATGTCAAAGGGGAAGAGAAGCAATGTGAAAAAAATGGGAAAGAAGAGCAATGAAGGAAACAAGAAAAAAAGTGCACAATCTCAGGGGGAGATTGTTGAAGAAGAGTTAGTTGGGTTGATGGTATTATTTTTCACATCATGTTTTTCCATCAATGAAAAAAAAATATCAGCAACACAACCACAACATCCAACAGATAAATCTGCTCTTGAATGCCTTTCATTATAATTTTTTCTCTTGTAAACTTGAATTAATTCTCTCATGAAGTTCTAGGATTTGAATTAATGAAATAACCTTGTATTTATAGCTATTGTAATGGCAAGAATTTACACCCTGGGAAGATTCCACATTTACATTACCCCTACCTTAGAGAATTAAATCCAATGATGCAATCCATGCACCTGCCACCTTTTCCTATTCACTTGGAAACTCATTTATGTATTGGTGGGGGAATTTTTGTCGGGGACACTAGTGCAACACACAGATGTATGTACGGCGTGCTTCCATCCTGACAAGACTAATGCCTTTGGAATCTATAGTCGTTACAATCCATTGAACATGAAGTGTAGCGTTTAGTGCTCCCTTGAATGACTTCAAATGAGATTTTTGCTTCCTTTTGCCTTCAAATTGCTAAAAGATTCATTCTACTTAGCTTCTGGGATCAATTCACTCTTGGCTTCAATCTACACACTCACTTTTAGCTCCTTCAAGTTGTATCATCACCTCCATTGTAGCTACAAGATTTTTTTTGGCTCCTCATCTTTTTTGTTGTGACAATGTTGGCTTTGGAGAGCTTGCAAGCTCGCTCCTTCCTCCATTTTCCTTGAGAGCACGTGGTTGAGAAGGTGATATCCACCATTTTCATTCACTTCGTATTATCGTATTTTTATTGCATCATATTAGGTTTGAGTATTGCTTGGTATTTCCATTTCTATACTCTCTTTATTATCTTTCTATACAATAATTGCTATTTGGTTATCCGTGAAGGTGGAAACACCAAAGTGGGGGACTGATTGAGGCAGTCCTCTAAACACAACCCCAATATTTTCCCATTCTTTTGTGTGTAGGTACTTCTCGATTAGAGCTATTTGAAAAATAAAGTTTCACAAAGCTCAGTATTGCTTCTTTATCCTTCTTTGTCAATTTCAAGATTGACTAGTTAAAGTATTCTTCTTGTTGTACTCTATTTGTGCACTTCCTTTATATTTTGTTGTAGCATAAAATCTCTTAGTCAGGCTGTTAGTTGTATTTTTAGTGTTTTTACCTGTCTCAAAAAATTTCTATCTGTATGGATGCCAGCACCCCACTAAGACGCCAATGCACCACGTCAAAGTCCATGTCTTGCATTGTCATCCTTAGGTAGTGAGTTGTTTGAGTTGCAAATTTAACTCTGGGAATTGACTCGCTTGACTTCCTGAAACATTCAAGTTAGTAGAAGGATAGTAGCAACCAAATTGCTCTTCATTTTTGAACCTAAGTGCTCAACCTTTTTGAATCTCTTATCAAGCTTGAGGTAGATCAGGGCAGCCTATTCCTTCAGACCCTCCTATGACTTGGGGTCTCGGAGTAGTCGGTCCCTCTCCTCTATAAGTATGTATCCTTAATTTCTCAAAATTGGAACATTACAAGACGACATCAAAATTTGAATTTAGAGATGTTAAAATATCACCAAAAACATAATTTAAATTAAAGTTCAAAGGCCCAGGGTGGACCCATTCGCCCATGGGAAAATGGGTCCCAGGTCCTTATTCCTGGAACACACATTTCTCAAGGTAAAATGTTATGTGTTGGCATTAATTATTGTCAGGTTTCCCCTTCAGAAAATGTAATTTATTAGGCTTGTAGATGTAAAATAGGGCTTATTAAGGCATAATTAAGTCTAATTTTAATTAATAGGGCCCAAAAAAAGAGTTAAAATATAAAGTACATTTTTCTACACTACAACTACACATGCATTGATCATATTTGATCTACTATTATTTTGCATCCATCATTGGAGAATTTAATTTCTTTCTTTTCTCTCTTGTAGAAGGATATTTTGGTTTTACATGTGATATTGGGATTTTGATTCCTTGAGTGACTCTAACATGGTATTAGAGCTTCAAATATGCAAATCCCCTTCTTATACTTGAGAGTGATTTGTGAATGAAATTTTTCTAGGTTGAAAATCTTGGAGGATCTTGAAAATTTGAGAATGCTTTTTTCTTGAATCAAAATTAGAAAAACTTGATAGTGTAGTATCATAAATTGTTGCTTACAATTTTAAACTTGGTTTTTAGCACCCTCTTTGCCACATGTTCTTAATTATTTTTGTGATGTACTTATGTTTTCATCTTTTTTATAAAATTGATTAATTCCTTAGTTCTCAGGTCTTTGCAGAGAACAAATATGCTTGTACCCTAGTGTGACATGCTAGCATCTTGGCTATTCATGCCCAAATTTTTGAATTTCAAAGTCAACCTCAGTGTGATTTAGAAAGTAACTTTGTTTTTTGGCCTCTCTAAATATTTATTTTGATATGTGTTTAGATTCATATATATGACTTCTTCCCTCCTTAACAAGTCTAGAATACCTAGATGACTAAGATAATTAATGCAATATTAAATTAAAAATTAGAAGCAAGACAAGTAGAAGATCAAAGATATAGTTCAATTCAGTTATAGTCTGTAATCTATCAAAAAATTCATGTTTAAGTATTGTATGATGTTTCTTATTTACTTTTAGTATTATTAAATGTGCTAACACTTGTAGGATCTTAAGGATGCATCTTCCTCTTCCTTGTGTGAGATTGGAATAGACGCGTTAGTCCAACAAGGGTTTTAGATCTAAGTGGCAAGATATCATCATATCTTTATTGTTTTTCCTCTACTCCCCTGAGAGCACACACTATTTATCATTTATCATCATAGTCATTATGGAGGTGGGAACACCAACATAGATTTTGACCAAGGCAAGCCCCTATACGACAAAACCCTTTTCCCTCTGTCTATTTTGCAAGTTTGTAGGTTGCTGCTATGTAAAGTGGATATGATATATTAGCTCTTTTAAAGGCTCCTAAATCCTAATTCTTGTCTTCATGGACTCATACTTAAGAAATTAGATCATTTTGATTATCTAAACATAATTGCACTTTGGATCCTAATTTTCACAATCGCAGGTCTTCAAGCAATTCTCAACCCATATTGACATTGAAACCCTAATTTTTGACATTCTTGGACACCTACATAATGCACTGGTATCCTACCTATTTTTCTTCAACTTCTAGCACTAGGTTCTTCTCTTTATTTCCTACTCAAATATGCCCTTTGCTTCTGATATTTTGTTGTGTCACATTCACATTATGTCACGCATAGTCAATTTGATCATAATTTGCTTAGTTTATTGCATCATCTTATCAATCCTTATACTTTACAACAAAAGGGGACCAAGACCCTAACCAACCTATTTGGCTCTCCCTTGAGGATAACAACCAAACACCACTTCTTGGTTAATTTTGTGTCACTAATATTTAAGGTAAAAATATTGATTTAGGTAGGACATTTAGCCTAGATCTCTCCTTTTCATCAATTTAATGGCAAAAATATTGATTTAGGTGAATCCAAATTAGCTTACATTTGCAATTCTTTTGATTTAATGGTATATATTCTTTAATATGATTTACTTGATTAAGGCATTAGATTATTTGAATATCTTATTTACATTTATAAACATTGTATGTTTAGTTTAGAAAAATAAAGCATTTAAAATATTTTTTCTTTGCAAAACATAAACCTAAAATACCTTCTATTCTTTTGACATTTCATTAGCATATACATCTTTTCATCACTTTCTTCTATCTTCCACTTCCTATAAACATTTATGTGTCTTGAAACTTACATTTGATATGTGAGTTTCACGACCTACTGTTCTCAATCTAACACTCCTATGAGAAGAAGTTATCGAGTTATGGATTCATGTGATTTGTAGCTTTGATGTTGAGCTTGAGTTTGTTAGATATTTCACTCAAGGAATTGTTACAACATAATCGTCTTTGTATCCCACTCCTACCTTGTTGATGATCTTTTGAGTCAAAACCTTTTCATGATTTTCTTGGGTTTCATAACTCCATAGCCTATGTTCTTGAGGACCAACTCAAAAAACTAGATAAGGACTTGGCTAGTCTCCAACTATTCTTGAGTATAAAAAATTTGGCTAGAGAATTTTTCCCTCTTATAGACAATCTTATGAAATTGTTAATTTATGATTCACAATGTGTGGAAGTTCTATGTAGCCTAGCTCACATAATGGATTCAAAAATTATGAAGTCAGCTAGTTGCACATAAATTCTCAATAATACACCCCCTTAAAACCAAATGGGGACATAAGTGTCAATACCCATGATGACATCTCCTATTCCCACATTCACTTGTTTTGTTATAACCACTATTGCACAATTTGGTAATAATATTAACACTAGTTTGGGGGTTACATATGGGAATCCTATACACTAATATAGCTTTGTTTCATCTTCCTCTACCCTCCCAATTACTTCTCAAAAGGTCAGTCCACCTATTTAACAACAGGTTTTTCATCAACCTCACCCACACTTCACTTACCAAAATGCTAACCCACCTATCACTAGATCTAGTCCTTCATATTCAATAAATTCTCAAACCATCTCACCTACTGATCTTGTAATCAACCAACTCTTGAAAAATGTGAGATCTTTACAAAAACAAATATCCAATATGAATAAAAACCAATCCCAATCCAATCGTACATCATACTTCACTCGTAGCCCATTGTCATTCACAATATTAAAAATTACAATACCATAAAACATTGAAATAGACTGTTTTGAGAAGTACAATAGAAAAGGATATCCTAATAAATGTATGTGTTGGCCTTTGCCATACTCTGTAGTGATTTCCTCTTCAAGGATGTTGTCTTAGCCAAGCTCTTTCCTTGATCGTTAAAAGACATGGCCTTGAATTAGTTTTGTTCATTACCTAATAACTCGATTCACTCTTTTCAACTTGTCAATCAATTTATCCAACATTTCCAAGATAATATAGAAACTTAATTCACATTGACTAATTTGGTTAGTTGTAAGCAAGGAGCCAAGGATAAAGTTATTGAATTTATATGGCACTATCAAGCCCTCTTCTCTTAAATCCAATATTCCATTCTAGATATTGATATGTGTTAGGTTTTCACTGGCAACCTACAACTGCACATTTGGGATAAGGTTATATTGATGTGATATCCTTCATTCACACATCTTTGCATGAATCTTTGTGATTACCAGATGTTAGTTAACTAGTATGACTTGTCCTCAGTAATTCTTGTTGGTCAACTCGAGTTTGCCACTCCTAATTATCAATCATTTAAGAAACAAAACAAAAACTTCATCAATATAAATTACTCTTTTAACAACAATATCCAAGCACAGGTTGTGGCTACAACACCTTTTGTTATAGCCCCTATCAATTTAAACCAAATAATTGACAATTCTCACAAATTTTTGATTCTCTTCATTTCATTATACTACAATTTCTTAACAATGACTTGATTCATATTCCTCCTATTTTCCTTGTAGACACTACCAAACCTCTACCTCCTTTTGACTTGAAGGTCTTTTGTCAATATCATCAAATAATTGGGCATGATACTAAGTGATCTATGCATCTTAATAACCAAGTGCAAGACCTCATCGACTCTAATGTTATTCAGGTGGTTGGTGTGAATGACAAAGGAAGTCAATTTGTTGCACCTTTGAACCAAAATTTATAAATTTATGCCAACCCAATACTTAGCCATTCGACTAATCTTGTAGAGCTATCTGTCGACACATTGCCTACTTCCATAACCTCCATTCATAAAATTAAACTATTAGATAATATAGTTTCCCTGATAGGTGTTCACCGTCACCAAGAACAAGCAAAAATCCTTTCATATATTACTTTAACCCACATCAATGCCTCTATTAATGCACTTGATGGTCCTCTTTACATTACCACCATAATTAATAACAAACCCACACATGGAGTTCAACATGGAATTTTGAGGAGATTGTTCTTAGATGATTCATGATGACTTGGATATCTTGGAGGAGCATTCACATTCACCACTCTTGGTTTACTTGATGAATAATAATTTGAGATGTATTGCTCATTATTGTGTTTCTATGCATTATTTTTTATGCTTTGTCCTCTCATGTATATGGATTTTGAGCTTATTTGGTTTATCTCCTTATGCATTATGAGTTCATTCATTTATGTTGAGTTTAGGAGATGTTATTGGTCTTATTCCCTTGGTTTTAGGAATGGATTAGGTTTCATATTCCTTTTGTTTGAGATGCATACATCTTGGTTATGGTTAGATGTGGATAATTTTATTCTCTTTTGGAATTTATGGAGGATATCATACTTATCATAACTTAGAATTTAGAGGTGTGTAGAAGGATGTGCTATAGGTTTTATTTTGTAGGTTATCTCTTTGGTCTCATTCTTCTTTTTGGGTGTATTACTCACATGAAATTGGATTGGAGGTCTTGTGTTGAGATATGGTGATCATTATGCTTGTGGTCACGTGTTGTTTATTATTATTTTGTGACAACATGGAGGTTCTTGTATCTCTTTATTTTGTTGTGTGGAGAACCTGGGAGATCTATAAAGACGTGTGGTGATAGTTTTATTGCAACATATTGGTTTTTAGGATTTGTATATCTTTTTGGATGTTCCTTGGTACTACATGATATTAGGTACACTTCTATGTGAATTTATTGGTGGATCTTTGGATGCCTTGATCATTTTCAGATTTGACATTGCCTATGTAGTGGGAGTTCTTAGATGTGTTTGTTCTTCATTGAAAGGTTTGGAACTTGGAGCTTGTGATTACATGTTATGGGTTGTATATGTTGACGGTGATAACACTATTCCAATTTTTTGGATCTCTTCCTACACAAGCCTTAGAAAAGTTACATATTTTTTTCATTCTTGTAAAAATGAAAAAAAATAATGCATTAGGGCTTGAGAAAAACTATAAACCTTAAACCTCATCTAGGACCTTGCACTTTATTTCTAATCTTTCATTGATCATCTATCTCGATCATTTAGCCCCTTAAGTTATCTTCCTAAGGCTCTCATTCTATTTTCCAACTGACCCCAATGTCTAGGCATCAGTTCAGCCCATTTCCCCCTACATTCTTATAAGTATTCACTTAATCCTCAGTTGGGTCCCATTAGAAACATGGCACTATTTTGCAAGCTTTCCCCATTTCACAGAATCTTTTTGTATATGCTCCATTTCTTTGCGATCATGTGAAAGATAACATGTCTAGTTTCCTCTCTCATCATAAGAAATGTACCTACCATTTTCATTCCTTTTTAATCATTGAATTTCCCTCTAGGTTGTCAGCTCCTTAAGTTGTCTCATTGAGACTTGGTTTCTATATTACTGGCCCCCTATTCCTATAAATTCAAGTTTTTTTTATCAACACATGTGCATTGAAAGCTATTTAAGTTTTTTGAATTCAAGCTTGTTTGGTGGTCCCCACTATTATCCTAGTTAGTGCCATATGTTGTTATTTAATTGAATTACCTTGGATTTTTGTATCACGAGACTTGTTGGTTCCCAAAACTATAGATTGCTAAACCCAAAAGTATGCCAAGCTTTATGGTAAGGTTTAACAACAATTTAGCCAATGAAAAAAATCAACCAAGATGGTTATAATTCCCTGCTCTTTAGGATTTGCTATGCCTAGGAGGGTTTACCCTTATTCACCAAAGTATGTTTGTCCTTTGAGATTGAATGGTGATGATTAAGCAGATTATAAACCTCACACAAATTTAGAGGGTTGGTGTGATTACAAGTGTCTTAGTTAGTTCTTCCTCTCTTTGTGTATTTCAAAATGGCATGAGGGTTTGAAATAGATTATATAAAACTAACTTCTACTAATACTCCTACTGCTAAAAATTAAATGTATAAATGAGATTTTGTGAAATATTGTTTTAGAATAAATATGATTAGTGCCTTCTTCTGTTGGGCAATGGAGTCAAGGTATTGAATGATATGTGTCCTCCTTCTAGTTATAACTCAATTTTGTTTATGACTTGCATAAATGTGCAAAAATATTGTTACTAGGCTCTTCTCATTGATCCCAATGGTTTTCCTAGGTTACTGTGATTTATTGAAAAAAAAAATGAATCCTTACTTGAAGGAACCAATTAAATGAACCACACACAAACAAAAAATGTGTCTTGATAAATCAGATATATACTTGATACATTGATTTAAATAAAAAAGAAAGATCAAATTGGAGACAACAAGATAACGTTTGTCAATTAATTCCAACAAACAATTGAAACTAGAATTTTTCCACCAATTATATCTTCATTCTATTAATCCACTTTCAAAAATATTTTATAATATATATCAAAATTTTCTCCTAAATGACCCCCTTTCTTCTATGGTCTTCATTTCCCTTTTATAAGTGAGTAAGGGAAGTGACAAGCTTCAGACTGTTGCATTTCAAAAACAACTTTTTCAATTACCTGTAACTTTGTATAAAGTAAAAGTATTAATTATCTTTGTTTGTTCATGATTACATAAATACAGTTAAAGATGAGAAATAAGATAAAAATTTTAAACATCAAAGGTCATGAGCACTTGTAAGGCATACAAAGTCCATTATTCATCATGAGGCACCTGTGATCATCCAATCTGGAAAGGTCATCTCCTCCTGATGATGCTCCCAAAGCTTGATACTTCTCTATATTTAATACAAGGCCTATTCTTCTGGGGGAGCTAAGTATGGCTTCTCCCACTGGAATACTATGTAGTCATTAGGCCACTTGTATCCTTGGATCTGTGGCATATTAGCCAAATGATTCCTCCATCTATTGTCCAACAATCCCTTGACCTCTGTGATGAACTTTGAATAACTTAGATCTAGTGCAATTATCCTATCCAGTATCAAATTGAAACCATGCACATTTACTTCTTGATTTTCCTACAAACAAGTGATACAATTGGGTACTATTTGGTTGAACTCATCCTTCCAATCATTGAAATTATTGACTTTCCAATCATTGACCATCATACTTTAAATTTTTTGGCACAAACCATTGTTTTATTGTGTGAAAAGACTATATTCTTGTCTTAATCTTTTGATTCTCCATATATAGATATTGAAATTCATCAATAACCATTCTTACCATCCTTTCTGTAGGTTTCAAGGTTGCAGTAGCATCCACACTTCTTAAGACTTTGCATAGTCTACTCAATTTATGTTGAATAGGTTTCCACTTCTTAAACAAAGGGTCTAAAATGAGAAAATGGGATTTCATTTACTCTAATGCCCAAGACAAGGAAGTGTAGGACTCATACACATTCTCTATCTTATCCAGAATAATTTTAAACCTATGTTCTAAAATCTTTTCCAATGTTTTCAGGATTTGATCTTTCACCCCTCCCTTGATGTATTCATTGATCTTCTTTAGACTCTCAATCTCCTGCTCAAATACCTTTTTAAATGCATTCATATGATCAATGGAGATTGTATCTGCACCAATTGTCTGACGTATGGGGGGTTGGTAAACCACCATTTCCATACTCTTTGGAGGGCCTTCTCCTTTCAATTGTTGTTTCAGTTTCACATTTTCCATGAATGACCTATTCACCTCGACTTTCATGTTGCTCTATGCCTTTTAATATTCTGCTAATCTAAGTTCTAGACTTTTGACAACAACCTGGGTGAACATAGTCGAGTGCATGGTCATGGTAGTAGGATTCAATGTTGAGGTATCCTTAAGCATCATGACCATAGTCGTCCCTCTCATCTCTTGTACAACATCAAGCTATTGGGAACAGGTTCCTCAACTTTTGGCTTGAACCTCTTAAAAGACTTGGCAAAATTATCATCCATTCTCAGCCTTTACCACTCTACCATTGAGAGTCTTTCATAGAGGCACGGTCTGGCAGTTTATCGCTTTACCGTGGGCCTTTGTCGGTCTGTCCATGGTTGGGTGGTGTCACCACCATACCGCGAGGTCTCCTTCCTAGGCTGGCAGTAGCATGGTTGATGGGCGATAGTTAAGCAAAGGCTTACCGCCATACCGTGGGTGTGTTTCAGCAATGGCGCAACAGCACAGTGATGGGCGATGGTCAAGTTGACGGTTACCGCCTTACCGCGGGCATCACTCGGTGAAGCCACGATGGCCACGGTAGATGGATGGCAGTCTGTGAAGAATGCTTATCGCCTTACTGCAATGGCCTTTTGGCCATGTTGCAGTGGTGTAGTAAGCCGTGGCGGGCAATCTAGACAGTTACCTCCTTGTTGCGGAGGTCTTGCGGTCGAGGCCTGGTAGCACAGTGGAGCTCGACGGTTGGCTCAGGCGGTTACCCTCACGGTTGAGCGATGGCACTGCCATACCATGGAAGGTCATGATGAGCTCGGCGGTGACACAGTGCTAAGCGACGGGTTGGCAGACAAGTCACTACCTTGGTACCGCGACGGTGTTAGGAGAGACCTACAGTTGGGCGGTGGAACCGCCATACTACAAGAGGTCTCATAGGGCTCGACGATGGCACGATAAGAGAAGCTCGGAGCTCGGGTGGTAGTTTTGACTCATGGTCAAAGCGATGAGCTAATAGGAAGGCAACGTGTGGCAAGAAATCAATACCTGATTGGTCAATGTTAGAAGTGGTGAAAGCAGTAAATGCAAGATGTGTTTCGACTGGTGACAAAATTTGATTAAGGCAAGGAAATTAATGCCTAGGTGGTCCGATGTAGAGAAGATAGGTTAGAAGATCAGATTGCTTGGTTGGGTGGATGATGCATCATTAAGGCCTACGATTGGTTGGCATGATTAATGTGATGTAAGACTTGTATAGTCGATTACATTCATATGTCATTTTGAAGGGTGATGGTGAATATAGCAAGTGTAAGAGTGACAAAAGAGTATTGTATGCATTGTATACTGAAACAAGTATTGTAACAGTGAGTGCATGAATACTCAAGTCTACTGTTGTAAGCTAACTATCAGAGAGTGAGGACTGTGAGCTTTGTATGTAATTTATTTTACTGTAATACAAAGTGTCTTCTCTTGGTGTGGTGGGTTTTTTTCCGAAAGGGTTTTCCCATGTAAATCTGATGTTATTTGTGATTGCTTATTTATGTTATCCCTTTTACTTTGTATGTTTTCATCTCAGTTGTTTTAAGAAGCTTTAAAACAGGTCTTTTGCACTTCTCCTATGTTGTATTAGCGTTAGGAAAGCGATTCCGCACCTCTGTTTTTCCTTTCACAAGCAACCTTGGTTTTTTTGTATTTTTCTATTTAGCCCAGAAGGATAGGGTTTCAATCTTTGGATTATATCCTATACCACTCATCTCGTCCTTTGAATTGAATTCAACAGCTAACATGGGATCTTCCTAATTTTTCACTTGATCAAGCGAGAAAATCTTCCTTAACTCCATCTTAGGGATGACCAATATGTTACTTTTTAACACCATTTGTCTAGTCTCCTGTGGAATGATATTTATTTAATTAATTCTAAGTTCATTAAAATCTTGGGCAACAATTTGATCATCTTGTGATTTTGTAGCACCCATTTTGTTTATTTGAATTCTCTCTTCAAACTCCCCCATCTTCATCTTGATCCAAAAGTCCTTGAATTCAAGAGTTTTGATGAATTCATCATCTTCTATAAATCTAAGAGAAGCAACCACTCTTTCATCCTTATGTATTTCCTGTTCACCTTGTTTATGCACATCCACTCTTGATTCAGGTTTATGAGCCTCAATGTCAAGCTCAGGGAGTGGTCGATCAACTTCAATATCATCTTTTAAATTCCTTAACACACTGGCCACTTCTTCGGTATCCTCCGCCTCTTCACTTATTTCGTATGACACAAGGGGAGTTGAATCATGTACCTTCTACCTCTTGGGCCTTGATTGCTCTGGAGGTGAGTCTGATGAAACAAATTGAACAAAAGCAATATCTAGAGGGGGCTCTAAAGTCACAACTCCACCTGAATTTTTAATGGGCACCTTGGTAAGATTTGGGGACTATCCTTTAGATTCCATCACTTTTTTTGTGTGTAATCTTTCAAAATTGTTAATCATCAAATCAATCCTCTTGAGGATTTTCTTCTTCTACATAGAATCCAAAAAATTTAGTATCCTTCTTCTTTCTTACTTCTTCCAATCTCATTAGAATCTCCCATTTTCTCATCCTTTGGAAAACCTCTTGAGGTGTGACACATTTTATTATCACATCCTCCTCATAGTCTACTTCATGGGTAATCCCTACTCTAGTGATAATTTCCTATCTCACAAATTTTATATGCCATTCTGGGTCAAAGAACCTTTCCATCCTAGATTTCAAAGAATATCTATTTTACAAATAACCTCGTGATTCCTTAAGGGTGTCAGATCCCATAAAGAGTTCTCCACATACAGTTAAATTGGGTGGGAACGTGCCTTTCTTCTACCTTTTCATAAATTATTGTTCCATCCATAATATTTTACACATAAATTTTAGAAATTCAATTCGAAGAGACACAAGCTTAGGTAAAACATGTGGAGCTTGCGAGTACCCATAGATTTTGATCACTGTATAGTCAGGTAGGAAGAACCAATAACCAAAATTGTGTGAGTTCCCTTGCTTTGGTTTGACTGCTAAGGGTATAAGTAACTCTCTTATTTCAATAGGTATTCTTGGTGATATATGACCAAGAGTAGCCATAACTCTCACCACAAAATCATCATGGAAAACTACATAGTCACTATTTTTGCATCTGATATCCCACACATAACACCAATGTTGCACAGACAACCAATTACCTTGTTGATCCAGTATTCTTAGATTCATTCTTCGAGTCCACATGTCCTTGTTTTGATACAAAATTAGGTGACACAATAAATAATAGTATCTAAAAGTGATAGGGGCCTTAGCTTCTCTTACTTGTAAGCACGCCTCATGTAGTCCTTTCTCAATCAACGAAGCAAAGTCAAATTCAATATTCATCTCAAGATTTTGTATTCTCATTGCCATCATCATGAGACTCACTAGCATTCTATCTTGGGAATCCATTCCAAGTAGTTGACATAATGCAACATAGGTCCTTTTAAAGTACACTTGGAATTCATCAACAACAAATGGTTCATTGCAAGAAGGGGAGATAGGTATTCTCTTATTATTTGCACCCCTTTTTGTGTACATGGGAAGCTCATCACTTCTATACGTCTTCCTGGGTCTGTTGTAGTCTTATTCACATTTTTTCATATCAACCTTAGTGAGGGCTTGCTTGTTCAATAGAAAACATTCAATAATTGAAGATTTTGTCAACACCATTAGCGGTGAGCCATCTGGAATTCTCATAGTTTTGGTGGTAAGATGATAGTGTTGTGCCAATACTTTGATGGACTATACATCCACAAAGACATTTGGGACTAATAACTTAGCCAAATCCAAAGTCCAAGTGTTTGAGGCTGGGATCTTGCCATCTCTTTTATCGTAAAAGTACCAAAATAGATCCCAGCATGAGATGGGAATAACCACATCTCTACGTGAGCTTCACACCCGAACACCTTTTTGTATCCTTTATTTATAGACTTAGGTAGCACATCTGATATGGATTGTTGCAGAGGTATTTTCTTTGTTTTAGGAGCTATAGGTTCCTCCTTTTTACTTGTAGATTCACTCTTCTTGGGTGGCATGATGTAAATTTTATTTCTACTTGAATCTTTAGACTTCTTGCAGAATTCATTGAATTAAAACACTCATACACTTGCTATGGAGGGTACTTGTGTTGTTACCCAATGAAATAGCAGTTACAAAGTCTTCCTCGACTTCTTTCGCCTCTGGCAGATTGAGCTTTTGTGAATGATTGAAAAAATGGTGTTGAATCCTAATTATATTTGCTTTTGAGCTCAGTCACTTTGCTATTAATGTCAACTTCTGCAAAATATTTCATAATCTATCTGTATTTTGAGTTTAAATATATGCCCTTGATATTGGAAGATCGAACGGTCCAAGATAAGTAGAGTAATCATTTGCCCCTTTCAATATAAATGTCTTGCTATTCTGTACCACAGTCCCACACTGTCATGTCAAGACCATCGCAAGGTGGCAGTATCATATATCCACCATTTTTATTCTTCCCACTATACTACATGTATCATCAAATGTCATTATGTGCTTGTTGTGGGGTTGCGGGTTAATAGACCCTTTACTGCCACACTGCACATCACTTTTGTGTCACGGTTCACTCATTGCGAGGCTGCGGGTTACCTCTAGCGGTCAAGTAGGAGCTTACCACCCTCTCACATGTCTTGTTTTATATAATCGGTATCTACCGTGGGGCTACGGGTTACTTCCATGGGTAAACGACTTCTTACCATTGTCCCACACTCCTCTGCTTGACTGTCGTGGCATAGCGGTACACAGTTGTATTGTATTTTATGCCCTCGCCAACCTGCCAAGGACCTTTAGGATAGATCAAGCACCCTTGCAGGAGTGCAGTAATGGACTATTATGCATTTCTAAGTGGAGATATGGGGATGTAACATGGATGTAATGGAAATATGATTCAATGAGATGCTAACATAGGTTTTTGTGAACGATAGGAGGATTATAAGGATAAAGACTTAGAATTTTTTTTGAGAGGATTATGTAAATTTTATTAGCTTCAATAAGACTTTTTATTTTCAAAAGGTTTTTCATGTGAGTAAAAATTCCTTTTTTTGAGCTTTTGGTGAGGGGCTACCTTTTTTTTGCACAAAATTCTCTTGTCGCTAAAACATAATTTGTGAAATCATGGTTCATTCTGTGAGTTCCCAAAATCTTGCCACATGTTCTATGATTTCTAGTTTATGCTATATCGCAAGAATTAACATATTCGCATGATCATGTTGTTTATTCGTTTAGTGTTTGTGAAGTCCCAAAATTATGACACGTGTCTTGTACTAATGTGAATTATATATTTACATAAAGGATAAATGATCGTGATAACATTTGATTTTTGAAAGGTCAATGAACCATATTCAAAATTGAATTTCAACTAGATGTAGGGTGCAACTTTGCACATGCAAGCATTAATGGTAGAGTTGGCCTATACTTTCTAATTTCCTTCAAAATTTTGGCATAATAATGCTCACATTTTCTCTCTAGATCATAAAAAGAGTTGTAGAGTTAAGGTCTTCTTGAATTCTTGTTGAATGAGGGTTTCTAGAAGATTTTTAGGGTTTATAGTGACGATAAAGCGATAATCATTTTATTCCTTCATGTTGTGATCTTGCCTTTCAAAGAAGATTTTTATGGTTTGTTATGGAAGGTGTCTAAAATTTGAAATTTGAAGGTACCCTTGGATTAGTCAAATTTCGTAAAAAAATTAATAATGTTATAAAATATGGGAAAACCCTAAATCCTATCCATGTAACCTTAGTAGTCATGGTGAAAACCTCAAGAGGAATTAAAAGGATTTTTGATGAAGATATATTGGCATAATTACTTGGATCATCTAAGAGACCTAGACTTTCTTAGGGCTTTAGAATTTTGGCTGATGGAGTCATTGATAAAAATGAATATTACAGAGATGTTATAATTCCCATCTATGGGTATGCATTGTTTAATTATGGATTTAGAAAGAGTTTGGTTGATAGACCAATTTGTAATATTTGGAGACTAGGGGTTAGAAGGTTTGTGGTGCCCAATATTTTCATCAATTTTGATTTTATCAGAGCCATAGCTAAGGCTTATAACCTAGAGAAAAGGGAAATTTATAGTGGATCAAGGGTTTTCTAAAAATCTTCAACAAAAATTATGTTTGTGAGGTGTTTAACTTGGATAAGAATGATCAGTTGCTTGTTGACCTAGGAGAACTTACAAGAGAATATCAAAGATTAAGGGATAGTTAAAGATTTAAATGGCTACCCAAATTTAGGTTTAGAGGGTAGAACAAACCATTGAAACAGTTTTCTAGTGGAGAATTGGAGCCATTCAATTACAAATTTCTAGGGATGGACTACAAAACTCAAATATTAGTTAATATGATGATATTAGTAGTTGAAATTTAGAGTAGGGATGTAAACAAACCCTATGATTTTATAAATTTCATTGTTGATGGAATTCACAAAGCTTTGTGTGCACTTAAGGAGAATTATGATATTGTCCACTTCAAGTGGCATTCTTTGTTGTGCCACATATTGCTTTATAGTGAAAGAAATATATGGTCTCCTCACATGCATATTAGATCTTGTGATGGTTAGAATAGATTATTTCCTATGTAGAAATGGAATTACATTTGGGATAGTAATTGTGATATGTCCAATTATAGTATCTTTGAGGAATTTTTTGTTAGAGAAATATTGAGGAATGTAGGCGAATAAGTGGATTGGAGATTGTCTAGCACGATTAGAAAATTCTTGAGGCCAAAGAACTTACATATAGAGCTAGGAGCCAACCTTAATGGGGGTGACTAGTTTTTCTATACATATGCTATAATGATTAGGGTTTATGGTGTCCTTATTGCACCTCATATCTTGGCTAGGTCTGTTCTAGACATAATTTATTTCCTAGAAATTATATGGCAATTAGATGAGTCAGATAAGACTTATCTCAAAAATTATAAGAAGCATGTACCATCATACCCTTTACATTACTTTTTTTTTCCAAATTACTGCTTGAGAGGGATTGGAACTATTGTTAAATAAATTGATCTCCTACAGAACGAGGGTAGGTAAAGTAAGAACATGCGATCTTGAGCATTTCATTCATGATGCTAGGATTAGATATAAATTGGAAGCTTATGTGCATGATTATGACATTATTGAGGATTTAATCTAAAAAATTTCTTCAAAAGTAAAGTAAACAAGGAGGAGAGAACAATGGTTCAAAATTCAAATTGTAGAGAATAGAAGAAAGAAGGTTGATCCTTTTTATAAAGGTGCACATACAAAGATTCAAGATCTAGTCCTTAGAATTATCACAATGTTTGATAATGTGGCCAAATTATTGGTCAATGTACTTGTGCCACATGTGGACATACCCATCCCTTCACCTTAGATGGTTGAGCAACAAAGTTATTAGTAGGTAACACCATTGCAACAAATTTCTCCTACAATACAATCTTTAGTGGATTACCCTTTGGATGATCTGATGATTTGCCAACTAATTTAGAAATGAGGAAAGTGATACATCCACCATAAATGGTTGTATTTGAGAGACTCTTTGATGATAGGTTATTGATAAAGTTTGAGATAGGTGGGCAGGTGGTAGATGATGTAAGAGCCTTAACATGCATTGAATTCATGTCAGATGATTAATTCATCATCATAAAGGAATTTAAGGATTTCCTCTTCAAGAATAAAGGTGAGGATTTTAGAAAGAAGATGGAGGAAGAAAAACAAGAATAACCAATGAGAACAAAGATGAAATTGTCTCTTAGATATGAGTTGAGGTTAATTTTGACCTAGAAATTTTGACTCTAGAGAAAGAGAGAGAAATAGTGAAAAAGAGTAGATGTATGTTATTAGAAGGATGGTATATATCATCTATAATTGCATTTAATACTATAAAGAGATAGGAAGGTGATGACCTAGTATTAAATTTTGAAAAGCAAGAAGATGCACTTTACTTTTGGTTTGGTTTTAATCCAAGGCATGAGAACTTGACAATTTGGTCCATTTTTTTGGAAACAAATAAGCCCCAAGTAATAATAATATGAGTGAGTTGACTGGAAACTTAATTTTTAGAAGATTGCGGAACACTAGTACATTGCAAGCAGAACATTGAAAGTGGACACACTATGTTCATTGAAGTAGTTGTGAAGAAATTAGAGGCATATCTACTAAGGTAAGTGCTATGAATTTAAAGTTGCAAGGGTAGGTCAATGTTTCCATAGGATTGCTTTCACATTCTCAAGCTATTTTTTATGATAAAAAATCTTAGAAGAATATGGATCTAGATTTGGAGGTTGATATTTTGATAAAGGAGCTTAGAGAAAGCAAGGAGGCAGAGCAAAAGGCAAAGATTGAAAAGAAGGAAACAATCTCATAAGTTATATATACCCTATTTGGCCATAGGTTATCCTACATCCTTGGCCATTTTTAAAATGCTTGGAATATATATAACACAATAGTCAACATCCATGTTATCCACCTTCAAATAAAAGATCAATTGAGGAGCCTCCGGTATGTTTGGAGCCCAAGGATACAATTAATTAAAAAAATGATTGATAGGACCAATTTTGATGGTAATGCTCCAAGTGAATTTCTAGCTATTTTAGAAAACTCAAGTGCATTAGAGGATAATATGATTATCCATGAGATTTTTCAACTAGATATGAAGCAATATTTAGAGTATTTTGAAGGGATAGAGCAGGATATGATGCCTAAAATTTTGTTAGAAGATGGGGAGGTCAAGGCATATAAGTCAGAGAGGTCTAAATTCAACAATATCTTATCTCCCCTCCTAAAATCTATTTGTGCAAATGATAAAGTAGACATGGATAAGTCTAATGTTGCAATAGATAAGTTGATACAATTGGAAGTAAATTTAATGAATTTTTTTGAGGCTGCAAAAAGATGGATAGATGAGGAATATTCTTCTCATCTAAATTTTGTTAGAAAAATTCTAGCTTTTTCATGTCCTCCAAAGAGTAACTTTATAGAATGGGTGGAGAAATATAAATGAGAAATTCATGCAGCCACCCAATTTTATCCTATTGTGCATATCAACTTTAGAAACTATTTTTTCTTCTAATGTTTTACCTTTTTGTCTTATTATAAGGTAGTTGCATTGGTTTTGATTTGATCTTTTGAGAAAAATTTCAAATGAAAATGTGACATTTATTCATAACTCTAGGCTTGTTTTCTCCCTTATGTCTATAAAAGGGAATTCTAAGCCATTTTTTGAGGATCTTAGATGGTTTGTAATTAGTCAGGTTTGGTCTTGTTCTAGGTTTTTCAGGGAAGAAAGTGAATGAAAGTGTGAATCTCTCTATATAGAAATACAAAAATTTAAAAGATGCATACATAGTTTGAAAAGGTTCATAGACAGTTATTTTCATTATATATTTGATTTCTCCTATGAATAAAATTGATCAAGGATCTTTGGAGTTCATCTTTGCATCATTGTGCAGTGAATGTTTCTTTTATGGATTTTATTAAAGTAATAGAGTAATTTTCTATATTTGAAATGTTGAGAGTTTTAAAATGTTCAAGGACTTTTAAGAATAATTGACAATGAATCTAAGCATAGGAGATATTATTATAAGGAAATAATAATATATTTCCACTGAATTTGTTATCTAGATTGTTGTTTAGAGAATATTTGTATTACCACTAGTTTAAGGCACCAATCTAAGTAAGAGGATTAGTTGCAATTCCAAGGTCATTCAAAATAAAAAAATTATTTGAAGTATATATTTTTTAAATTTTTTATTAAGTTATATATATGTTATAAACACCAGTATTAGACAAGTGTCCAAGAATTTAGCCAATTTTGATAGATTTCCATGCATTCTTGGTGTAGTTAATGAGAAAATATTTATTATATAAATATCTTGATGTAAGCTAAATGAAAACCAATTGATATTGTGAAGGGCTACCTCACTATGTCTTGCAAAACCTAAAGTACAAAGGAGCACAATTGCAATACTATCTCGTGTTCATTGGGCACTAACCTAAGAGTCTTAAAGATTTGGCTTTTCTTTAGAGGCGACCGGATAATTAGCTAGAAAAAAGAAGAACCAACAAATTGGTGACTTTGCTAGGGGTTGCATTTTAAATTCAAGTTAAGTAGTTGTTCTTGGGTAGATTCTAAGGAATTGTATGTTGTAAACCATCTATTTTTCAAAAATTATATGCAAATACAATTGGGTATGTTTTTAAATCATAATTTTTTTTATAAAAAAATGTTAAATATTTATCCCATTTGTGGGTGGTGACTCTATAATATCCTAGCTGATAATTTTGAAAAATGAAGGTTCATCATAAAAAATGTACTAAAGGAGATCTTTATTTCACATAGACGTTGTGAAAAAATTATTTGGTGAGCTTCTAGCTGAAAGACAAATATGGAAAGCTAGAGATACAGACAAGTCTATGAAACCCCTTGTCAATAATTTTATAAATAATGAGGAAAGTACTTTGACCACACCTCTATTGGGTAGTAATGCCCAAACACTTGTAATGGATGCTGAATATATGAGAGATAAAATAAATTGGATTGGTCCCAAATATGATGAACTCATGGAAAAACTAGAAAGAGAAAAAAATTAAAGAGAGTATGACCTCAGATAAGGTCTATATGCTTGGTTTAGTTCTCCTAGCATGCTTGTGACCATCACTACTTAGGTTAATCTTACAAATAATCCATCAAACCAAATAAATATCCTATCCTCAATTTTGAGTGCCCCTACTTCTCATGCTATATGGTATAGGGATGAACATGTTTTATTGTCTTCCCAAAAGGCTTCTACCTCAAGAAAACAAGTTCAAACCGAAGAAGAATTACTTAAAGAAGTTAATGATCTCAAATAAGAACTAAAAATAATGGTTTTTTAATACCACTTGGTGGTTTTGTCTAATCTTATGTCTATGAAAGAAAGCACATGGGTTGTTGTCTAAGGTTGGATAATTAGCCATTTTAGCTAAGGGGTTGAGAGAATCTCTTGTTTACATTTGTGAGGTTTGAAGCATGGCATGAGATGTGTGGTTACATGTTTGTTCCAATGGATTTCTTTTAGAGGGCTTGCGTTTCAAGGGTATATTCATTAAGACTCTAAAGATGTATTGTAATGATTTCATTTTTGAATAATAAATGAGGGATAGATGCTTTTGGAGGTTGTGGTTTTCCCTCTTGATGGTTTTCCTATGGTATATCTTATTTCATCTTTGATGTTATGTTGTCTATTCTTTTGCATATGGATTTTGAATACGTGTTTGTATAGATTTCTCTATTTGGGTTATGTGGAAATTATCTTGGGTGGATGTATATTTCCTTTCATGAACACTAATGAACATGACACCCATGAGCCAAATAGAAAATAATGAGCACACCAACACAAACTAGAATGCAAACAAGTTGAACAAAAACACTAGAAATTACACAGAGTTAAGATTATTTATAAGAGAGTCATGAGGAAAATGTAAAGAATAAAAATTATTATGGATAAATGACACATAAAATAATATAAAAATCCTTAAAAACCCAAATCAATGGTTTCATTAAAGAAAAATTAATTAATCAAAGGCAATTAAATTCTCTATTAGGAAAGAAAACCAAAATGATAAGACATTGTTGCCAATGGACATTGAGAGTCAAAGTTCTCACGTAGATTATGTTGACAAAGAAACCCTCAATGGTTGAAATGTCAATCCAAAAGACAAAAAAATGTAATTTTTTTGGGATGAGGCTCAACAAAGATGACATGCTATCTCAAGAAACCCCAAAAATATAACAAAATGATGAAAACAAAAGGATAGGGGGAAAATAAAAGATGCGAACCCAAAAAAGTAGGCAAGAGATGAAAAATAATAAATCAATAAAAAGAAAGGAGGGCTCATTTTGAATGAACAAAATGGGGTGTGAGTGCAAGGCACAATAGTTATTTTTATTTTTTATTAGTATAAATCATCATTGTGTCATCCCCAACTAGATTTTTTATGATAGTGAAAATGAAAGCATCATTAACCCTCTTAAATGTTTTTGGAATTCATTATATTCTAGCTAGGTGTAATATTTACATACTCTTTGTTTTTCATTCCCCTCCCCTGATGTTTTTTTTTTGTGTGCTTAATCTAGTAAATTCAACTTGGCTTGCCAATAGATAAATGACATATAATTTCATTGTAAACTCATTAGTTTTTTGGAGAGTGGTAATATATTGATGTAAATTTTCACTTACTAATTAGGCCTAATCTATGTACTCTATATCTTTCAAGGTCATGTGTATGAAATGATACATCTATATGTCCTAGAATCTATCTTTTCCATAACTTTTAAAAAAAAGGTAATTATATCACCAATTCCCCTTGGAAGACTAATATTGTTAAGTTATTGAGGATATTGGTTATAGTATTCATTTCTATTATCAACCAAGATTTATCTATATGCCTTACATTTCCATCCTCATCTTTGTCAAATGCTTCTTGGGCTTTCGCCTATATTGATGTTGTCAAATATTCCTTGAATGGGAGGCGAAATACATGGGCTCCAAGATCAAGAGAGATATCCAAAGAAACATTCCCATTAGGATATCTTGAATCATTTTTTGGATTTGAATAGTCATAGGGAATCCAACTATATGGGATAATCCTAATTTGAAGATCATTCTTCATTTGAGAGTATCACCATCCCTAAATTTCCTTTGATGAAAATATTTTAATTTGATGTGTCCTAGGTTAGTATTGACGATGTCTTAGATGGTGGAGGTGATCTTTGAGACTTTTGGGATTCCTTGGAATTTATATTTCATGTTTGTTGGTACTTTGTCAAGTTTCTCTTCATTTTTAGTCATCATACATATAGGATGAAAAACCTAATGAATTCACCATTTTTGCATGATTTTATATTCCTTGGGTTTTTAAATGTTATCTATATATTTAAAAGCGATCCCATTAAGATTAGAAAAATATTTGAAAGAGTCTTTGATGATCTGAGGGGTTAAATATTTTCACTAGAAAATTGAGCATTTTATATATCTTGGCAAGCCCTAGGGTTAGGTTGGAACCTAGAATCTAACATTGGTCAGGCCCAAGAGTCAGGTTGGAACTGGAAGAACTAGAACCTTTCAAAAATCCTAGGTGGGTGGTGGTTCACAACGTGGACCAAGAAATTGGAATCTGGGTTTCAAGTTCTTATCAAAACTAAGGTCTTATAGGAAATAGTATCAAAGACTTATTATGAGTGAAAGGCAGGTTGGGTGAAACATGAACTTGGAACCAATATTCCAAGTCCTTGGTGAATTCTATTTTTTGTCTACAAAGGATGACCTACAAAATGAAAAGAAAAGAGTGGTAGATGGAAAGAAACATAGAATTAGGACCAACCAATGGTTCCAAGTCCATGGTGAACTCCAAAGTTTTAGGTTTATAATGAACAAATGGAGTACTTATGTGAAGAATTTATAAGGCTTGAGAGAGAGCAAACAAGAAATAGGGACTTGAAAAATCTAAATCCAAGTTTCCCTTCCAAACCCAAGGTCAAAAAATGCAACGAGGAATGTTATAGGTGTGAGAGTAAAATGAGAAAATAGAATTTTAAGTTTGAAGTCCTTGCTACCCTCTAGGACATGAGATTTGAGAGGGGTATGCAAAATGATGCATACATTAGAATGAGAGGAGGTATAGAAATAAGTCTCTAAGCATTTGAGACTAGGTTTCCATTTCGAGCTCAAGGTTTGAAAAGGAAAAAGGTCAATGTTTAGGGTGTAAGGGTTAGAAGGATAATGGAACTTAGAGTTGTGGGTTAAAAACCCCATGATGCTAGACCAAGGAAAAATCCATATATTATTATTTTAAAAAATTAACACATATTTTAGTTGAAAAAGGAATCTATACTAATTAGTGAATTAACTCGTATCAATCTTTTCCCTACTAAAACTTGGAGCACAAACCAATGAAGGTGTTATGCTTGGTTGATGTTCTCAAAGGAGAGCCAACCTGGTTGGGTTTTGTTCTTTTGTTTCAAAGAGGATTTGTTGATAAAAATATAATTTAATTAACTTATGAGATACAAACCCTAATCTAATAAAGTAAATAATTATACATATAGATATCAAGATTTGTAAAAAATTCACATAGATCAAGAAAGGGTAGACAAAGAACCTATCACTAAAAGTTGGAGGCCACTATCTAGGACATATGCATGCCACATGGACGACAACGTGTTGCACTAGGGTCCTGAGTGTACTATATGGCTTGGGTGACAATATGATAATTTCTATAATGATCTCCTCTATTTTCTTTTACTATTTTTTGACTCAAATTTGAACCTGAATAGATACAAAAGATAAAAGACGGTAGTGGCTATATAGGATTTTTCCTCAATCAAACCACCATTTTGGTATTCCTACCTCCATAAATAGCCAAATTGATAGAGAATAATAGTGTATGCTCTTAATCTTAAGTGTGTCTAAGATTGTGACAAGCAGTGATAAACTAAATGATAATAAAAACCCTACTCAAGTGTGTTAGAGTGGATTTCTATATGCCTCAAACAAGATAATACAAGATCCAACCCAAGAGAAAGGCTATTATCAAGGGGTATAAATTAGAATAATTCACTTCACCTCAATGAAGCAAGGTGATCAAAGCTTGAGTTTGAGATCAAACCATAACCAAAATAAATCACGATGAAGAGGTACAAGCCAATCATCAGTCAATAATCTCCACTACTTTGAAACACTCATGAAGCTTCAACCAAAGTGGCAAGAGAGAAAATAATAGTAAATTTTATTCACTATTGTAGAGATGAATGTTTATTTTGATAGGGTTTCATCATAGAATTCACAATGTTCATTAATTGATAATGACAAAAATGTATGTTTAAATAAGGAGCAAGAAAATGACCTTAGGTGTAGGCGAACATATCAATTTTTAATTTAAGAAATGTTTTAGCATGCAAATGTCAAAATTGAGGTCATGTTTCTCAAGGTAGAGGCTGAAACTTACAAGTGTCTTATTTTTTGTGCAAATGGGTGGGATGCTATATTGTTGTGCTAGGGTATGTGTGCCACATACATGTCCAAGCAAGAGTGACTAATAAGAGGTCCCTTAACTTAGGAATTAACTTAAATTTTAGCATTGGTCAAATTTTTGGGTATAGAATCATTGGTAAGGTTTTTAGCATGGCATCCAAGATATCTCTTAAGCTGGAGATAAGGCAAAGGCTGGAAATGATCCTAAAATGGACTAGGGGAGTGTTCTAGAAAAGGGGCAACATTACACAATGATTTAAGATTGCAGTTTCATTTAGATTTTTAATTTTATAGCATTTATAATGTTATAAAACATAAATATCATATAATATAATAATAATCATAATAATACTATAAAAATATAAATATAATATAATAATGCAGTCATAAGATAATCACATAAAATAAATATGATGTTAAAATAATATTATTAATATAATATTTATATTTTTTTTAATAAAGAGGGTAAAAATTTATTGCTTCCAAAAATTCAACTGTACAAAACAATCAGGGACCAAGATAGGCACCCAGAGAGAAAGCAAAGAAACCCATAACAACAAATAGCTAGATAAAATAGACCCCAACACAGGCCCAACCAACATGAAAAAACGACCACCCATATCCTCCAAAATTATCCTCTCAAGATCATGGGAGTAATCTTGGGATAACTACTCCCAACCCTCAACCTTCTAGTCCCCAATTTGCTCTGAAGCCCATTTAGCCAAACATTCAACAACCCTGTTCCACTCTCAAGGAATGTAAGAGAAGGAAATTGACTCAAGAATAGAACTTAGCCTCAAGATATGTCTAACAACAAAGGAAAGTTTCTAATTAACCCCATCCAACCTCCACTCAGACAACAAATTGGCCAAAATTTGGGATTCGGATTCGTAGATAATCTTATGCCAGCCACAAATGAAAGCACGCTCAATAGCAACCAAAATAGCCAAACCCTCCATGAATTTGTTGGTTTGTTGCCTCTTATGAATAGAGAAGAAGAAAATGACCTTTCCAAAGCTATCTTTTCCAATACCACCAATCCCAAAAAGCCCAGGATTACCCCTTGAAGAACCATCAATATTGATCTTAAGAATGTCTACCAATGGAAGGGGCCAACCCCCATCTCTCTAAAACTTGTTTTTGGCATGACGACCTCTCGAGTCAACAACTAGACCATTGAAACCCAGGCTATTCACAGTCTTGTCACCCCCCCTCTCCAAAAGGAAAATACACTTCACACTTGGCTTCCACAATCTCTTTACTCATACCAACAACTCTCTACCAAACCTGTTGAATTATCAACTTACTTCCACAAAAAAATCTATGATTCATCTCAAGCCAAATATGCTAGAGGATAAAAGTGGGACCAATGTTCTAGATAATCTAAAGAAAATAAGCCTTTGTCAGAGGCCTCCCCAAGCTACTCCAGAATTCAATCAAGGAGGAGGCATGAACAAAAGGATGTCTCTAGATACCCCATCAAAGGTGTCAAATAAGGTTATAAAAAGGGAATCAAAATAACAAGTGAGATGATTCCTCCTCACAACACTCACAAATAACACAAATGTAAGGACTCTAAAAACCACATGTACAAAGATTGTCCCAAGTCAAGAATATATTCCAAGCCAAAGTCCATAAGAAGAAATTACACTTAGGCCAGGAATACTTATTCTATACATTTTCCACCATGAAACCTCAATCCCTTGGGTACTTCCAAAAAATCATCTCTTGATAACCACTAGCCACCATGTCGATGCCCTTGGGATCAGGACTCCAAGCCAAAATATCCTTCTCCCTAAGGGAGTGACACTCTCTACCGGAAAGAATATTAGTTAGCACAACACGATCCTCATCCAAGCCCCAACAAGGCACTCACTAGGATCCTTCCATCTAGACACTTCTACCTACCCACAAAAATGAGTAGATTTGAAGTCTGCAACATGGGACCAACTAGTCTCTAGGAAGCGGTGGAATAAATCCTGCAAATTAAGGTACCTAGTCAAGATAGGATAAAAACCATCCAAAGATCCATACCAAAAGAGGACATCAAACCCCCTATTATAGATTTAGAACAAACCATGCTTGATCAGCTTAGCACATTTTTTCAATGTTTTCCAAATCACAAAATCTTTACTCCAAAGTGAAAATCGAGGAACCTCCTCCTTCACCACCCCCTTCAAGTATTTGTTAGAGATAATCTTGGCCTAGACATGGTCTTGTTCAAAGCACCATCTCCAATAGAGCTTGGTAGATAGATCCAAAACAAAAAGATTTTCCTATCGCAAACTAAGACCTCCAAGCTATTTTGATTTGCAAATGGTCTCCCACTTCACAAGACTCTTCTTTGAGGATGCCAAACTTCCAAACCAAATAAATTTCCTAGCAAGAGAATCTAAATCCTTAATAAACTTGCAGGAGCCACCTGAAGCATACATCTATAATTGGAAAGATCTTGCACCACTGACTTAAGAAGTAGCACTCAACTCGTAAAGGATAACCACCTGTGAGTCCAATGATTCACTTTCACATAAAACTTATCTAAAATATGTTGCCAAGAATCCCTAGGAAGGGAGCCAATGGAGAGGAGAATGCCAAGATAGGTCAAAGGTAGAAGGCTAATTTGAAACCTAAGAATACAAGCAATCCGATGTTGAATAGGCACAAGAGTGTTGAAGAAGAAGATAGAAGATTTACCCTTATTGATCTATTGACTAAAAGCTGCAAGATAAGCATCCAATTTTTTTTGAATATTAGTAGCCTATTTGATTTTAGCCACGCCCATTGGATCAATATCATCAACAAATTGCAAGTGTAACTGAGGTAAACCGTTACTCCAATTCCACCCTTGGATCAAGCCACAATTAACATGACTCTTGATAAATCTCCCCAACCCCTCAACCAAGAGAATAAATAAATATGGAGACAGAGGGTCCCCTTTCCATAGAACTCTAGAAGCCCCAAAAAGGGGGGAAGGCTCCCCATTAACTAGCACTAAGAAAGAAGTGGTTATGATACAACTCATTACCCAAGTGACCGACTCCTCAACAAAACCAAAAGAACCAAGAAACTTTTGAAGGAAGGCCCATTTGACCCTAACATAGGCCTTAGCCATGTCCAGTTTAATAAGCATAGCTTTCTCGTTTGATGCCACATAGAGTGGATAGTTTCAGCTGAAAAATCCCCCTACTCCTTAGAGGTAATCCTATTGATCCACTGCTTCAACCTTTCCGCAATCAACTTGGACAAAATCTTATAGACCATGTTACAAAGGGTTATATTTATGAAAGGTGCACCCATTTTTACACAAAAGAAAATTATAAAAGAAACCTCCTTAAATTATAAGAACTTGGCAAAGAGAATCAAAGAATAAATATAATCTTATTACATCACCATTACATCATTATTCTAGTAGCATATTACATTCTTGCAAACTATTTTTCTCCACCTTGGTTCATTGTTGTTGAATCGATTTATTTAGGGGCTTGACTAAGGAGAACATGACCATCACAATTCAATAGATTTCTTAAAGGTGTTTTATAAACAACACATGTTCCCTATCAAATTTAGAGCACATACATAGAGATAAACAAGTTTCAAACAATATAATTTAGTGAGATCAAGTGTGTGAGTTACAAATTTAGATCCACATTTCAAACTCAAGTCCACATGCATAGAGATCACTTAGATGACATTAGAAATAAGCCAAAATAGTACACAATCAAACTCATAAATTGGTGATAATGATTAAATTTTTAAATTATAACATATGAAGAAATGCATTCCTAATATTTGTATAATAGCATCTTCGTTAAATTTAGAACTTAATACTTGTACATTTAATTTATTTTTTCATATTTACTTAACCTTTTTATTACAATAATAAATGTTTTTATTTAATTAAAATCTAATATTTATGAAAGATGCACCCATTTTTACACAAAAGAAAATTATAAAATAAATCTCCTTAAATTATAATACCTACTTATTTGAATTTATAAAATTATTTATTTATAAGGAAATATATTGTAAAAGTGTTGGTAACTTTTTACATGTAGCTTTATAAAATTATTCGTTTATAAAAATATAAAAAAACACAATAAAAATATCTTAATTTTTTTTTTATAAAAACATATTGAATAAATATTTATTTATAAAAAATAAAACATACAATATCAAAATAATAGATTTTTTAGGTTTTAGATGAGAACTGGTAACGAACCCCAATATACTCAAAACACTGAGCTATAAATATAATTTCCTCTATAATATCATTCAATCTCAATCTTTCATGTAATTAGATGTCAAGTCCTAGAAGATAATTGTCGGTTTGGCCTCAACTTCTAACACTTTTGTAATGCATGAAATGAATAATCTTTTGGGCTTCAAGTATTAGCAAATATCTAATTTATTTATTTGATATGTAGCTCATGAAAATTTATCCTCAAACAAATTATCCATCATTCTAACATATCACATGTGGTTATAATTTCATGACTTGTTGATCTAGGAAGATCTACAAATCATAACGCTAATTGTAATTTAACCTTAACTCTAACTTATTTAACCCTAATCCAAAATGAACCTTGATTGAACCCTAACCCTAATTGAACTATAACATTAACTTTGAACCCAAAATAAATTATAACCTTCAATGAACCTTGATTGTAACCCTAATTAAACTTAAATTAAATCATACCCCTAATTTAACTTTAATCCTCACCCTTACACTAACCCTATTTGATCCCTAGTCCTAACCCTAATCCTAACCCAAGTGAATAGTAACCCTAATTGAATTCAAACTTTAGCCTAATTAAACTTTAATCCTTATTAAATCATAACCCAAATTGAACCCTAACCCTAATGTAATTGTAACCTTGTCCTTAATGAATTCCTAATTCTAATCCTAGTTCTAATTGATTATTTATTGAACCCTAACCCTAATTGAACTCTAACCTTAACTCTAAACCCTGATTAAATCATAACCTTAATTGAACCCTGACCCTAACCATAACTGAATAGTAGTCATAATTGAACTCAAAATTTTAGCTTAATTAAATCCTAACCTAGAAATAATAGACAATGTTGTTCAATAAATAAAAGATTTGCTATTAATAGGTCTACCCATACAAAGGAAAATAATTATTCATACAAAAAAAGGCAAAAAAAACAATTATACATAGGTGATTAAAGGGTTTTCATATTTGACAACAATATTTTAGTATCTTTCCTCATCATTGTTAAAAAAAAACCACAACTACTCTCAATTTTTCTTCACTTCAAAGAACGAATTTGCCTTGCCAATTTGACAGGAACTTCACAACAATGCAACCTTGTTATACATGAAATATATGTGTTGATCCTTAATCAATTAAACTAGTATTGTTATGGCTATTGACATCTTTCAAACTTGTAAATTTTATTTTTCTAAATTAAACTATGTGTGATTTTTGCATCAATGTTTTCATCACACTCCATGATCCATCATCAAGACAAAAAAGAGCTATATGCCAAAAAATCACACATAGTTCAATCCACGAAAGAAAAAAACAAATCTACATTGATATGGACTGTGGAAATCTTATGCCTTTGATGTTTCCAACTTGACATAATTAAAAAAAATCATTTATTAACCTATAAAATAATATATAGATGGGAGGCTCACCATTTACAAATTAAATCAAATAATTAATATACCAAATTTTAAAATCAACTCTATCGATCAATACAATTCCCTCTCATCCAATAAAACTATAAAATTACAAACATACAAATCACACATTTTCAAAAATCACAAAAGAAAAATTTATAAAATGAACTAATAATAAGAAGCCATCTTAGATTGTTCAATTACATTTACATTTTGATTATAGAGAATATCAAGCCTCCAAAGAACATTACATTATTTTGCAAAAAGAAATCTTTCTATTTTATATTTTTTCTAAATTGTATTTTTAAGTTTTTATTCTTAATCTTATATTTTCTTTGCAAAACCTATATACAAAAGGCTTAAAATGTTTTATGTGTTAAGGTTTAGTGGAGTCTTAAACTATTGTGAAAATCTAAAAACATGAAAACTTAAAAATTATTGTATTCACATTAACTTTTATCTTAACTTATTGTGCAAGTTAAAAATTATTTATATTGGTGTGAGTACTTTGTTGTCATTTGTACCAAATATACATTAACCTTTTCATAATCAACCAACTTTAAAATGTAAACAATCTCACTAAATCAAATCCATAATGCCACCCTATCTTTTCTTTTTTTGAATATTGTACTATTTTTCTTTTGTTCATATAAAATTTAATAAAAAAATGTAGACAATACTATAACCTCATTTTCAATTTAAAATCATAAAAACAATAAATCCTCACATATAAATTAAGAATATAATTAAAATCATTAAATATATGATTCTACTTTTATATACTATAATTGTTGTTCCTTTATGAAAAAGAAAATTATAATAATTAAACTTTTTCTATTGGATTAAGATGAAAAAGATTATACTACTTACTTTTCTTCATCTTCAAAAATCCAACAATGGATCTTGTTCACTCATGTTAAAATGATCCACAAAACCCCACTTTGTAATATGAACCAAGATACCCATATTCAATAAGGGTAAACATAAGAGATTATAAGTAGGAGGTTTCTTCCACATCGTGTCAATTATGATATTGCTATCAGATTCAACCGTGTAGTTTTCGAGTCAAACTCATTGACCCATGATTCATGAGTAGTGGTTCACAAGAACCCATCTCTCATGATAATGAATGGTCCACTTAGCACTCATTGCATCTAGGTGAGCTAAAGGGGCTCTATAATGAATGGTTCATAAGGCATAACACTTGCTGAAGGTTTTGCAAATGGGTTAGCAAGCTAAGTGGGTTTAACCTTGGTGGAAACTCCGTGGTTAAGCGTGCTTGAGCTCGAGCAGTACTGAGATGGGTGACGTTCCGGGACGGACCAATGCTTCACCTCTGTGAGCATCACCTAGATGCAATGAGTGCTAAGTGGACCATTCATTATCATGAAAGATGGGTTCTTGTGAACCACTACTCATGAATCATGGGTCAATGAGTTTGACTCGAAAACTACACGGTTGAATCGTGATAGCAATATCATAATAAGAAATTATGTTGTTCTCTACAAATGAAAATTGGTAAAGCCAGGCCAAGGAAAGATGCAGTAATCCGCAAATAATTGAGAGTTCCCAGACATTACAGAGACGTTCCATCAACTTTAGCTCATGCCTTGAACGTTACACTTGAGAACTAATAGAAAACTGCATACAGTTATTATGCATTGTACGTTACATTTGAAGAATCATACAGAACATGCAGACAGTTATTGCCAAGAAACTCAAATTCTATGAGTAGCAATCAATTATAAGAAAGTGCCCGGAAATCATTCAGTTTCTTATCGGGGAAAGCGCGGAAAAGGTACGCAGAATGCGATCAGGCAACAGAGGCGACATTCGTCATGGCGGCGGCCATGGGGTTCCTTGGCCGAGGGTTTGGAGGGTTTCTAGGGTTTACAAACCCTTTTGAGTGATTAGGGTATTTTTGGCGGCGGCGGCACAGGAGGGTGGAACATCATTGAGAAATTCCTTGGCCGTGATCTGTTTGACAATTCCTTTTTCTGGCAGTTGTTTGATGGATTGTTCGGCCCTCCGGGTAGCCTGTCAAATTCTGGTGATTTGCTGGGAGGAAGCAGGCGAATGTGGAACCGGGCGATGCTCCATTCCAGTGCCGCTCGGTTGAATTTAAAGGGTAAGTGTTGAATGCACCATTTCAATCAACAAAACACAGATATTTAAGCATAGATTTTGATTTGCAATGCTTCCATTGTGAAGTGTTACCAAAGGTCTAGTGTTACAGAGGCACGTTTTCATTTGATGTGTAGGACCCGTTTTAGGGTTTTGATTCCTCAATTATTTTAGGGATATTACAAACCCCTCTACAGATTTTCCAAGGGATTGGAAGGAAACCCCTGTTGCTCATATTTTCAAGACTGACCTTCCTGGTATTTATGTTATGAGGACAATCTCTCTAGGGTTGCATTGGCCAGAATCTGTGTCCATGTGAGTTACAGTGCCTTACCTTGCTAGACATTCAGACGATTGCTTTTAGCCATGCTCGAGTTCCGAGGTAAGCTACATGTATTTTATTCTACTATATAAAAGCTGTAGTGGTTTTGTGGAGGTGTTTTTTAAAAATATTTCGAACAGTGTTGTTAAGAATTAGGCTGCAGTCTTCTGGAGGAGGCTTTCTTTAAAGTGGGTAGTCTCATGAATTTTGTAGTTTAGTTTAGCTTAAAAAATTTAAGCTCTTAAATTTATGCAAGTTGGTGGTTTTATTTCACATCAATGTAGAAGAGTAAATAAATATAAAATAATAAAAATCAGGTGTTGGAAATATAAAAATTCTGAATGATTGACAAGTGGTAGAAGAAAAACCTAAACTAGTGGAGCAATTTTTGACCCCACGGCAATTGCACTCGCTTAAATTTTCAAACTAAATAGTAAGGGCTGTTATTATTGAAGTTTATTTTTATTTAATCTTTTAGCATTTTTTTTTTCTCTTTGCGTAACATGGGACCTTTCGGATAATAGATCTTGACCCCCATGGAACCTTACCTTTTGGTTGGGGTCCCGTTGAGGGGGGCTTCCTAAAAAACATCAGTGGGTGCAAGTGGTCCCATGAATTTTGTCGTATAGCATGGGACCTTTTCTTTCGGAAAATAGATCTTGACCCCCATGGAACCTTACCTTTTGGTTGGGGTCCCATCGAGGGGGACTTCTTAAAAAACATCAGTGGGTGCAAGTGGTCCCATGAATTTTGTAGTATAGTTTAAGCTTATAAGATTAAACTTTTAAATTTATGAAAGTTGGTGGTCCCATGAATTTTATTGTTTTGCATATTCATTTCAACAGAGTAAATAAATACAAAATGATAATAAAAATAATTGTTGGATATTTAAAAATCTTATATGATTGACAAGTGATAGAAAAAAACCTAAGGTGGTGGAGCAATTTTTAGCCCACCCCATTTGCACTTGCTTAAATTTTCAAAATTTATAGAAGTTGGTGGTCCCATGAATTTTATTGTTTTGCATATTAAATTCAACAAAATAAATAAATATAAAATAATAAAAAAATTAATTGGTGGGAATTTAAAAATCTCATATACTTGACAAGTAAAAAAACTTAAGCTAGTGGGGCAATTTTTAGCCCCACCTCAATTGCAACTGCGCATGGGTTCATGCCATGTAGGTCTCAAGATCGATTCTCTTTGCTCAACTTTATTTGGTTACAAGCATGTTCGAGCTTGGTTTGCAATCTTAGGGGGTTATTAAGGGAGCTCACTTTGTCAAAGAGCTAAGTTTCGGGTCCTTGGATTAACTTGTCGATTCCCCTTGGTTAACAAAAAAAATCAAATTAAAAAGTAGGGGTTGTTATTGTTGAGGGAAAGATTTTAATTAAACTTGTAGCATAAGCTTTTTTGCTTCATGGGACCCCTTGGTCTTTCAAAATAGATCCTAAAGCCCCCCTCATGGGACCCTAGTCTTATTAGGAGTTTTCATAAGTAGGTGGTCTCATGAATTTTATCATAATGGATAAGTTTAAAACTTCAACTACATAGTTAAATCTAAAAAATCATAGGTGAGTAGTTACAAAATTAGATGAATGATATTGGACAACAAAATTGTAGGAAGCTATTGAAGGAAACTCTTAGCTCCATCCTAAAGATACCTCCTAAAATCTAAAAAGTAGGGGCTTGTATTTTTTCACACGATTTTAATTTATCGTATAGTGAATTTTTTTTCTTTTTAAGGGACCCCTTACTCCACAAAAATGGTTCTTGTAGTGGCTTCGTGGGACCACTTCCTTAATCTATGGAAAGCCTTTTTAATCAGCTTGCACACAAATAATAATCCTTGTAATTGCTTATGTAATTTTAAGGGTTATTATTTTAGTTAATTTCATGTAATGAAGTGCTTTCCAATTCTTAATTTTAGAGACAAACAAACATGCATTCAAATCATTTTTGTTAATAAAACAACGACTTAAATAACATTCATAAATATAATTACTCTTTTTAAACTAACATTTGTATAAATGAAATATAAATCATTTGACAACATTTGATATTTGATGCATTACATAATACCAACAAATACATAAATTTTCTTTTATCTTAAATATCTTATTATTAAAATTATTTTTAATGAATTTCACTCACAAGATTATGCTTTACTATCACACTTATTATATGATGCCTTAGATGATTTTTATGGACTATTTTCATCATTGCAAACTACTTTTATTTCAACTTCAATTTTAACATCTTACAAATAAGTTTACATTTATTAATATTTGAAATCTTTTCATATAGAAATCTTTATTTTTTTAAACAAAAGTTTATTGGAATATTTATTTAATAGTGAAAAAATATTATAATCAGATAATATATTCTTTTTATAGATGTCTTGCTTTTTTATGTTGATGAATAGATGATGAATGTTAAATAAAATTAAAAGTGATTTTTTTTCAATTTAATTTTGGAAAAAAGTTATTGTGGTTGTTTAATTTCTTATTTCTTGTTTTATTTTTAATTTCAAAGATATACAATAGGTTTAATCATGAGAAAATAATAAGAGAAATTGTCAGTATAATTTTAAATTCGTTTTTAGTTTTGTATTTGTTAAATTATATTAGTTTCAATTATAGATTGCAAATTTAACACAACAATCTTTCATTTTAGGCAAACTTTTATTTAATCAAAACAATTTATTATATTAGTTTTCATATACTTTCTACATTAACTTATAAGATCGTATGGCCATTATACTCATGGAATTAGGGTGTATTAATGTTTTCAAAACATAGTTAACTTGAAACTTTGGTAGAGGGACATGGATTGCATTCCCAACCCACTACTCACATCTTCAATGAATTAAAACATTTATTTCATTGTCTTTATTCAATATCTAAAACATTTTAGTTTATTATCTTTATTTAATGCCCAAAACATTTTAATAAACTAATATTATATCCATAATATTATGTAAAAACTTTTGTTTTTCAATGTTTGCATCAATTTTTAGAATATAGATAATTATAAATATAGATGTAAAAGTTAAATTTTCATAATTCTAATACACTATCTTTATTTAAAAATCTTGATTTAATGTTTTATCAAATGGTCTATACGAAAGGGAAAGAAGCTTATGGGGGTCAATAGGAACCTCTTCAAGAAGAATTTTTCCCTTATAGAAATTTTCCCTTATGAATGAAGGATCCTCTCAAAGCATTGACACCAATTACAAAAGTGGAACCTTTATAAGTTGAGGATAAAGATAAGTGTCTTTCATCGGTGACAAAGTTGTTAGACAATGACTGGGGTTCATTAGATTTTACACCTACATTCATGGGGGGGTATAGGATTATACAATCCAAATCAAAGAAAGAGAAAGAAGCCACAATGATATCAACACAAATCATCACTGGATCACCTACAACTTCTAGAAAAGAGGAAAACACAAATCACACATCCACTTATGATGAAGATGATCATGAAAAACCACCTTCTTCAAAAGAAATGGAAGCCATTTATGGAAGAGGTTATGAACTTTTAAAACAACTTGGCTATAATGGAAAAGGATGTGGTGTAAAAGAACAAGGTATCTATGTCCCTATAGATCCCAACACACAAGAAACAACAAGAGGGCTTGACTATTATCCTTGAAAAATAACATCAAAAAGACCTTCACTTAATCTTGCAAGATTCTCCAAAGATAAATAGCATCAATTGATGTGAGCCTTGCCATGTGGTAGTTGTAGTATCACACAATGCTCATTACCATGCATGGGGATATAAATTTAGTTTTATGCAATCATAATTCATTTCACAAGGAGCAACATATCATCATTAATTTTTGGGCTCATCTTTGTCCCCACACTTGAGGGGCAAGGGCTTAGGTAGCCTTGTGTTGGGTGCATTCCTTCATAGGATCCTTTTATTTCTCCTTAAAACATTAGTGTAGCAAGTACACTAACATTTTAAGGGGGGGCATGTTAGAATCTTGATCACTCGAGATTTCATATCATTTTGATAGTCTCTTGCAACTTGTGGCTTGTGTTTTTCACAAGCAAATAAAAAAATTTAAACCCTTTTTATAGGGTGCAGGTTTTTTGTTTTTAGCATTTATATTAAAAAAATTGGGGTACCTCAAGGTACCACCGCTCTACCACCATGTGGCAAGCGGCAACCCTCAAGCCCTACCTCTTTGCAAGGAGGGTACCGTGAGGGTATCACCCGTATCACTACGGCAGGCGGCGGCCCCCACGGGCCCCACCCAGGGGGGCATTTATAATTTCTTTTAATATATTTTTTTTAATAATAGCTTTTTTATGTATTTTTTTCAAAAAAGTATATTAGTTTTTTATATATATATTTTTCACAAAAATATATATATATATATATTTCAAAAAATATATATTAATTTTTTTTATATATTTTTTTCAAAAAATATACTAGTTTTATATATATATTTTTTTCAAAAAATGTAATAGTTTTTTTTACTGTTTTTTAACTTGAAAATAAAATAGTCAAATAAATGTAATTTTTTTGCAATTATTTGTTTTTGCAAAGAAACCAAATCACTGTACTTGGAGGAGTTTTTTTTCCCAGACTTCTAAATTTGCTAGACCTCCACATTAGGGGGTATTTTTGCTAAATTTGGTGGAGGACATTTTGTTTGCCCAACTCAACCCTCTCCATTGGGCTTTTCAGTTTTGCACCTAATATTCCATAGGCCATATGTCGGCCATACGATGGTCTTTTCTAGTGCATTTTTTTTGAAATGGAGTATAATTTTGTGCTCTTCGCAGTGGTGCAAGTGGTTTCTAGTTTTGACTTCTAGTTTAAAAAAAAAAATCAATTTTTTAGTGTTGTTGTTCGGTTCTTATTTTGGAGATTTCAACGTGTCATATCTTCTGCATCCAAAGTCCTTTTTGAGTCACTTTTTTTTAAGTGCACATTTTTTCGTGTACTTCATTATGTTCCTATCATTTTTCTCTTTCTCTGCAAGAGAATTCTATTTTCAACATAGTCCTTTTTTGGACATTATAGGTTTCCAATGTATGCACTTCTCTTTTGTAGATGCATTAAGATGAAGTGTCAATTTGGTGTATATTTTTTGGGGTTTTTTGCATATCTTATTATGCCTTTTGTATTCGCACTATGATATAAAGTGTCATAGAGGGGTTGCTGTCTGAGTTTGGTTTTCCATCACACCTTTGTCAAGGGAGTGTTCCTTCCATGACAACAGTGAATCTCAATGATTCTTGTCTCATGCATGTGTGTCTTAGTTTGCACACCCTTTTATTTATAGGTTGTTTCTCCTACATGCACTTCTTGGTTTTACATAGTTTCAGTGTACCTATCATGGCTCTCCTTTTTTCAGCATTATGGGGGGGTTTCTACTATTGGTGTTAATTCTTCTTTGGTTTCGCGGTTGGAGTAATCTATGTATCTAGTTCTTGTTCCTATGTACTAGTTGGATGCAATGTACATCGACGGTTGGTTACCATTGCATTTCAATGAGATGGAACATTTACCTTATGGACACTCTTGCATTCCTATTCCTAGAGGCATCCTTCCATTTTCATTTGATTAGAGACTATTGGTTCATTTTTCATTTGTCTTTGAGTTCCAGATGTTTGCCTTTATTTTCCATCTGACTCAAGTGGTACCGTTGGGGACACTCATGCAAATTATTGTCTCTCTCATGATCAGTGTTCTTCAGACTATTTGGTACCTTTATTTTTGACTTGCATCTTGCATGTTGAGTAGTGTCATTGGGGTCACTCGTGTAGACTCATGTACCATATGTATCTTCAACTTTCAAATGTTTTCCTTTGTTTTCTATCTGATTTGAGTAGTGTCGTTGGGGGTACTCATGCAAATTACTGTCTTCTTGATCTTTACATTTGTATCTTCAAGTTCAAGATGTTTTTGCTTTTGTTTTCCATCTAATTTGAGATGCGTCATTGGGGAACTCATGCAAATTCTTGTTATCTTGATCGTGATCATTATTTGTTTTAGAGGAGGTTCTTCATTTCAACACTCTATCAGTCATCTTTCGACAACAGTCTATAGCTTCTTCATGCTTCAACGATGTTCTACATGTTCCTCTCTTTTTTGGGACATTGTTTTGGTTGGAGGCTTCTTAATCTTTCACCTCGATTTGGAGGCTTTTTTAGTCCTTCATTCGCCTTTCTCTCTTTTGGAGAGGAATTTTCTCCCACTATGGTTTTCTCCTTTTCTCCAATTTTTGAGAGATCTTTTGTTTGTACATGGGTACCTCACTAGGCCTTATTTGTCGAGACCCATCATGCATTTTCATTTTAGGGTTTTTAGCTACTCCCTAAGTTCATCTTAAGGGGGTGTTAGAGTAATCATGCATTAGCTAATAATTAATTAATCTTTAATTAATTATTGGTCTAATTTATTCTCATGCACTTAAGCTAAATTTAGGAGTTCTTTATTTAGTTAACTAAGTGATTTTTTATGTTAATTGAAGTGGGCTATTGTTAGATCATTCTATCTCATTGCATGAGATGTTGACATTTGCCATGATCTAATCCCTTTATTATTTAGGGTTTCTCCTATATAGCACTCAACTCTCATTATATTAACTTTTCTGATCTCTCGAACTCTCAACCTTTGAGGACTCTTGTTTTTCTTGAAGATTCTTGAGGTTCATACTATAGTTTTTTCTTGTTTTGATTAATATAAAAATAAGTTTTGAAGGGGCCCCGAAACCCTTTACAAACAAATTTTGAATGGATCTGGAACCCTCAGCCAAAAGATTGTCAAAACCAAAGACATAAAAGCACAAACAACCGAGGAAAAAAAGGCCAGCAACAAGCAACCAGCCAAAAACCAACCCCCAAACAAGAACCATCAAGATTTACATTTAGAATTAATCTTGTGGGAGTGGAGAGTCATATCAAAAGGAGGCCTAGAGGACTTATCTTTCTTGCCCTTTACAGTAATCCAACCCTCTTCCACTTGCATTGCCTTATCAAGCCAAGCCAGCTTATCAAAAGGAGGCCTAGAGGACTTATCGTTGTTTGATCTCGTGCTTCATGTTTTTCACAATTCTAATAGGGCATATAGTTCCCCGCTCATTATTTGTCTTTGTTCATTGTTTGATCCCGTGGCTCATGTTTTTCACAATTCTAACAAGGCATATAGTCCCTCGCTCATTATTTGCATAAGAAGTGGTCCCTTCTTAGTGATGATAGCATACATATCCTAGGAAGTGTGACCTTATTAATTAAAGTGTGGCCTTATTGATCTATGTTAGTGTCTCCTTTGTAGTGATATTAGGCTTGATATCCCATAAGAATGTGACCTGTCTTGGCATATGACGTTCCCCTTAGTGGTAATGCTATGGCTATTATTCCCTAAGGCGTGAATTTATTTTCCACGACTTGTCCTCTCTTAGTGGTGATTTCATGTGTGATATTCCCTAAGGTGTGACCTTTTATGTATTGAGCAAAGCCCCTTTGAGGTTTTTTCCTTATCTTGTCATCGTTTATGCACCTCCTAAGGCGAGTTTTGTTCGTCCCCTGATACGTTAAACCTTGTGCACCCCTCAAGGTGATTTTTTGCAAGATATTTCATGGATTCAACATAATGAGCATTTCGGGTCATGAACTTGAGCACCCTTTTTTAACATGGCTACCTATCATAACACACCTTGCTTTCTAGTGGAGCCATGTGTTTCATGAGTGATGTGGCATAACACAACTTGCTAGTCCTCATGGGAGCTAACATTTATTTGATGGATGACATTTGGTATTTGAGACAATTTAAGACTGAGGTCTCCTTGCCTTACCAACTCGAATATTTTAGTACTAACCTTGTGTTTTGTTACGTGTCTTGTGTATTCTCTTCATGTTTGCTTCATGTCTACATCATGTTTGTTTTCATTTCATCGTCATATTTATGTTCCATCATGCCATGTGGTTTCATCATATATGCTTCATGTTTTTCAACATGCATGTTTGCATATGTTGTCTCGCTACATATCATACATGTGTGTGTTCTTTTGTGCTTATGTTGGATTTCCATGGGATCTTGGATCTTGGGGGCTTACGTGCTCCCCCTTGATCCTTTGTCATCCTATCTCTTCAACATTTGGACAATCAAACCCCTCTTGACATATATTTTTAACATTAGTGTGATTTCGAGTGTAAGTTCATACTCTCATTAAAGTGGGGGATAAATGTAGTGTCATAAATTTTCATCATTGGCAATTTCACTCTATGTCCACCTCTCCCCCCCCTACCCCTAATTTATTGAACCTAATTAAGCTCCTAATTTCCTAAATTATGCATTTTAAAGCCCATTTTTACCTTTTTTTAACAAATTGCAAGCATTGAACAAATGCATCCATTTAATGTGTTGGCCCTAACACCCCATGTCCTAGAAAATGGGGCTAGGATTGGGACACCATAGGGCATCTAAGTCCTCCTATTGTGTTAGGACCCAATTTTTAATATGTCGATGTCAACATTTAACATTTGAAATCCAACTTGCAAAGGTCAGCTATCAAGATCTAATTTTTGGGAAATTGAATAAATGTTTATAAATACCTAGTCTTTTCACCATTTTAAACAAGAAGGAGATTTTATGAGCAAGCATTATTGTCAATAGCATGTCAAGAGTAGTGTTTCAGAGCCTTATTGCAGCAATTCAAGATCTAAGCATTATGTCAAAGTGTATGTGAGCTCATGTTGTTTTATTATCATTGTTTTGTGAAGGCTAACATCTTTTGTAGGTCTCCAAAGAAATTCAAGCGAGTAAGATCCAAGACCTTGAGGTGATGTGTATTACTTTAGTCCTTCAAGGAAGCCATTGAAGGGTGGTGAATTGCAACACTTTGTAATTTCATCATTCCTTCCTATCCATTATCACTTTATCATTGACATTGCCATTGCCATTATGGAAGTGAAAACACTAACACGAGGTTTGACTAAGGCAAACCCCTAAATGGCATAACCCTTTCCTTCTCTTTGAATGTGCAAGGAAGTTTGAAGACAAATTGTTCATTGTTGCATTTGAATCCCTAGACCTTGCCAACTCACAAAAACTCGCCTAAAGAATTATTTGACAACATTCCAACAACTTTATAAGCGAAAACAAAAGTCTTAGATTTGTCACTAGAGGACCTCAAAAATAGAGCAGGAGAGGCATACAAGGACTTATATGCCCTAGAGAAAATTAATACAATTTATTCACATTGAAACCATTTTTTTGGGTTAGTACACAATTCTCTGCACTTCCCAGATCTACCTGCAAACTGTTGTTTCAATCTATGCATTGTCGGGATCTTGCATTTTATATATTAGGGAACAATTGAATTAGGCTAATCATAACAAATCAATTCCAAATAATTCTAATTCATAAGTTGATGGAGATCCAGGCCTGATTGGCTCACCTTAATGGTTGAAAGTCAATCTATATGCCTTGTTGATCTCCATCTCAATGAAACCCTAGGAAAAGGCCTTGAATCCTATTGTTCAAAGCACTTAGGATCACCTTTTTCTATGTGTAAGAGAGGGCGACCAACCACACCAAGGCTCCAGGCCATGAAGAGCTAAGAGCGGAGGGTTTCCCTAACTTACCTCAAGCTAACGGGTGTTTTGGGATGAGGATCAAGAATGAAGAGCACTCTCAAGTGATTCTATCACTCTATAGATCTAAAAATTTAATTTGGGCTAGACAAGCCAATTTTTGGAGTTCAAACTACACCTTAGACAACTCTCTATCCGAGGATGGAAGCATGGGTCTAGGACGATAGCGCGACGCGCTGGCGTCTCTTTGGTGTGCTAGCGTCTGTATGACCAAAAAACGTAAAATGCAGTAAGAAAAGTACTATAAGCCTACTAACAACCTAGCTAAGTAACTTTAACAAAATGAATAGAATTATAAAGTACGAGAAGTAAGTATGTAAATGATAAAGTAAATAGATAAAGACAAGGGTGACAAATATCAACTCACTAAAATGTTAGTTTTCTAGCAAGCTCCACACACACATTCACCTACACACAAGCAAGAGAGAAAAAATGTTGGGTCTGTATAGGGGTTTGCCTCGATCAAACCCCCACTTTGATGTTTCCACCTCCACAGACAACCAGAAAAAAAATGGAGTAGAAAATATTATAAAGACAATGGAAAGGAATGCATTAAACACTAAAAAATATACAAAGCTACTCTATCAAATCACAATGCAAAATTAAAGTGATGCAATACCACCTCCACCCAAAGGAACTCAAGGCCAATGAAGGGAGAATGCGAGGTAATGAAGTTGGAAAATTTGCCACAGTCGTAGCAATGACGAAGGGAGGTATTGCAAGACTCCAAGCTCACAACTTCTATGGTAGAGCAACACGTGCAAGGATGAAGTTGATAGAGTAACCAACTGTTGTAATGCTCAATGGAGTTGTGAAATGCTAGTAGAATGCTCAAGATATCCCAAAGTGTGAAGAAAAGTCGAGTGAAATTGCTAGAGAGATTGAATGAATGTGAAAGAGATCAAGTGATAATGAAATGGATAGATTTGAAGATCGAAAGGAGACATTTCGGGCCAGTTGTTCACACAGAGGCATTACAAATCATCCCCAATGAGGAATGTAATGTCCCTACGGACTCTAGGGGCAAGAATCTATCAAGGATGACAACACACCGTGCAGACGTTCGTGTGTCGTGCTCGCATCCCTGAAAAAAATTCCTCCACTGACACACACAACACGTGCCAAGTGGATGCATTTTGGATGGGTGATGTGGAATTTCGCCTCCGGATTTGATTTTCTAAGGTGAGGGTATGCAAAAGGGGAATTTGCACAAGGGGTGCAAATTCACTCCTATACATTTTTCCCCCACTTTAGTGAGCATGAATATCGATGAGTGTTCGATAAAGTAGATCGAATAGTTAGAGATGTATACTTGAATCATTGAGAAAGAATACCACGATCTGGTGAGCTCGAAAGTTCAGGGTAGGCAAAGGACTCCATAGATACTCTCTCACTAACTCATTTGATTGCAAAATCTGACGAAACCTTCCGATGAAAGCTATATAATCAGATGTATCGTCGGGCACTTGTGCGAATTTTCATTTTTTTAAAATTTTATCCCTGACATTCATTGAAATTTCGACAAACCGTTTTTTCGTCTACGTTTCAACGAAGATCTTTTGCCGAAATTTCGACGGACCTGCAAAGTTAAATTGTGGCGGGCATAAATAAAAATGAGCTCAACTATTTATTGCGACAGTGTTTTGCTCGACGGTTTTCTTAGGGAAAATCAAAAGAAACTCAAGAAGATATCGCTAGGTTGAGGGTAGTCATTGTCTTTTTCCAGAATTCATTTATGAAGTCAGATTTGTACTTCCAGGTTTGAAAATCATATTTTAAAGCATCATCTCATCAGATTTCATTTTTAGTCTTGTGCATTTTTAGAATTTCATTTCCAGATTTTAGACTTGACTTCACAAATTCTTTATAAGGGAATTGTTTATAACTGATGGAAAATTCTTGATGGATTTGGACAAAGATTATATTTGCAAGGTTTCAATTTTAACCCTAATGATCTATTTTCAATAGATTTTGGAGCCATAGCTAGATAATATCAAAGGTGTTGGTTGTTTTTTTACTGTAACCAAGTTTATCTTCTAGACACAACATATAAAATCTCAGATAATACTGCCTTACAATACCATCAATCTATATTCTAACCCAATACTACTTATCAAATCCTTATATGAACATAGTCACCTATAACCTCACTCAAGCATTTTAATTAATTCCTTGAATTAAAGCCAAAATGAGAATTACACACACCATAACAGTGAGATGAACAAAATAACCCTTGATTATTTTATTGAAGATAATAATATATTCATACAATGGAGATACATGACCTTGAAATGAGTAATTTTCATTCAGATGCTAGTACTATCTTGAAAATTAAGTACCCATGAAACTAAAACCTATAATAGAATGACACCAAACCTAAGAATAATATCTTCACTATAATATCAGGCTTTTTACAAATTCGCTTTGCAACTTCACTTAGACTTGACCTAAAGATATCTAACTTGCTAACCCGTATTTCTGGTCCTGAAATCCTTCTTATAGGGAAAATGAAGGAGCAACAAGCATCAAACCAGAAATACACCTGTCACTGGTCACTTGGACCGCCTTATGACATTTCAAAAATTGGTTACAACAGTTGAGTCTATGGAGAATCTTCTTGTTCATCCCGTCCACTGGAGAATAACTGTTGCATTTGCCAAACTTCGAAAACTTGCACCAAAACTGCCACCAAGACATAGCCAAAATTTGTTATAATCATCACCGCTGAGCTGTTAACTCCCTGTTGTAGACTCTATCCTATTCTTGTTTAGTTAAGTACTTTTCTACCCATCCTTGATATTCCTCATCCGTTGGCTAATTAAAATTTACCACGTCATTTACCTTGGCACTGTAAGGTGTATACTTTACTGCTACTTGATGCTGCCGCTCGCGCTCCAGGTATTGTTCGTCGCTAGATCGACGACACTGTCGTCATGGTTTCGACGAATGTATGTCGTTGCTTTGACGCTTCAATGGCGGTATGCCAGCTGTACTCCAGCCATTGCTCGTTGCACGATCGACGAAGTGGGCATCGCGGTTCCGACGAATGTATTTTGTTGCTTCGATGCTTCAGTGACGGTATGCTGGCCGTGGTTCGGCCACTGTTCGTCACGGTTCCAACGAATGTATGTCGCTGCTACGACGCTTCAGCGATGGTATGCCGCCCGTGCTCCAACCACTGTTCATCACGTGATCGACGAAGTGGGCGTCGTAGTTTCGACAAATGTATGTCGCTGCTCCGACGCTTCGGCGAAGGTATGTCACCCGTGCCTTGGCCATTGTTTGTCACGTAATCGACGAAAACGGCGTTGCGGTTCCGACGAATGTATGTTGCGGCTCTGATGCTTCGATGAAGGTATGCCACCCATGGCCCATCCACTGTTTGTCGTGCGATCGACGAAACGGGCGTCGTGGTTCCGACGAGCTTGCGTCGGGAGGTCGACATTTTGCAATCCGTCGGGATATAGATAAAAAGTGAGGGACGACACTGATTTCTGCGATTCGTGGGTCAGCCGACAATAGATCGTCGAAATTTTGACGAACAACCGTCGAAAATTGGGGTCAAATTCATTAGTGTCTCCTGAAGAGATTCAAGCAAAAAGACTTCATAGCTCCGCGAAACTATGAAGTTGAACAACATAAACCGCAGGCCTGCAGACCAATGATGGACAAATCTTGCATGATACAATCGCTTTATGAGCCCTCATACCTACAAAGAAGGAATTCCCCCAAGTTCTCTCTCATGAAGAAAGCCTAGTGAAAGGGGGACTCCGCAAAGTCGGACTAGAGAGCAGCTTCACAAGCGCACCTACAAAGCAACATGTTAATCCACAAAAAAAACATGTTAGAACAAAAAGTAGCCACACAGGCAAAAAAATAGATAGTCAAGAAAATTGAGAGGCTTTCAAAAGGGTTTGTCCCTCAGGAATCCTTCGAAAGAAGAGGGGTCCACTTAAGGGACACACTATTTGAAAGTGCAAGAATGTTTTTTCGCAAATCAATTCAATAATCAAGGAATCCTTTTTGAAAGATGTTCACTTCATCAAGGAATTTGAAAGGAAGAAAATGCCCCTTCGTGAGGGGAAGGTCAAGGCTTTTCCCATAGGGAAAGTCACTCCCTCCTCGGAGGAAATTTTTTCAAGTTCTTTCTTTGTGAACCCATGATGAAGGAAACACGCTCCGCTAAGGGGTCCTTGTTGAGAATGCAATTTTTTGAAAAAGTTTGTAAATATTTTCGAGAAAAGATTCGATGGCTGTAAATGCATTTTCTGAAAATCAAAGTTGATATGGAAGCCCCCCCTTAGGGTGACGCATGTTAAACACAGAGGCATGCAACAACCTAAGGATAGAAAATAAATAATGAAAAAGTGAAGTTGTGGCTCGCGGGACATAGCAAGATGTCACCATGGTAATGTTGTCGTGCACACAAGCGACAACACATGAATACCACAACATCACAACTCAAGCAAAGAAGAGAGAAAGATAGAAAAACTTGCAAAAAAAGACAATGACATTACAAACAAAAGGACATGGGTGGTCTAATGTTTTGGGGTCATAGTTGCTCATAAATATATATAAGTATAATAATAGTATATTTAGTGAATTGTCATCAACCCCCTACTAATTCAGACCATATGAAGAATGCACGAGAAGACAAATTAAAAATAATAAATTGGATCAACATGGAAGGGAAGTCTAAATTCCCCCAACACTTTTCATTGTCCCCAATTTGTCGAAAATCAACACATAACAGAGGAAGAATGATGATACAAATAGAGGAACTTTTACGACACAATCAATCTTGTATCCAAGCACCTACAAGGGTGACAAGGTTCATCCAAGAATACATAACACAAGCACGAGGGAACATATCACAACAAACACACACCTAACCTAAAGGTAAAGAAGAGGCACCCCCCTAACACTCATCGACCAAGAGTTCGTTTGCTTCTCAATCTAGATCATTATACGGGGAAGGCGGACGAGCCTGTAGTGGTGGAATATTAAGGGGGGAGCCCTTTAACCCCCTACAACAAGAGCCAAGGAAGGGGACTCTTCAGGATCTCCTCCACCCAGTTCCTATGGAGCAAAGGTCGGCAATTTTACGAAAATCATTGACAGGGCCGAGACCTCATCCAAAAAGTTAAACATGGATTTCATGGGAGTGTCATGTGTTATCTCAATGGGCAATGAAGGCGGTGCTTGAGATTCACTGCTAGGTTCATTGAGTGACTCAAGAGCAGTGAAGAACTTAGAGGAAGCTAAAACCTACTCCATCACTAGGATGACACATGCTAGTGTAAGACTACCCTCTAAAGAAGGTGGACTCCTCTTACGCCCCCCATTGCTGGAAGGGCCAACCTCCACCTTTTGCTTCATCGAAGGATGTGAACTCCCCATAGACGAGGACAGAGGCACAGAGGAGGAGGAGAAAACCACATCAAACACTACCAAATTGTTAGGCATATCCACAAGTTTAGGAAATGCGAGATGTCTGGGAGGGACATCAAGAGAGGGGGCTTGACCACAGGAGCAATAAACACCCGCACCTTTTTGGGGTCAAGGGTGTTTAGGCTCGTAGTAGGAGCCGAAAACAACATTGATGTCAACTGAACTAAAGAAGAGGGAATGGGAGAGGAGGACACAACAACAGGGCCTAAAACAGGGGCGGTTGACTCCCCTTCCTTCCTCTGCAAAGCGTCATGCTCAGCTGCCAGAGCCTTTCGTCGATGCTTGTGCTCACTTGCAAGGTAGTTTCTGTGACTCTAGGAGCTAGAGGTCAGAAGCTAAGACGGGACAAAGGGCTCATGACTGTATCTAGTGGAGGGAGGGACTCTTAGATGGGAGCAGGAGAAAGAGGTTGAGAAACAACAGGGGGAATCAACTCTAGTGCCTCAGCGGCAAACCTCTTCCCATTTACTACTTTGGGAGTAGGATTACTAGGCGATCGTGGAGGCCAAGACATAGAGGATTCCCCGCAGGGACCCTTCTACCATGTAGGTAGGGCCAAGATCTAGGAGGCACAATAGGAAAATCTGATATCCTAATATTGGCTTTGCGCCAAGTAGGCACCATCAAACTTATGTGGAATCCACTGAGTAGACATCCAAAACTCTTCTTCAAAAAGGGGGGTAGAAGAGGTTCCTTGAGGACGGGTAGACCTTTCCTTTCCCTTTTGAGAAGAGGAGGCAGTTTTCTGTTGTGTTATTGGAAGGGTCACTTTCAACTATCCCTTGCCCCCGATTTTGTACTTTACATAGTTTCAATAAAGTAGGTCCATTCTAGTGGGAAGCAGAATGACCAGGACAAGCCAAAAATGATCCAATGAATAACCCCCATGGGATACCAATGGTTGAAGTGTCATGCATGACATGCACAACACCTTCGTGAGAGAGCTTCAAACACTTGTGAATAACGGAAGAGATTTCGTTCATGGAAGCTAATCACAGAATGCCCAACTTCACCCTAAATAGATCAGATTCCAAAATAACATCAAAGTTTCTATCCACAACCCTAGTTCCAACTAGGATAGAAAGCATTATGGAGCCATATAGTTTAAGAGAGAGACTATTGTGCGTACATATGGTAGACTTGGTTTCTTCATATGCTTCCCTTTGTCATAAATTTAACCATAATGTCACCTCTATAATAACATTTACTTGGCTCACGAGCTCAACTAGGACCCTTGTCACAATGTTCCCATTGAGGCAAGCAGGAATGTCACATCTCATGAACCATTTGAAGACTATGGGGAAGGAGTAATCGAGACCATGTTAACATACGTCGAGGGTTGATGGGAAGCATCAGAGGGGTCAATAATCAAGTTCACAGAAAGAGATGAAAATGGGTTTGTGTAAATCTGTAAATCACTATTGGCCTTCACTACCGATTTGTTTGCATTTTGTTTCGTTCCATCGAGATGAATGGTATTGTCATCGATGTAATCTTGTATCTCATGACGCAGGCACATATAACGTTTGGTATCATGCCCGTTAACCTGATGGTACTAACAAAAAGCTTTCACATCATACCAACCAGGATGAGGTTCAGGGTTTTCCAATGTTATGATCTTATCTTTCAACAACTTTTGCAAGATGGAAGAATAAGATTATGCTAACTTTGTAAACTTCCTGTTGCATCTAAGGTAGTTATCGTTTGTCATGACGACTACATTTACAACAGCTTTGCCTTTTCCCAAGATAGACACAGTGGACTTTCCTTCTGAACGGGAGTGTGAGGAAGCTCCCCCGAACTAAACTACCATTTGCTGATACTCTCACAACATGATGCATAGATGTGCAAAGGAAGGATATTTCATTAGGGAAAAATTCTCCTGCCAAGCTCTTTGTAGGTTGCCTGTGACACCTTTTGCAAATCAAAATCGAGAAGCAGGTACAAGATCTGTGAAAAGAGCACTTGGTATTGCGCTATGAATTCAGTTATCTTCTCATTATCTCTCTGCTTACATCAGACGAGATCCGATAAGGTCATCTTTGGGCCAATATCAGCTTAGAATTGGTGGAGAAACTGATTCACAAGTTGCTCGAACGAGGATATAGAATTGTCGAGCGACAAATAGTACCACTTGAGTGTTTTGTCCTTGAGAGATCGAGGAAAGAGTTTTTCCATCAAAGCATCGTGATGAAAGAAATCTGTACACATGGTGTTGAAGGTTGACACATGTCTTTGCACATCCCCTTTATGTTGGTATGTGGTGACTGATCAAGCTATATTGTACACTCTTCATGTATCCTTGTTGGGGTCACCGAAAAAGAAAAAAAGCCGACTTTGTAGAACCCTAATTTATGGAAGCTTCTAAAAGCTTGTTATAAGTGGTTGGGATGGGGAGTTGTAGAATGACATTATTTGCGAGATTGTAATATTTTTTGTATTGGATAATAAAATCATTGGATTGTTGCGGTTTTGTGGATGTAGCTCGGATTGGGTGAACCACGTTAAAATCTCTGTGTTGTCTTGTTTTTGCAATAATTTTCTGTGTGTGTTTTATTTCTCTGTTTTATTTATCAAATCTGCATTAAACTTGCTAGATATCTTCCTTCTAACCCTAACAAGTGGTACTAGAGAAAGGTTGTGTTCGGTTATCATCTATAGGAAGGTCTCACGGTTGACTGGGAGAAATGGTAGACGAGGTTAAGTTGAAGTTTGAGAAGTTCAATGGGCAGAACTATCAGTTATGGAAGATGTAGATGGAGGACTACCTCTATCAAAAGGATTTATGGGGGCCATTGGAAGGAAAAACCAAGAAACCCTCAACAATGTCTGATGAGGATTGGGATACTTTGGACATAAAGGAGCTTGGTAGTATTCATTTATGCCTGGAACAATCAATGGAATTTAATATTACCAAAATAAAGACAACTCAAGAGTTGATGGAAACCCTAGAAAAGTTATATGAAAAGATTTCTGCTTCGGATAAGGTATTTCTTATGAAGCGTTTTATTAATATGAAAATGGTAGAAGGTGGGTTAGTTGGTGATCATTTAAATGAGTTTAATACGGTTACCAGTCAATTAACTTATGTAAATGTAAACTTGGATGAAGAAGTTAGGGCTCTTTTGGTTTTGTGTTCTTTTCCTAAAAAATGGAATAGCTTGGTAATGGTTGGTAGAAATTCTATTTCTCAATCTAATACATTGAAATTTGATGATGTTGTTGGTGTTATTTTGAGTGAGGAAATTCATAGGAAAAGCTCAGGTGGAACATCTACATCAGACAGTGTTTTGAATGTAGAAAGCGGGGGCAGAAAAAAGGAGAGAAGAAACAATTCTGGAAGTTGTGGGAAGTCACGAGGAAAATCATAGGACAAAAGGTCTCAATCTAGAGACAAGAGGGATTGTTAGTACTATGGTAAGCCAGGTCATTTAAAGAAAGATTGTTGGTCTCAGAAAAATAAAAGAGACAAAAATGAAGGAAATAAAGAGGCAAATGTGGTAAGTAATAAATCTGATGAGGATGCTTTGATTTTTTCCCTTGACAATGTTGATGATTCTTAGGTGTTAGATTCAGGGGCTTCATTTCATGCTACGCTCCATAGAAATTAATTTTTTGATCATGTCCAAGGGGATTTTGGGTTGGTTTATTTGGGAGAGAATGAACCCTGTCGAATTGTTGGAAAGGTAACAATCAAGATTAAGTTGCAAAATGTGAATCAATGGCTACTACATGAGGTAAGGCACATTCCAAAGTTAAGAAAAAATTTAATTTCAGCAAGGCAACTAGATGATGAAGGTTGTGTTGTTACATTTAATGATAAAAATTGGAAGGTTACAAAAGGTGCCTTAGTAGTAGCAAAAGGTGTGAAAGTAGGCACCTTATATCTTTGTACAAGTCATATTGTTCCTCCTACTTTAGCTATTGTAGATAAAAATCAATGTTCAGGAATAATTGTTGCAGTTCAACAAACAAAAAATTAGATAGTTGATGTGGATTCTGAATCAACACTATGACATAATAGACTTGGGCATATGAGTGCAAAAGGAATGAAATTACTTTATTCAAAGAATGTTTTACCAGGTTGAAAATGTGTTAATATGGATTTTTGTGAAAGTTGTGTGTATGGACAACAAAAGAGAGTTAGTTTTCTCAAAGATGGGAAACAAAAGAAAGATGAGAAATTGGAGCTTGTGCATACAAATGTATGAGGACCAGCTTAAGTATCTTCTCTCAATATCTCTCAGTATTATGTTACATTCATTGATGATGAAACTAGGAAGGTATGGATTTATTTCCTTAGACAGAAATCTAATGTATTTGAAACTTTTAAAAAATGGAGAAGCTTGATTGAGAATGAGATGGCTAAAAGGTTAAAATGTCTCAGATCTGATAATGGTGGTGAGTATTATAGCAAAGAGTTGGAAGATTATTGTTCCTCTAATGGTATTCGTAGGAAGAAAACGGTTCCAAGAAATCCACAGGAAAATGGAGTGGTTGAACACATGAATAGAACAATAATGGAGCATGCACGGACTATGAGATTGCATGTTGGGCTGCCTTTAAACATGTAGATAGAGGCTATAAACACTGTTGCTTATTTAATTAATAAAGGTCCCTCTAATCCTTTGGGTTGTGGTATTCCAGAGGGAGCATGAATAGGTAAGAAGGTGAGTTATTCTTTTCTCAAAACCTTTGGTTGTGAAACATTTGCACATGTAGATTATGAAAATAGAACCAAACTTGATGCAAAATCAAAGAAATATATATTTGTTGGATATGGCATTGATGAATTTGGTTATAAGTTTTGGGATTTTGAAATTAAGAAAATTGTGAGAAGCAAGGATGTCATATTCAATGAGAAAGTGTTGTACAAAGATCAATTGCAGCACCATGAGAAGAAATAAAATGATTATGCAGTGTTGGATAATACTCTAAACAATGATGTTCCAATGGTTCCTCATGCTTTGTAACAACAACAACAACAAATACCACAAACTCTAGTGAATGTTAGACAATCTTCAAGGATAAGTAGACCTCCATAAATATTTTATCCCTCTTTGTATTATATTTTATTAACTAATGTTGGTGAAACAGAATGTTATGATGAAGCTATGCAGGTGGATACCAAGGTTCAATGGGAGAATGGAATAGAAGAAGAAATGAACTCCTTGCTGAAAAATTAGACTTAGGAATTATGCAAATTGCTTGCAGGTAAAAAGGCTTTACCAAACAAATGGGTTTATAGGCTGAAAGAGGAGGATGGAGGTAAGAAAAGATTTAAAGCTAGATTAGTTGTAAAGGGATTTGCACAAAAAAAGAGTATTGATTTTGATGAAATATTTTTTCCAGTTGTTAAAATGACTTCTATTCGTATTGTTTTAAGTATTGTGACTGCTGAAGATTTGCATTTAGAACAACTTGATGTTAAAACTATTTTTCTCCATGGTGATTAGGAAGAAGAAATATATATGGAACAACCACAAGGATTTGAGGTCAATGGTAAGGAGAAACTAGTGTGCAGATTGAAAAAAAGTTTATATGGGTTGAAGCAAGCACCTCGGCAATGGTATATTAAATTTGATAGCTTTATGACTGAGCAAGGCTACAACAAGTGTAATTCAAACCATTGTGTTTACTTTAAGAGGTTAGTTGAAGATAGCTACGCTATTTTATGTTTATATGTTGATGATATGTTTGTAGCGGGGTCTAACATGGATCACATAAATGAGTTAAAACAACAGTTAGCAAATTCATTTGCTTTGAAGGATTTGGGGGTAGTAAAACAAATCCTTGGTATGAAGATTACAAGAGATAGGAAACAATAAAAATTGATTTCATATGGAGAATGCAAAAGCTGTCAGCACACCTTTGCCAAGTCATGTCAAATTAACTAAGGATATGTGTCCAAAGGCACAAGTGGAGGAAGGAAAAATGTCCAAGGTACCATATGCTTCAGTTGTAGGAAGTTTAATGTATGCCATGGTATGCATGAGACTGGATATTGTACATGTCATAGGAGTTGTTAGCAGGTATATGAGTCATCCTAGAGTTGAGAATTGGAATGCGATAAAATGGATTCTCAAGTACTTGAGAGGTACATCCAATAAATGTTTATGTTTTGGAGGCTCTTATACAAATTTAAAAGGCTGTGTTGACTTAGATATGGTAGGGGATATAGATGCCATGTGGAGTACCACAGGTTATGTATTTACAATTGGTCGGACATAAGTGAGTTGTATTTCTCGATTGCGAAAGGTGGTTGCTTTATCCACCACAGAGGAAGAGTATTTTGATGCAACATAGGCAGCAAAGGAGATGATATGGCTGCAATTTTTCATGGAAGATTTGGGCAAAGAACAGGCTGAAAATCACTTGTTTACAGACAACTAGAGTGCTATACATCTTGCAAAGAATTCTGCCTTGCACTCTAAAACAAAATACATATAGCTGAGATATCATTTTATTCGGTCAGTGTTGGAGGATGGACAGGTAAAGTTGGATAAGATACATACAGATGCTAATCCAGCAGATATGTTTACAAAGGTAGTGACAAGGGAGAAACTGAGCTCCTATTTAGCTTCGGTTGGTCTTCATGGTTAAAAGTATAACAGAGCAGCAGGGTCCAAGGTGCTTATTTCTAGTGGGAGCTATAAATGCAGCGGTGTCGTCCAGGATCAGTCTCCAAGTGGGAGATTATTGGTATGTGGTGACTAATCATGCTATATTGTACACTCTTCATGTATCCTCATTGGGGTTCGGGGCTAGGTCGGGCCCTAGGCAGGGATTCGGGGGTGGCAGCCCCCAAGAAAAAAAAATTCACCTTTTTCGCCTCGTCACCGAAAAAAAAAAAGCTGACTTTGTAGAACCCTAATTTTCGGAAGCTTCTAAAAGTTTGTTATAAGTGGTTGGGATAGGGAGTTGTAGCATGACATTATTCGTGAGATTGTAATATGTTTTGCATTGGATAATAAAATCATTGGATGGCTACGGTTTTGTGGATGTAGCCTAGATTGGGTGAACCACATTAAATTCTCTGCATTGTCTTGTTTGTACAATAATTTTCTATGTGTGTTTTATTTCTCTTTTTTATTGATCAAATCTGCATTTAACTTGTTATATATCTGCCTTCTAACCCTAAAACTTTACCACCATACTTTTCAAACTTAGGAATATCCATTCCTTGCGGGAAAAGGAGTACTCAGAATTGCTATTGACAATGGGCTATTTCAGAAGAAACGCTGAAAAATAGGTTGGGTGGAGGCCTAGAAAAGGCTTGCCAACTAGTTTTGCATATGACCCATGTTTTGAAGAAGAGCATTTTGAATAGGGTCAGAGGACGACAAAGGTCCAGTGGAACCACCAGAAACACCTTTGGAGCCATTGTCGTGATCGCTGCCAAAGCCACCACCACCAATAGGACCTCCACTAGAGCCACCTCCACTACAAAGACACCACCATGGCCTCTACCAAAGCCACCTTTGTCGGTACCACCCCCGCTACAAAAATCGCCACCACTCATTCCACTAGAGCCCCCACCGCCAAAGGCAGTAGGAGGGGTGAAACTAAACCCGAGGGGTATTCTACTCACCTTGAGAGTAGGGGGCTTCTGAGAAGTAGAGGAAACATTGATCAAAGAGCCTGACTCGACCATGCATATAGATGTGATGGGAATTGAAATGCCTATTTGTCTTTCATAGGTATCGAGCACTTCTCCTTGGGTAGTTCTTGACCTAGGCTTATATGAGGCGATATAAGTTTCGGTTAGATGGGCAAGGCCACGTAATAACTCTATACCTGTCTAATCCTTCCTTAACACATTTCTCAACTTGCTAGTAAGCCTAGCAGCTCTTGCCATGCTCAGTGCTCTCTCAAAAAATTTCATGAGGTCTGACAATCTATTATCCAACGCTAAAAGGTTTTCTGGAGGGATATGCACAACCTCGTCCTTGTCCACGAATGAAGTCATAGGGGATGTTGGAGGGGTAGGAGTGCGAGTGGTCTCTTCTATGAAACCCATCTCATCAGCTTAACTTATAGGTAAACCAGTGGTAAAGTCGATAGCCAGACCAGTGGAAAAATTGGAGGTGAAACTAGAAGTGACCTTCTTCTTTTCTATCAGTAGGTGTCACACACTTCTCCTAACAATGTACCCAAAATTTGTGGACTGGGTTGTGATGCTCATAAACCTTCACAACACTCAAGCTTACAACAATCACCCAATGTGAGGGAAAAGTATCAACACAGGAAAATGGATAGACATTGTTCATGTCGGGTTCACCAAAAATGTAAGAGAGGGGGACCAACCACACTAAGGCTCCAAGTCACAAAGAGTTGAGATCGGAGGGCTGCCCTAACTTACCTCAAGCTAATGGGTGTTTTGGGATGAGAATCAAGAATGAAGAGCACTCTCAAGTTCTTTTGTCACTCTACAGATCCGAAAATCTAATTTGGGCTAGTCAAGATGGTTTCTTGAGTTCAAATTGCACCTCAGACAATTCTCTGTCTGAGGACGACAACGTGGGTCTGGGAGGATAGCACGCCGCACTAGCATATCTATGGAGCGTTAGTGTTCGAATGGCCATAAAATGTGAAATGTAGTAATAAAAGTACTAGAAGCCTACTAACAGCCTAGCTAACTAACTTTAGTGAAATGAACAAAATTATAAAGTACAAGGGTGACAAATATCAACTCACTAAAGTGCCAATTCGCCAGCGAGCTCCACGCACACGTTCACCTACACACAAGAAAGAGAGGAAAAATATTGGGGTTGTATAGGGGTTTTCCTCAGTCAAACCTCCACTTTGGTGTTTCCACCTCCATGAATAGCCAGAAAAGAAATGGAGTAGAAAGTATGATAAAGGAAATGGAAAGGAATGCATTGAACACTAGAAAAGATACAAAGACACTCTATCAAATCACAATGCGAAAGTAAAGTGATGCAATAGCACCTCCACCCAAATGCACTCAAGGCCAATGAAGGGAGAAGGCAAGGTAACGAACTTGGCAAAGTCTCCACAAATGCAGCGATGATGAAGGGAGGTCTTGCAAGACTCCAAGGTTGCAAATTCTATGGTAGAGAAACACGTGCAAGGATGAATTTGATAGAGTAACCATCTGTTGCAATGCTCAATGGAGTTGTGAAATGCTAGTAGAATGCTCAAGATTATGCTTAAGAGATCCCAAAGTGTGAAGAAAAGTGAAGTGAAATTGCTAGAGAGATCGAATGAATGTGAAAGAGATCAAGTGATAATGAAATGGATGGATTTGAAGACTGAAAGGAGATATTTTAGGTTGGTTAGTCGCACAAAGGCATCACAAATCATCCCCAATGAGGAGTGTAACATCCCTACAAACTCTAGGGGCAGGAATCTAACAAGGACGACAACACACCACATAGACGTCCATGTGTCATGCTCATGTCCCTAATGAAAATTCCCCCACCGACACACACAACACACACCAAGTGGATACATTTCGAATGGGTGATGTTAAATTTTGCCTTCAGATTTGATTTTCTAAGGTGAGGGTATGCAAAAGGGTAATTTTCACAATGGGTGTAAATTTGCTCCTATACACTATATTTCAACATTATGTAATGCATGCACATTATATAGAGTTATACCAAATGATAAACATTTACTCATGTGAGAAAAGACATAGGATAATTGCTTGATTAAAGAATGCTTCTTCTTGTTCATTTTCCTTTTGAAGTATTCCCCTACATTTACATTAAAATCCTATACTTTAGTCATCTTTGTGTACCCACTTTTCAAATTGAATTATTTATAGTTTTATTGATGTGAGTTACCTTTACAAGGTGATGAATATCTATATGCATTCATTCAATTCATCTAGTATAGAAAAAAGTTCAATTTCAAGTTCTTTATGTTAAGCTTCAACCAAGATCAGTATAATGTAAGGAGATATTGCTTAATATGGGTATGCTCCTTTTGAAAGAAACTTGATGTTTTTTTATCAATAGTGAAAAACCTAATTTAAGAGGCTACGTGGAATGCATCAAAATTTAAAAGAGGTCCATTATTACAAAATTTGCAACAATCTTAGAATTTGATCTTTTAGTAGTCTTTCAAGTTCCAATATTAAAGAAGACTTGGATATAAAAATTCAAGCTAGATTACCACTATTGAAGGAATCAATGGAACAAGTCCCTTTTGAGAGAGTGCTAGATTCCTCAAAATATGTTTGAAGTTGTACACATCTAAAAATGGTCACAGTTAATCAAACCTGTTAATTAATTAAATATTAATTATTTAATTAATATTCTAAAGCCATTTACATATAAATAAATTTAATTATTTATTTATATCGTTCATTTTTCTAAATCTTCTAGTTTAATTAAATAAAATAAGTTTATTTAATTATTGCTATTATTCCTCTTAATTAAAATTAAATAAATTTTATAATTTATTTATTTGATTATCATTCTATTTCTAAGTTTGAACATTTAAATTCAAACAATGGAATATTTATTCTTCACCTCACATTTAAATTAAATATCTTCTTTTTCACCTCACTTAATTAAATATTGTAAATATTTAATTACTCATCTTTTTCACCTCTCACATAATTAAATATTAATTATTTAATTATGGAAGCTTCCATTTGCATATGTCACAAGAAATTAAATATATTTATTTATTTAATTGGCATTTATCCTCAATTTTCAACTAACTTTTCAATTAATGAAAAGACAAATAGCATGTTTATCTCCATTTTTGAATGAAGATAGTTTTGTGGGTTGAAAACATTCTCCATCTTTCTCTCAACCTTCCACCTTTCTCTCAACTTCCAGAATCTCACACCGTTCATCTTGACAGGTTTGAATTTCAACCGTTGATCTCCGCTAACTAGATTCTTGCCTCTGAATATCTATAAATACAATATTCTCGTAAGTAGATTTTATCCTAGATTTCATGCGTAGTTACTATAGTTGCATTCGAATCAACATATAAACATATTTAGCCATATCATAGCATTTTAAGTTCAATTTCATAGCTTAAATCATTAGCAATGGACATGCATTTTCAATCAATCTCGTTCTCCTAAGTTGTCATTCTAACAAGCTGCTGTTTACACAACTGAGAGCCAATAACTTTAATCAAATCTTTGGAGATAGAGAACAATGGGATGAATTTGAAAAAGCTGATGTTATTTAGAGTTTGTTTTATCTTTTTCTAGTTAGTTTCTTTCAATCTAATGTTTCATTGGTGTGTTAGTTTACTTTATAATTAATCCACTTATTCTAACAACACATTTTTGGTGCCCACCATGGGGCATCCCCCCGTTTTTAATCTTTTTATTGTAGAGTTTTCTTACAGGTGACGGACTAGAGTTGCGCTTTAGCGCATATGAGCCTCAGTTTAGCGCATCCATGGACTGTTTCAATGCATCCATGGACTATTTTAGCGCATAGACGACCTATTTCGATGCATTGTTGTTTGTTCATTTAGCGCATTGGTGGCCTATTTTAGCACATACAGGGGTTGTAAAAATTAAGTTATGATTCTGATGCCATCCGCAGACAGGATTTTTCAATTCAGTTTTAAAGTAAAATGAAGCAATCCTAGGATAGACATTTAAAATCTGGAATTTATCAATCCTAGGATAGTCACCAAACTTTATTTATGTTGGTTAAAATGAATCCAATGTTTGTTGTGAAGCAAAATCTTCACTTAGCATAGAAAACTGTCATTTGGATTTAAAATTGGACCATTTGTTTGTTGTGATTGTTGGGTAATAGGTATATGCTCTCCCCTTTATTGGGTGATCAGAACGCCGAACTTACCTTTTTCATTTTATGCAATTCATACTCTATTACAACCTTTAGAAATCCTGTCGTAGTGGGAAAAATTACTCACCCTATGAGAACGACCTAAGTGGGAACAACCAAAGCCAAGTTTTCCAACCCACTCTAATCAAAAGTGAATTTTGGGGAAACCCATATTCAATGGAAGTGAGCAAGATAACCATCCCTAAAATCTTTGTTTTAAAGATTGGGAGGTCTCCCGAGGGAGTTCATCTATTTCCACGCTGAATGGAAACCTTTACTACGAACCATAGTGTAGAAAGTCAGCCGTGTCAGTATCCAAACATCATTTCAATCACAGTGCAAGGGGAGGGAAGAATCTGCCCCCAAGACACTCACCATATAATCACCACGGATTGTTTGCTCAAGGGATCGAGAAATATAACCTTGAGTACGCACCTGGAAAAGACAAAAACACGGGCGCCCTCTAGGGGTGACATGGCTGTGTGAGTCAACGCGATTTTAAGTTGTGGGCTATGATTCCTATGATGACCTATTTGACAACTAAGAGTGTGTCTGTCTGAAATTTTTATTTTGTTTCATACTCGTGAAAATCTCAAGAACATACACTTTTTGTCTAGATTTTAGAATTAACAAAATAATTGTCTGCTACTGTATGCCGTGTTTTTCATATTTAAATTAGATTAAGATCATCCAAAAATATCAAAATGTCAAAACATGTATGTCTAAGAATAATAATTGGATAGTTTAGCGCATCCCTGGTCTATTTTGGTGCATCTGTGCTCTATTTCAACGCATCTGTGCTCTATTTCGACGCATCTGTGTTCTATTTGGGCACATTCATGCTCTGTTTCGGCGCATCTTTTCTCTATTTCGGCGCATCTGTGTTCTATTTCGACGCATTTGTGTTCCGAGCCTAGGTAATTTTTCTGACACTCAGAAATCAATTATCTCAGTCTAGTCTTTTTCTATGCTTAGGGTTTGGAAGTCTTCAACTTTTGCCAAGAAGTCCCTAGAGAGGAAGATTAGAAAGCCAAAGAAGTCTCTCAGTTATAAGAAGTTATTGAAAAAGAGAAAATTTCTATACCAAAGTCGAAAGGTCTTGCTTGAACACGGGACCTTTATTCATCGATATCACGACTTTGTTAGAGGTTTTACTGACAATTATGTTGTAGAACCATTATACTCACGAGCTTTCTTTCAAAGAAGAGCCCTTTCTCAAAGGCATAATCATAGTCAGTGTATTTGTTCCTCTTACATTTCCCAACCTTTAATTGTATACTCTACTCGTCCTAATCAATTTTTGCAATAGAGAACTCAAGCACATTAGGCATTTATCACAAATCCTTATTTTTACAAAACTACGATCAAACCTCATAAAGTACAAAATCTTCTTTATTTTCTAGCTTTGGTTTAATTCCCACCAACAGGATTATCATCCTTTCAATCAAGGAATCATGAGCTAAAGATTAAAAATCTTATAAGTCATAGAATCTTCATTCTATCTTGACCTTCATAACCATCAAAATTGCACTATTTCATTCTTTTGATCAAAGTTTGTAGAAATTTGGCAAAAGCTTATGCTTGTTGTCACAAGATCTCGAAAGCACATAGAAAGAGATGAAAGGGAAAGTACATTAAGCAAAATGGGTGATAATAGTGATAGGGAGGAGAATCCCTTTCATAATTCAAATACTGAAGAGATAACAGAAGAGAAGCTCCAAGAAGCAGAGCAGGATCCCCAATTCCATACTTTTATGGAAAGGATTTTAGAATGAAACAAGGAAAGATATTTCCTTTCATTAGTTAATCAAGGAGCTAAGTTACTTGTCGATTTTGACACATAAGGGATTAAAGAGAACCCTGAAACCCCGCTTAATGATTTTAATGCTCTTACTCAACAGATGAAAGCATTGCAAGGACAAATAAAGGAAATCCAAGGGGGTACAACAAAGAAATATGTTTTGGATGGTATATGTCCATATCTATTTGACAGGAGTCTTCAAATGATTCCTTTTCCAAAACATTGCGAAATCCCTAAATTTGATAGGTATAAAACGGACCCCATTGAACATGTAAGGGATTTTCAAAATATGAGGTTAGAATTTGCTCATGAAGATACCTATTTAATGCGATTGTTTCCATGAAGTTTGGGTGGACAATCCATGGAGTGGCTTTCAAAGATCACTCCCCCCATTAGAATATTTGAGGAGTTAATAAATAAATTTATATTGCAATACTCCTACAACATCCAACACTAGATAACCATGCTTGATCTATGTAAGCTGAAACAAAAGATAGGGGAATCCTTCACCACATTTTTACAAAGGTGGAGAAGGGTGTTTGCTAGATACTCCCATCCTGTTCCTGAAATAGAGAAGATGGAGATCTTTATCAATAGTCTAAATCAAGAGATGAGTTACAGACTAAACCTTCATTGTCCTCAATCATTTGAAAAATTGATTGAAAACGTGATTACTATTGAAGGTGCCTTGGTCAAGCGTGGAGTTCTAAAACTCGATAAAGAAGGTCCAAATTCATACAACAACAACAACAGTAACAACAATGACAAGTCATGATTTTGGACTCGAAATAAAAATGTTGTGAATGATGGGGTAGTAGATGCTAACAACGTGAATGTGAAGCCTACTGTTCTCAATGTATCAGGTGTCCAAAGTAGCATTAATGCTGGATGTTAGTGTAATTAATTAATTATTACACTAGCATAAGTTAACTTAGGTCTTAATTAATCATATTAGTCCTAGGTTATATTTAATCATTTAATAATGTTGTTGAGATAAGATTCCCTTCTAGAAGATCAGTTGTGATTTGCACACTTGGCAACATCCTTTGCATTCTAGGTTTAGCACTTGCTTATATAATCAAGCATATGTACTCTTTGTAAAATATCTAGATCATCATAATAGAATCTCTATTTGAATGCCATTATCATACTTTCTTTGTGGTTGAATATTTCTTCCTGGCAAAAGTCCTCCATTGAAGACTGCAGCTACATCAAGGACACCTATGCATTCATCATTCCAACATGGTATTAGAGCTATTCCAGTGAAGGTTCATCCCAGGATCAAGAAAGTTTGGCTAGTGAGATTCTTTGCAGGCTAGTTGGTTCCACCTAGGGACCAAGCTGATTTCTGGAGCAGATTGAGTCATATTCGAGCTTGCCATTGTCTTCAGAAGGTCTCGAAACCCTAGGATCGCTTGCCCATTTGTCCAATTTGGACATATTTCATCCGGGAGCCATTTGAAGTATCTAGGGTTTTTTGCATTGTGTACAATCCGTACAATTTTTGTAGAAATAAAATTTCCCCTTTTAGTCCTCCATCATGGCAAATTGTTTTTAAGTCATTGGGCATTTTTTTATTTTCAAAAACGGACAAATTTTTTTATAGTTTTTGCAAAAATTTCATTATGCGGGCAACCTGGTATTTTATTATACAGTCGACATAATTATTTTTTCCATGGGCTATAGTTTTTGGTTCAGTTGGCATCTATTTTAATCTATAGGTTTAAAAAAAAAAAAAAAAAATTCATTCTGCAGACTTCGACCAGTTGGTCAACCCTATCACTTTAGCTGTCGTCATCCTGCATCATCACGGACGGACCTATCGGTCCGGACGACCCCACCGACACCGTTCTCTGGCCATCCTTCCGCCGATGGTGCTCCTGCCAACCATCCACCAACCGTCAGCCGATGTTTGTCTTGGTGCTCTCACCAGGCCCCCGCTACGGTCACCTCAACAACTAGAGGCCCTGCCTGTTCCCAGCGGCGGCTCCCCGGCACTGCCAGCTCCGCCCAGCCGCCGCTCAATTGCCGCTCTGCCCGGCAGCGGTTGTTTTTTTTTGCAGGACTTAAGCCACGGTCCTATCAATGACCAAGGGCTCCATTTTTTCGGCCCCCTGGTGCTTATTTTTTTTGTACCCACTTAGTCTGAGCAGGTCTATTTCAACAGTGATCTTCTGAAGGCCATATCTTTCGCATACGATATCGAAATTTCGCAAACAATATACCGTTGGAAAGGTCTCAACGTCTACTTTTCAGTGGTCCACTCTATTTTTCCAGATTTTGCTTCTATCAGACATATCATCTAGTTGAAGTGAAAACCCTAATTTGGGGGTTTTGGAGGTGATATTTTTTCAGTTTGTCAAAATTCTGCCATCAGCAGGGTATTACTGTGTTTTTCTAGCATTTCAACACTATCATCAGATTTTCAGCATTCTTTTTCAGAGATATTTTGTCTTGTGGTCTTTTTTTCTCTAATGGCTAAATCAGGTTTTGAGCTTTTGACTCCCCACAATTACCACACATGGAAAATTGGTATGCAGCGTCTCCTGTGGTCTACATTGGATGAGAATCAACCTAATCTGACTAGGTAATATGAGAAGTTTCAGCATCAAATTGAGTGTGAGGAGGCTATGGGACTGATTGCTCTTGATATCTCCAATTCACTATTTTTCCACATCGAGGAGTGTGATACTCCTAAGTGATATTCGGGCACTTCAATTAGAGTCAGAGATTGCTTCACTCTCAATTGATATTTTTCCCTCTATTGATGATTACTTGGTGAAATTCAAGTCTTTGAGGACTCAGCTTGCAGGGTGTGGTAAGGACAAAACTGGCAAAGAATGCATCTTCATGATCTTGTCAAAATTGAAAGGTTCTTTTTCCTACTTTGTCACTTCTTTTTATTCTACAATGGATGGACTTGGAGACAGTTTTGTGATGCCTTCATTTGAGACTTTTTGTGAGCAATTGACTAGGGAGCAATCTAAACTCAACCAACCTGATTCATCTTCAAAGTCTCATGCTCTCATTGCAGCACCATCCAAAGGGAAAGGCAAGAATAAGGGAAAATCCAAGACAGGATCTTCTGAATCATCACAGCACAAGGAAGACAAGCCTAAGAAGGAGAGGTCCAAATGCAGCTTTTGTAATGGGCTTGGACATCGTGAGGAGACTTGTTTTAAGAAGGAGATTCATGACCTAAGAGAGATTCTCAAGGATCATAACATCACTCTTCCTTCTTCTTCCGTCCTCTCATCCCACTCTTCTTCACATGAAGAGTCATCTTTAGGTATTGCAGGGACTTCCACAACTGAGATTCAAGGCAAGGGGCATGCTTTGATCACTACTCTAGTTAATAGACAGGAAGGTTGGGTCATCGACTCAGAAGCTTCAAGGCACATCACCTATTCCAGGGATCACATTCTTTGGGAGACTATGCGTCCTCCAGAGTTTGACAGAATGTTCACTGCCAATGCAGACATGGTTCATGTTGCTGCAATTTTTGATGTTACTTTGGATGGGAGGCCTCTTTTTGATGTTGTTTATATTCCACAGATGGCTCATAATCTACTTTCTATTTATCAGCTTGCTCAGGAGGGTCTTAAGATTGAGTTCACATCTGATCTAGCTATCATCAGGGATCAGTTTGATACTCTCATTGCCTATGGTGAAGTTAATCATCACTCTCGGGTGTATAAGTTCACCAAGTTTTGGGATCAGACTCCATCTTTTCCGGCTTCTCTAGATTCCAGGGTAGGAAGCAGGTCTCCTCCCCCTCACCAGGGTTGTGGTGGTTGGATTGATTTGGCTCTTCTTCCAGCATCATCTTCTTCCTCCTCTCAGTTGAGATTTGTTTCAGCAAAGCAGGGCTCATCCATCTCTTCCGACTTGTGGCATCCAGATGGGTTTACAACAAGTCTTGGTGACTTGGCTTCTCATTTCTCCACAGGTTTTGAAGACATCCTTAAGGGGACCACTCTCCTTTATGGGGGGGATATCTAGTCTACTAATCTTTTTTGTATTCATGTGATGATTTTTGTCCTTCGGGGGATGATGTTGAGTCCTCCAATCATCACCTTTCTGCTTCTTATCTCTTTTTCTGGAGAGGGGTTTTCTTCCCGTTGGGTTTTCCCCTTTTCTCCGTTTGTGGGAGATAGTTGCATTTTCATCTTTTATACATGGGTACCTAAAATGGCCATCAGCCGGGACCCATCATCATCATGCATAATCATTATATTTTATTTTCCTCCCTCAGTTGCACTTATGGGGGGGTGTTAGTGTAATTAATTAATTATTACACTAGCATAAGTTAGCTTAGGTCTTAATTGATCATATTAGTCCTAGGTTGCATTTAATCATTTAATAATGTTGTTGAGATAAGATTCCCTTCTAGAAGATGAGTTGTCTTTTCTATAACTTATCTCCATCTTGTTATCATTCCCTAGGTAGTTGGTTAGGGTTTCTTGTTGTCACATGAAGTGTGATTTGCACACTTGGCAACATCCTTTGCATTCTAGGTTTAGCACTTGCCTATATAATCAGGCATGTGTACTATTTGTAAAATATCTAGATCATCATAATAGAATCTCTATTTGAATGCCATTATCATACTTTCTTTGTGGTTGAATATTTCTTCCTGGCAAAGGTCCTCCATTGAAGACTACAGCTTCATCAAGGACACCTGTGCATCCATCATTCCAACACTGGAAATTCTAGTACCCAAGGCAATATTTTCAATCAAGGGAATGTGACCAATAATCATGGAAATAATTTTGGCAATAATCAAAATTCAAATGCGCCTAGATCTTCATATTTTTTGAATCGACAAAGTTTTACTCCCTTGGGCCAGTCTTTAGAGTCCATTCTTAAAGAACTGTTGAATAAAAACACTATTACATTGCCACCACAAAGAGATTATGAGCCTCGAGTTAAACCACCATCGTGGAATGACTCACACTTTTGTGAATATCATAGGTGTAAAGGTCATAAGACAAATAATTTCCAAGGGTTAAAGAATATTGTTCAGGATTTGATTGATAACCATACCATCACGGTTGAAGGACATAATGCCAATGATGACCATCAGGCATTCAAGGATCCTCTCCCCAATTATCAAAAAGGGGAATCCTTGGGTGACAAAGGCAAGAATGTTAATTATGTCCATGACACCATTATCAATCATATTTACACGGACAATCAGGAAATCAATGCTATCAGAATCAAAGGTAAGCAAGAATATCAAGAAGTCAATGCTACGACAAGGGAAAAAGCCAAAATCATTGTAAAAAGAAGCTCATCTAAAGCGGAAATTCCCCCTCCAATTCAATACAATTTGGTCAATCAACTACGAAAAACATCGGCCCAAATTTCTATCTTGGAGCTCTTAAAGTTATCGCCCGCACATAAGGACATTCTGGAAAGGGCACTTGTGGACACAACTGTGTCTCCTGATCTGGATATCAATAAATTTCAAGCCATGGTGGGACACTTTTCCTCATCCACATGTTTATCCTTCACTGAGAAGGATGACTCATCCATGACCCATCCACATTATTCATCACTCTACCTGGAGGTTATGGTTCACAAAGCCCGAGTTAGACATGTCCTAATAGATGGGGGAGCCGGATTAAACATTTGTACTTTGAAATTAGTTCTTTCTTTGGGATATTCCGAAGAATCTATAGATCCACGAAGGAAAATAACAATCAAGGCATACGATGATGAGGAAAGAGCTTCCAAAGGCCTCATCATGCTACCAATCAAAGTGGGACCTATTGTGAAGAATACCTTTTGTCAAGTTCTAGATCGGGATTTATCCTATAACATACTCTTGGGTCGTCCATGGATCCATGACATGCAAGTTGTTCCATCTACTTATCATCAATGCTTGAAGTTTCCATATGATAGACAGGAAGTAACAATGCAAGCTGATCACATTAGCAGTCAAACTTTCTCTAACCTAAGAACAACTCAAGACACATTTGTCCCACATAATAGAGAGGCTTTGGCCATCTCTACCTCCAAATGCAATGAGCAAGCACGAGAAATGATAAGTAATTTTGACACCAAGCTAAAATTGAAAGATAATGGGGTGGGAGAATATTCCTTGTCTCTAATCTACCCATATCTCCAAGATCCCATGGTCAACCATCAAAATCCATACAACAAGCTACAACAACTTTAGCCTCAGCTTCAGTTCCCATCACCAAGTTTAATGGAGTATTTACCAAAGGAAATGAAATGGAAGATAGAGCTATCCTTGATTGGCTCTATAAAGATGAAGAAGAATCAGTACAACATGTCAAGTTACCCACAGAGAAATATGGAAAAGGTTATGCAATAATGCAGGAAATGGGTTATGAAGGAAATGGCCCTATAGGTAAAAGAAAGGAGGGTATTGCTGAACCTATCCAACTAAAAACAATGCACCCAAAGGATAAGATTGGGTTAGGATATGGTGAAGATACAAAGGAAGAAGTGGTACAAAGAATGTCTAATGAGGAGTTAGCTGAAACAATTCTAGGAATTCAAGGAAACAATTCTGACACTGACTCCAATGAATATGAATGGGATGACATATCTGATGATACATTCTTGACGGATAAAGGGGTGGATGTCATACACAAATTTACACCCATATTCTTACAAGGGGAAAGCTCAAGGCCTCCACTTGATTATGTTCTACAAAGCGATCATGATTCAAGTGAGACCGATTCAATTCAAAGTGAGACAGATCATCCATAGGAGGATACCATCTTAGACCTCTCCCATAACAGCATTAATAATAGCATCGTGACCCTAATGGCCAGTGAACTTACTCAACCTAATGATCCATTTCCTTTGGTCCATCTTGAACTCATTGATTGGGAACAAATTGCATCAATTTATATCCCAACTTTTCCCAATGACGAAACCATCATAAACTTCCTTTGTTCATCCCAGCTGGAAACAAGTTCCACCAGGAAATCACAAGATCAGATTTTTCGACTGGAAAGTGCCAAGTTTCTCAGCTATGAAATAAATAACATAAAAGAAAGATCTAATGGTGAAAACCTAACAAAGGCAGTATTACATCAAGAAAAGAGAAAAATAAAAAGCGTATCCAATAGTGAAAACCTTTCAAAGGCACTAGAGGATGGGAAACTTGACACTCTCCTGGAACATTACCAGGAAAGGTCTTCTATTCTAATAGAACCAACAGAGACACTCAATATAGGTACTACGGAACAGCCCAAAGTCTTGTAACTTGTTGCATCTCTAATAGAAGAGGAAATACCAGGATTCACATAATTTCTCAAGAACAATCAAATCAGTTTTGCATGGTCCTACACAGATATGCCTGGATTAGATCCAAACCTCATCATGCATCATCTATCTATCAGACAGGGGGCAAAACCTGTGAAGCAAAAACTCAAAAAAATGCATCCACATGTTACATTATTGGTTAAAGAGGAGTTAAAGAAGCTTTTAGATGTTGGATTCATTTGGTCTATCCACTATGCGGAATGGATCTCCAATATTGTACTTGTTTCAAAGCCCGACGAAAGGATTAGAATTTGTACGAATTTCAGATATTTGAACAAGGCATGTCCTATGGATGATTTCCCTTTGCCAAACATAGATATGATTGTTGATTTGACTACTGGACATGCGATGTATTCATTAATGGATGGATTTTCAGGATACAACCAAATAAATATTGCACCAGAGGATCAAGATAAAACAGCGTTTACATGTCCTTGGGGTACTTATTGCTGGAACGTAATGCCATTTGGGTTGAAGAATGCAGGAGCTACATACCAATGGGCAATGGAAATGATTTTTCATGATATGATGTATACATTCATGGAGGATTACGTTGATGATCTCCTCGCCAAATCTAACACCAGGGAAGGACACATTGCTATCTTATCTAAAATTTTCAAAAGAATGGAACAGTTTAAAGTGCGACTTAATCCAAAGAAATGTGTCTTTGGAGTGAAATCTAGAAAGTTGCTGGGTTATATTGTATCAAAAAAGGGAATTGAGGTGGATCCAGCTAAGGTACAATCAATTCTTGATATGCCACCACCAAGGAACATTATTCAACTACGCTCTTTGTAGGAACGTTTGAAATCCATCAAGAGATTCATTGCGCAACTGGCAGATAAAAGTTTACCATTTACTCATCTCTTACACAAGAATGTTCCATTTAAATGGGAAGACAAATGTGAAGCAGCGTTTTATCAGATAAAGCAGTACCTAATGAATCCACCAGTGTTGATTCCACCAGTGCAAGGTGCACCACTCATATTGTATATTTCTGCCACTGAAGTGTCCCTAGGAGCATTATTGGCACAGGAAGACAACTTAGGAAAGGAGCGAACAATCTATTACATCAGTTGAACTTTGACAAGTCATGAGGTAAATTACTCCTTCATTGAAAAAGATTACTTAGCAGTAGTGTTCACTTCTCAAAATTTATGACACTATATGCTAGCACATACAATAAAGCTTGTGGCTAAGATCGATCCACTCAAATAGCTTCTAAGTAAGGCGACCTTAACCAGCAGGTTGGCTAAATGGGTCATGATTCTGAGTGAGTTTGGCATTCGTTATGTGGATCAAAAATCTATAAAGGGACAGGTAATTGCAGATTAGTTAGTAGAAGCACCAATGCCAGCAGAACACCGAATACACATTGATTTTCCTGATGCTCGTGTATTCACAACAGCTATTAAGCAGTCATGGGCACTCTACTTTGATGGTTCCTACACTCAACATGGTTCAGGAGTAGGGATTCTTTTCATTACTCCTCAAGGACATACAATTCCAAAATCTTATCGGCTAATGTTCCCTTGCACAAACAATATAGCTGAGTATGAAATGCTATTAATTGGCATGAGAATTGCAGTAGACTAGAAAATCACAAAACTTCAAGTTTTTGGTGATTCACAACTTGTTATAAATCAAATCAATGACGAATATCACACTAAGGATGACAAGTTAATACCTTATAAAAGGATGGTGGACGATTTCAAGAAATACTTTGTTGATATCAAGTTCATACAAATTCCACCTATTGATAATAAAGCAGCAGATGCTATGGCTACAATCGCATCTCTACTCCAGTTGTCAGAAAATCAAGCACGGTACGATTTCCTGGTGGAACAATTGTTTTCTCCCACCTATGACAATCTAGAAACTCAAATCATTTGCCACTTAACCAGTTCTGATTCTCCCTTGTATGGCCAAATTTTCACTTACCTAAAGGATACTATTTTACCTTTAAACTTGTCTAGAAATCAGAAAAGGAATTTCATTCGTCAATCCTCCCGTTATACCTTAATTGCTGACGTCTTATGCCCATGTGGTCTGGATGGTACCCTCCTTAGATGTCTCGAACACGATGAATCGAAAAAGGACTTACAAGAGGTACATGGTGGCATTTGTGGGACACACTCAAGTGGACTAACCTTAGCAAAGAAACTTGTTAGATTGGGTTATTACTGGCCGACCATGGAGAAGGAGTCATTCATCTTTGTTAAGAAATGTGCAAAATGTTAGATTCATGGGAATCTCATTCATGCTCCCACTCAGGAATTACAACGCTTCACCACAACATGGGTTTTCGCTCAGTGGCGATTGGATCTGGTTGGTAAGATACATCCGTGATCTTCAAATGGACACAAAATTATCATCATAGACACTGAGTATTTTACTAAGTGGATTGAGGCTATTCCCCTAATAGCTGTTACTGGCAAACAAATTTTTTCATTCATTTTGAACTATATCATCTGTCGATATGGTATTCCCAACTCCATTATCATAGACAATGGAAGACCCTTTAAAAATCAAGATGTTGATGAACTATGTGAAAGATTTCGCATCGAACACAGGTTCTCTACACCTTACTATCCACAAGGGAATGGTCAAGCTGAAGCTTCAAACAAAACAATTTTGAAGATTTTGAAGAAAACAGTGAATGAGGCAGGTCGTGATTGGCATGTCCAATTAAATCCAGCATTGTGGGCATATAGAACAAGTATTCGCACACCAACAGGGCTACTCCCTGTGCTTTGGTCTATGAAGCATAAACTATTCTACCACTAGAAGTTGAGATTCCCTCACTTCGAGTATCACTAAAGGGGTTGACCAATGATGAAGACTATAGAGTATCAAGGTTGCAAGAGCTAGAACTGCTTGACGAACGGCGTCAAACTGTAGTTAATCATTTGAAGGGATATCAACAAGTTATGTCCCACAACTACAATCACAGAGTCAAACCATGAACTTTTCAAGTGGGTGACTTGGTTATCAAGGAAAACCCTTGTAATCAGCAGGATTGGGAAAAGAAAGGCAAGTTTGAACCTAATTGGCTGGGCCCATTCATTATCATTACAGCATATGGATCGGGGGCATATCAGTTGTCAACATCAAAAGGGGACCTGTTTGAAGATCCGACCAACAACATTCATCTGAAGAAGTTTTATGCCTGAAAAATATCAAAGACATTATAAAAAGTCTTGAAAAAATACAAAAAAAAAAATCAAAAAAAGAAGAAAATCGTTGCCTTGATGAAAACCTGGCAAACAGGCATCTTGGTAACAACAAAAAAATCATAAAATCAGAAAAAAGTGCAATAAAAACAAATAGTGAAAACCTGATAAACAGGCATTGTTTGTGATTTTGTTTGGCTCTCTCCTCTATTGGGATACATTTTGCATATCCATCTTCCATTGGCATCACATACATCCCTAGCCATCACATTTGCATCGTACGTCCTAACATCTCCTTGAAACGACAAGGATCTCATCATGGCTTGATGATTAGGGTTATCCTTAGTAGTAGTTGTGTCTAGTAGGAGTCAGAGTGCAAGGTCCCTAAGGGGGCAATTCACTTCTTGGAGCTTTCTAGCAGGCAAATGGCAACATGTGTCAAGAATTGGAATATCAAAAACATCAAACTTGTCCAATTAAATTGAGTCTACACAGCTGTTTGACAGATAACTGAAACAAATTGGATGATCTTAATTTGAATAAAATGAATGACAAACTCAAAGCATAAGTTGAATTGGTGTTTTGACATTTGATGACATCATATCTTTGGAGTGATTCAATGATGTACTGAACTAGAATCACAAGGGAAGGAGTATGATTTTTCTTTGCTTGTTGTCTGTAAGCTAATCATTAGTATTGTGCAAATTTGTCATGGGACATGCTCTAAAATGTATCATTGATGAAATTTCGGAATTTGCATAAGAAAATGGTTAACTTTTGTCTATTTATGCAAACAATACTCATATCATCTTAGTTCAATTATACCTCGATGCTTGTATTAATTTGCTATATCAAACATCATGAAAGCAGTACTCAGGTCATCATTGGTGCTAACATACCCTTTGATGCTTGTACTAACTTTCAACATATCAAAAGGCTCGATGATGAAAATCAAGCGCAACATGGAATGACAAATAGGAGAATGGTTCATTACTACATTCTAGGACTGGATAATTCATTTAGATTTGCATTTTTGGAGGCTATCTAAAGTAGATTTTTGAAGGTTGGCAGAATTCTCATATATCGTTTTAGACAACAATTGAGTACACTTGGAAATTTATGGCATCTCATTGCATTTTCATTCATTACATATCATTTCATCATGACTATTCATTTAAGTTATCGTTATCATTACATTTGCATTACTTTCCATTTTCACATCATATCATTTCATTTTTATTATCAATATTATCATTATCATTGATCTTATTTAGTTCATCATGATCATTATCCATCTTTACATATCATTTTCATCTCATATGCATATTCATTCATTAAGTACAATATCATTTATTGATCATTCATTTTGTATTATATCATTTTCACAACATCTGCATTTGCATTCATTTCACAACATTTTACATAAATCTACATTGATAAAAAGATTGCATTCATCTCATTCATTTTCATATCAATTACATCATATCATTAGGTATTATTACATTATCATATTCTATTATGTATCATCATTATCATTATTTATCATTGTTCACCAATTCATATCATTATTATCGTCATTATGATCATTATTTAAAGTTTATATATATCCCATTTTCATATCATGTGCATATCATTTATTAAATATTCATCTCATTTATATTTCATCACATTATCTCATTACATCTCGTTACATTTCATCATCATTTAGGTCATCATTATCATTTTATTTCATGTCCATTTATATCACTTTTCATATTTATCATTATCCATTTAGTTTACATCATATCATTTTCATATTATATGCATATCATTTTTAGGACATATCATCTCATTGAAATCATTTATCATTACATCTTACATCTTGCATGAAAGAAATCATTTATATTGCATCATGTTAGAAATCATTTCATCATAACACATATTACATCATATCATCATTTACATCATCATACATAAAATAAAAGTATCTTCATCATTTTCATATCATCATCATTTGCATCATCATCATACATGACATAGCATATAGAAATAAAATACATACATGAATCCATAACACATGCATAATCGAATCACCACAGCATATCATAAATCTCCTCAAAACAAATGTCCAGGGGTACAAGGATATCAAATGTTTCAACAAGATATATAAAATACAATGAATAAATGTGTCAATTAATCATCACTGCAGAGCATCTGGTCTTGGCACATGGCTACTACTGTCTCCCGAGGCGGTAGGCCTCGCTGGATCTCTGCTCCCAGAAGCTCTAATCTCTCATCTGACTGGATGAACCACACTCCTGGTGGCAATCCTGGTATGGTTGTGGGAATGGGTCTGAGACCGAGTACTTGACTGTGTATAGGCAATCCTCCTTTCGGGTGGCACTACCTCAAAGTATCTCATCCTATAATACTCAGCCTCCCGAGCGGTCTCCAATCCCTCTGCTACAATCTCTCCAATAGAGGTTCTCTCGACTTATCTCAAGAGTCTCTTAGCTATCCCCTCAGCCTGTATGCATCTCTCTCAGAAGCTATCTTGCTCTATTGTAAGTTGAGCTACCTGTGGGTTAGGAGGTGGTGGCTGTGCAACCTATGCCTGTAACTAGTTGATAGTCACTTGAGCCTGTGCTAATTGACTCTGAAGAGTCTGAACCTCTGCCTGCAGGGTATCCATCTGTCCCTGTGAAGGAGCCCTGATAGTGATCCGTGGGGCCGAAGTACTCGGTTGGTCCACAACTCTCGTTGTCTGAGGCCTCATCCTGAATGGTACATCAAAGAAGAACCTCTGGCCTCCATCCCCTCCACTCCCATCACCTTTGTCATCCCCACTGTCATCATCACTATCCTCCGAGCTACCTGAATCCTCTGCATCATCCTCCTCATCATCACAATCCATGGCCTCCACACCCTCTGCCTCTGCTGGTACCTATGCCTGTGCCCCTGCCTGTACCTAACCCTGTGGTTGCCCTGCTGCTGCCTGTGTCTATGGCTGCTGTCGTGTCCGTTGTATAACTAGTCCTCCCAATAGCGAGGCAGGCTCCTCTAGGCTGGTAAACCTCGGAAAGGGATGTGTATAGAAGAATGTTGCATACGCATATGTCATCCCTGCATCTGTCACCTTTGGATATCGCCCAGTAACCTGGCTGCAAATCTGCATACTCTACTTTGGCCACCTTAATCGTCACAAATGGACCCCACTCTGGCACATCCTCCCGGCGTCTAGAATAGTGTGCCACACCCTATGGCATCATTTGTACTAATCCATATTGTCTCAAGACCCTCATCCCCAAGAACTGCTCAATAATAAATGGGGTGCGACCAATCAAGTATCTCGATCTGGTGCAGAAGGGCAACTCTATATCATCAACCTCCCAAGGATCACAATCTAGATACAGTCTCCAGATGACTGTATCCAAGTCATCTAGCACGCACTGCCAGTACTCTAATTTTCCTAGCATCGACTGGACAAGGGGAATTATGTAGCCATAAACATATGGAAAACCAAGTGGTTGATCTCTCTGAACAATGGGGCGAGTAATAGAAAAATGCTCCCATGCCCATATCTATAGTAGAGTAACTCCACAGGAGAGACTCTTCCCACCTGTGTACACGACCTGATGAAGATCGTGATACAGATGGGAAAGCAGGCACGATCCCCATGCATATCTAGTCCAATGGAGGAGCATGTCCTCCAGAATCCGACCCCATCCAACAAATAGTCCCTTTGACCTACAATCAAGACAAAGGAAACCATTAATGAACCTTGCTAACACTGAAGGCAATGGGGCATATCTCTCAACCATCTCCTTCCAAGGAATCTCATATCCAGAGACATAAGGATCCTGGAAGACTCTTCTCAATGAATCGGTCCCTCCAATCTCTTTGTGATCATTAATCACAAGGTCACCAACCACAGGGATACCCAGAATCCTATACACATCCTCAGGTGTCACAATAATCTCTCCTATAATTAGATGAAAGGTGTTATGCTCACTATGCCACCTCTCAGCTAGTGCTGTCAACAATGCCCTGTTGATCCTATACTATAGGATCCTGAATAGTGGACTCAAACCACACTGGTATACCACCTCTAGACCAACCTGGGACAGTCGAGGAACCATATCCCATGTGCGAGGAAATATCTCTCTGATCTGGAGGAAGTCAAATTCCTCTTTTATAACATTAAAAGAAATCATGCAAATCAATCAACAAGGAATATTTAACCTTATCCAATCAAATCCATACATCAATCAGCAAATTATCAATCTATTTGTCTTTTCAGCAGGCATGAAAACAAATACATCAATCAATCAATCATATCAACATCAGCAATCAGTTCAAAATCTTATTTGTTCTTCAAGCAGGTAGACAAATAAATCCTAATCTATTTGTTTTTCATATCGCATGGAAACAAATTTAACAGTCAATCGACTCAACATCATTACTATTTGTCTTTCAATCACGAAAGAAAATTTATCAAATCTATCATTTCTACTATTTGTTTTTCAATCAGGAAAGCAAATTTATCCAATCATTACTCAAATCAGGCTAATCTATCTTGATGTTATTCAATAGCATATAAATCAGTTGGCTAATCTAGCAATAATCATCAAGCACATATCAAATTTGACTTCAAAATTCAAATTTGGCAAAATCTCATGGATGCACTAAAACAGTCAGTCAATGCGCTAAATCATGTATGTGCAACTTTAATCCATGGATGCGCTAAAGCAGAAGTGCAATGCGTAACTTCATCAATGTGTGATTCTATCCCGTCTATGTGCTAAAACAGACCTTGTATGAGCTAAAGCACCCATGCGCAATTCTATCATGTGGATGTGCCACTCTATCTCATCAATGCGCTAATCTAGCATCCTATGCGGACAAAATTCCTGGATGTGCTATTTGAAGTATCCTATGTGTTATTCTACGCTATGCGCTAGTCTACACATCTATGCACCACTATTCTACATCTATGCGCTACTTTGTATGTGCGACTCACAAGGAGGATCAAGTCAACTTACCGGAGGTCCATATGCAGTTGGTTTCTGATTCTAGCAGGTTCGCTCGAATCTATGGCACTCATAATGGATCGGCATGGCGAAAATTTATCTTAGAGGTCTGAAAATTACCAAAGGTTACTGTTCAAATGACAATGACTTCACTTTTTCCACCTTTTTAAGGGGGTAAAAATGGGAAATCATTATTATTTTTACTATGCAACGTGCTATTTCGAGAGATAAATCGGTGTTTCTCTCCAAAAATCATTATCAATTATCATCAAATCATCTAAATCACGTAATTTATCTCTCGAGGGGGCATATAGCATCATCAAACAACTTTTCAAAATGAAGGGCAAATTTTTGAAATCAAAATTTTTCTTTGAAGCAATGCGTAAAACACATCACTTCAAAGAGGGGCAAAATGTACACATCTAAAAATGGTCACGGTTAATCAAACCTGTTAATTATTTAAATATGAATTATTTAATTAATATTCTAAAGCCATCTATATATAAATAAATTTAATTATTTATTTATATCGTTCATTTTTCTAAATCTTCTAGTTTAATTAAATAACAAAGTTTATTTAATTATTGCTATTATTCCTCTTAATTTAATTAAATAAATTTTATAATTTATTTATTTGATTATCATTCTATTTATAAGTTTGAACATTTAAATTCAAACAATAAAATATTTATTCTTCACCTCACATTTAAATTAAATATCTTCTTTTTCACCTCACTTAATTAAATGTTGTAAATATTTAATTACTCATCTTTTTCACCTCTCACATAATTAAATATTAATTATTTAATTATGGAAGCTTCCATTTGCACATGTCACAAGAAATTAAATAAATTTATTTATTTAATTGGCATTTATCTTCAATTTTCGACTAACTTTTCAATTAATGAAAAGACAAATAGCATGTTTATCTCCATTTTTGAATGAAGATAGTTTCGTGGGTTGAAAACATTCTCCATCTTTCTCTCAACCTTCCACCTTTCTCTCAACTTCCAGAATCTCAAACCGTTCATCTTGACAAGTTTGAATTTCAACCGTTGATCTCCGCCAACTAGATTCTTGCCTCCAAAAATCTATAAATACAGTCTTCTCATAAGTAGATTTTATCCTAGATTTCATGCATAGTTACTATAGTTGCATTCGAATCAGCATATCAGCATTTTTAGCCATATCATAGCATTTTAGCATTCTAAGTTCAATTTCATAGCTTAAATCATTAGCAATGGACATGCATTTTCAATCAATCTCGTTCTCCTAAGTTGTCATTTCTAACAAGCTGCTACTTACACAACTAAGAGCCAGTAACTTTAATCAAATCCTTGGAGGTAGAGAACAATGGGACGAATTTGAAGAAGCTGTTGTTATTTAGAGTTTGTTTTATCTTTTTCTAATTAGTTTCTTTCAATCTAATGTTTCATTGGTGTGTTAGTTTACTTTATAATTAATCCACTTATTCTAACAACACATAAGTTAATATATATTAATCATAGGAAATTCTAGTTTAAGCATTTCATCCCTCTTATGTAGGCCCAAATTTTCTTAAATGGGGTCTTACAAAAATGTTTCTTGAGCTTTTCTTGATATGTAAGAAAGGTGTATTATATTGATCAATACTCATTTTTACATTGAAAGATGCATCTAGGCCATTGCATCGAAACACTGTCCTAACCCATAAAATCTTGTGACTTGTAGGCAGAGAGGGGTTATGTAGGGCCAAATGCCAACACTACAACCCTAACCACCCAAGACAATAAAAATGGTTGTGTACACCTTGTTCAACTACAAAGACCTCAATAAATTGCAATCAACACCATGCCCATTCAAAAATAATGTTTTAAAAAAATAGAGAATCAAAATTGAACCCCCACACCTCATCTAACTATGATAATTGGGATGAAGTAAAAAAATCACCTATCAGTCGCAGTTCCTTAGTAGCTCAAGACACAAAAATATCTTGAGAAAGTGAAAACCTCTCTTTGCCCTAATTTTGTGACATGCCAAAGTTGCACCTATGATGTCAAGCAAAAAGGGATACTAGCTTACTATTGTGTCAAGAATGAATAGTCTTTGAATATATTTCACTCATGAGACCCCAGCACTAGTTCAAGCCACCAATATTATAGTCTTTTCTCCCCCCAAGTATGATGGCTTGATCAGGATCCTCACCACTGCTAGGACCATTCCTTTAAAGGCATTCAAATCCAATAGGGTTTCTATGAAATGAGAATAGATTTTAGAGTTCACTTTGTAGTGATTATTCGCTGACATGAACTCTCGCCCCAACATCAACTTAATGGCTTCCAATTCCAACCTCCCTTCTACCATGAAAATTTACCTTAGATTGAGGTTTTTAATATCGCCAAGAAAAGCCATTTTTTGTCTTGATCAAGTAAACCTAATAGGTGTGTCCATAATTTAAAGCTCCAAGAGTGATCCAAAATCCATCTATAAATTGAGTACACATGCACAAGAAAACATCCATTGTTCTGCGGATCTCTCACCTAAAAATTACTCCCCTTAAAGGAAATAAATGCTAATATCCCCCTCAAACCCAACCCAACCCAATTTATGCCGAAGTCGATTACTCCATTAATTTAGTGCATTCATTATTACAAACTAATGTAGGGAGCACCACTAACGTGGTTGCCTCCAATTTCTCCATTAATGTAAGGAACTCACTAAATTATTGAAGTCCCAATACTTTTTGATTAACTCTATCCACCCTTGCATTGGCTAAACCATCTGCCTCCATGTTTTCTTTCCTGTAAACATGGTTAATAGATAAATTATTAAAGTTGTGAAGGATCTTTGTCACCATATCCAAAAATTATGGCAGCTTCCAATTCAAAAAATTCTTGGACTTGATTGCATTCACTACTAGAGTGGAATTCCCTTCTATTTCAACATTCTCTATTTTAAGTTCTTGGCATAGATGAAGGCCACAAATGAGGGCTTGAAATTTTGCCTCATTACTCATTCCTTTTGGAAGAGGCTTGCCAATCATTTGTCCATCCCAATTTTTGAGGATGCAACCAACACCTAAGGGGCCAAGGTTTCCCCTAGAAGCCCCATCAAATTTCAGCTTATACTAGCCATGAATGGGTGGAATCCATGTAGTACTGGCTCTTAAGGACTGAGCTTCATTACCACCCACCCCGACAATGGGTGGAATGCAAAGACCAAAACAAGACATCTGCATTCTAGAGTCCCACTCAATGAAGGCAGTATGTTGGGGATTTTTCCCAATCACCTTACTATTCACCACTTCAACTATGAAATTTTTTAGTTTGTTTAAAAGGAAGGCAAGAACATCTCCTTCTCTTGAAATAATCTTTGGTTCCTCTCCTTCCATAATTCCCATAGAAGGATAGAAGGACTAATAATCCACAAGCTCAAAAACATTGTATCCTTATTAATTACGAGACATGCCTTGAAAATACTGAGGATTTCATTCGGTAGAGAACCATGTTGGACTAATCGCCAATGTCTCCCTTTAGATTCGAAACATGGGCTAATCGCCTCCCATAGATTTGTTTATCTCTAGCATTTATATTGAGCATTAGCAGGTTGATATTTTGGAGCAATGATAAACGATTTCCAACAAATGGTATTTGATTCATGGTCACGGGTTCAAATCCCCTCAGGTGACACTGAGCGGGATTGTTGGACTAATCATCCGTGTCTCCCTTCAGATTTAGGATGTGGACTAACCACCTCTCATGGATCCGTTTATATTTGGTGTTTGTATTGGGCATTAACAAGTCAATCTTTTGAACACACCAACCCAACCAAGTTTAGCACACAACCATATCTAGAACTCCTAAGTGAAGGGGAATCCTAACAATAGGTGATTCATATTTTCTTCATTATGTTTACACATAAAACACCTAGATAGACCTTGGTACCCCATTTTAACAAACTTATCTTCTATCAAGATCTTATTTCGTAAAGTTATCCATGAAAAGGTTCCATATTTTGGGAGACAAAGCTTGTGCCAGCAAGGGTACAAAGGTAGTGGAGTTTCATTTTCATCTTTCTTTGGAACTCTATATCCATCTTTTGCATTATATTTCTCGAACTTCAAGCAATTCCAAGCAATTCTATCCTTTCCTTCATGAATCGTGATTGCTCTATTTTTAAAAGTTGCTTCCTTTTGATAGACTTTAGTGGGTGGTAGCCCCAATGATCTCAAGTCTTTCCAATGCCAAATTGAGCTACTATCCCTAACATTTACTTGCATATATTCTCTAACATAAGAACCCTAGGCTTGCATCAAGGATCTTTTTGTTTGTCCCAAGTCCAAAACTCTGTCCAAACTTGGAGACCCCCCATGAATCTTTCCAAAAAAGGGAAGATTTCCCATCTTGAATATCCCAAGTTAAATTATTTGTGATAATAGATCTACAACTCCCCATGAAGTTTGATATCCTTGATCCTTGAGGCAAGTGATGTGAGGTAAGAGTGCTCATAAAATCATTGCTATCCAGATATTTATTCTGAATAATCTTGACCCACTTTAAATTTGGATCCATATGCATCTTCTATATTATCTTAGCATCTAAAGCTTTGTTTTATTTTAAAATATCTCTCAATCCAACACCCCAAGCAACTTTTTATTTGCAAATCTTGTCCTATGCTATGATAGCAATCTTATTTTGATCTAAAGTCCCTTGCCAAAATTTATTCTCATACTTTGATTTAATTTTTGGTTAGCTCCTTTTGAAATGGAGAGGAAAGAAATGAACTAAATTGGAATAGAAGAAATGAATTTCTTAAGCATGGTTATTCTCCCAGCCCATGACAGTCAACACCCTTTCCAAGATGCCAACCAATTGTTGATTTTGTCTCCAGGGACATCCTAAATTTTTCTCATTCTCAGACTAGCAACAAGGGGTAGCCCAAGGTAATTGTCATATCTTAAAGTTGAGAGATGTCATGAGCCCATCATAAGTTGGGTCATCCTGAAATTTTAAAAAATAGTGTTTTTAAACGCCACAATAAATAAATAAGTATATATTAAAAAATTAATTTTTAAATTCTGGCCAACACCATTTGGGGCCGACTTAATAAATAAATATAATAATTCAAATTTAAATCTTTTTATTTTTCCCTCATGGCTAGTTGACAACATTTACTCCTTGGTGGTTGACTTGTGTGAAGCTATTTTGGTGTGCTTATGTATATAGGTTGTTGGCTTGATCTAACAAGGGTATGTGAGAATTTTGGATAATTGTACCAGTTTAGTTACACTTTCAAGATGAAAACCCAATTTAGTGTCAAGGGGTTGGACAAAACCCTAACCTGTCTTCATTTACTATTTCCAATTTGTAGCTTCCTTATTTAATTTGCTCATATCTTGCACAAGGTTGAAGCAACCATCTTTGAATCAAGCACACTATTAGAAGGAAGTCCAAGGATTGAATCATTAGTGGGTAGGCTTTGCATATTTGAGCACCTCATTGGGAAACAAACTTAGTCTGAGCACTTGATCCCCCAACAGAGTCGCCCTTGCCATCAAATCACCTGTTTAGAGCCATTTTTAGTCATATGAGTGTTGGAAAATCAAAATCCACAACCAGATTCAAGGATTGTGATTGGAAGAATCATAGATCAAATCATTTTGGAGACAAGAAATCTTAGGCATCTTACATTTGAAGAGTGACTGATTGAGGGTTTCACGCCTCAATCCTTCATTGTGGAGGAGAGTACTCATCCCATTGGGGTGAATGTATCATTGTGCACCTAGGAGACAAAAAATCAAAACCCTAAGGAAATAAAAACCGAATCATGTCAAGTATTACCATCATTCGTCATAGTTTTTCCATCAACAATAAATTATGTACACTCATGCTTAGACTTTAATATATTTTGGGACTATTAATCATTGGCTATTTGGAATCAGTGTGTGGTACCTGAGTTGTTATTTTACCTATGTTTGAATGGTGAAAGTTTAAGTTTCCACCTGTAATTAATCACTAACAATTTATGTTGTAGACCTCTTTTTTAATTTATCAGGTTAGATTTTATTTAAAATTGAACTAGAAGCCTTAGGTATCTTACATTGGTATCAAAGCAGTTGTCCTGCCAACCCAAGGTATTTTTCTTTGTTGATACAATTGATTCAAAGGGATCAACAAGCTCTTAAACCTTGGAATGAAGAAAATTGAAGTTGAATCATTTGGGATAGGAGGCTAAGGTAAGAAGATTTTTGATGGGGGAGAATAATGAGATGCTTTCATGAGGGTCCAACAAAAAATTGCTCAAATTCAAGAGAAAATGACCAAACAACTAGAGAAAACAACATAAATGATGAACATGTTGATGGAGACCATGAATAATGTAAATAACACTCTCAAATATGCACAAAATAATGGTACAAAAGGTAACCACTCTAATCAGAATGGACCTAAAATTTAAGCAACAAGGCTACCAAGCCCACACAACCATCATTTTTTCCTAGAAATGGACCCACAAATGAGGAAGAAGAGTTGATTCATGTTGGGGGTGATGTTAATTCAAGCATAGATGCCTATGCACAACTTGATCTGGATGTGAGATGTTAAATCCCATTTACATAGTTTCACAATGCAAGGAGTGGATCAAGAGGGAGACAATCAGTGCAACAATCCAATGGAGATTTGCAGTATAGGGTGAGAAAGTTGACTCTCCCAACTTTTGATGGCTTGGGGAAAGTCAGTGCACGAGCTTGGGTACAAAAACTAAACACATACCTCTAACTTAGCCCTACGATAGAAGAGGATGTAGTCATTTTTTTTATTCTTCACTTGGATGGTGTAGCACAAATGGTAGTATCATGGGCTGATTACGCAAGGGCACAACAATGTAGTGTCATATGCTTATTTCACTCTTAGGATCATAGAGAGTCTTGATAGGAAGGATCTTGAAACTCATTTCAAATAATTGACATGGTTGTGACAATATGGATCTGTGGAGGAATACATTTTTGAATTTCAATGCATCTCAGTTATGGTGCTAGATATTATAGAAAAGAGGCTTATGTTATTGTTTATATTGAGGGGATTTTTGAGTCACTACAGGGTTTGGTTTGAGAATATGAGCCCACATCTATACAAGAGACCATTTGAAATGCTTTCAGCTTGGAGGATTCCACCAACAAGAGCAAGCCTTATTCAAAGAGTGCACCTTGAGGACAACATAAGAGATCTTTTCATAAGGATGTTTTTTCAACCTAAGGCAACACCACCCAAAACTAGCAAGATAGAGGAATCTAAGAATGAGTCGAGGAAGAATTTATGTTCCTCATGTAGGGAGCCATGGGAGTTGGGATATAGATGCTTGGGAAAGGGTGTCTAATGATGATTTAGAGGTAGAGGAGACTAAAACTATAATAGAAGAGTTGGAGCATCAATAGAAGGAGGATGATGTCCTAGGAGGTACTTTGCAACTCTTTCAAGAAAACCTAGATACCATTCTTTCCATGTTAGAGGAGTATTATGTGGCCAAAAGGTGACTATTTTGATCGATAGTGGAGCTACTCATAACTTCATTGTTGAGGGTTTGGTGGCCAACTTGGGCTTAAGGATCGAGGATTTTGGGGGATTCAGAGTCACAGTGGTTGATGGATTTACTTTTCCATGTAATAGGATGATTCAACAGTTAGAGTTGACTCTTGGAGGGCATAAGATGCATGATGATTTCTATGTAATTGGTATTGGTGACATATAGTTGGTCTTGGGAGTATAACAGTTACATTCACTTGGGGAGTACACTTAGAATTATCAGACTCTAGAAATGAAATTCAAATCAAATGGGGAGGTAGTTCTTCATGGCTTATCTAATGGAGGTCCCATGGTTTGTTTCAACTAGGAGGATTGAGTGATCTTTTCATGGAGACCAAGTGGCTTGGGTAGAAAAATGCTTGATTATAGACTCTAGTCCATCCAAGGAGGAGAGGTCTTATCATGTTGATATTCAACCTATCTTGGGAAAGAATAATAAGGTGTTTAGTGAGATTCCTCCATGATCACCGCCAGATAGAGGGTTTTGGCATGTGATTAATCTTGAGAAGGGAGAAAAACTAGTCATCACTACTCCTTATCAGCATCCTAAGATGTATAAGGCACAAATTGAGAAGGAAATCAAGGAGTTGTTGGACATGGGGAATATGTATATGATTTCTAGTCCTTTTACTTCATTTGTGGTGTTGGTCAAGAAGGATGGGAGGATGAGGATGTGCATTGACTATAGAGATCTTAATAAGAAGACAATCAAAAATCACTACCCCATACCTAGGATCATTGAGTTGATAGATGAGTTTTATGGTGTAATATACCTCTCTAAGATTGAATTATGTTCGAGGTACCATCAGATAAGAATGAGAGAAGAGGATGTGCATAAGATGGTTTTCAAGTGTCACTTTGGGCATTATGAGTTTTTGGTCATGCCATTTGGGGTGACCAATGACCTTGCTACCTTCTTGTCATGTGTGAACTAGGTATTCATTCTAAAATTGACGAAATTTGTTTTGGTTTTCTTTGATGAAATCTTGATCTATAGTAGGACATGGGAGGATCACTTGAAGCACATAGATAAGGTTCTTGGTATACTTGAGAAACATTCATTTTATGCCAAGGTATCAAAACATGAGTTTGGTTTGAATAAAATTTTATATTTGGGGCATAAGATTAGTGCTCAAGGGGTTAGTGTCAATGAGGAGAAGATCAAGGCAATCCAAGATTAGCCTAGACCAAGGAACTTTTCACATTTGAGAGGATTTATGGGATTATGCAGCTGCTATAGGAGGTTTATAAAAGGTTTTTCACAACTTACAACTCTATTGACCAATTTGATGAAGGGTGCATTATTTTGGAGCCTTGTAGTGCAACAAGCTTTTGATAAGCTTAAGGAGGTAATGAGTTCATGTCCTGTTTTGGCTATTCCATATTTCTCACTTCCTTTTGTTCTAGAATTTAATTCTTCAAGAGAGGGTATTAGGGACGTCTTGATGCAAAATAGACACCCTATAGCATTTGAGAGTAGGAAGATCAAGGAAACAAATATGGGATTCTCTATTTATGACAAGGAGATGTTGGCCATCATGCATGCACTTGCTAAATCTAGGAAATACTTTGTATGTGGGACATTTGTGGTCAAAAAAGATCATAATAGCCTCAAGTTCTTATTAGGATTAAGGTGCCATCCACCTTGTAAATCCTATGTCCTATTGCATGATTCCAACATCCTTGGAAAGTGTCCCTAGGCACTTAGGGTGTATTGGGAAAATATTTTGTAATATTAATTCTCACCATTGTTTGCCATATACTCATAAGGGGTGATGGGTCCACTCCCAATAGTAAAAGTGATGCGTGGACATAAATATTTAATATTATTTTCCCACATGTGGATGCCTAGAATGAGATAATAAAAGATAAATTAAATCATAAATGAGTGACTGTTGGGATTCTCCAAGTAGGTGCTTGGAAAGAGGTAATAGGTGTCACTTGATTTCTCATCATTTATTGCAATTAATGTAATTTTTATCTCTCATGTTTGGGCACCCAAGTTGGAGGGAAAGTATTGGAGCCAAAACTAGTGTCCTTTCACATTCCAAGGAGGTAATCCAAAGGTTGGGGATGTTTGGAATGCAGGGTCATCTTTAGGCACCATGTTTGGTGCATTAGATGCTTTCACACATCTATAAATTTAGCCTCTTGGATATAGAAATTAGGGTGAAAAAGTTGGATGTAGTGTTACTCTGTAGGAACAAGGATAGGTTGAGGCATAAGGAGGTTGTTCATAGGTACACAGGTGTTTCAATGGTGGAGGCAAAGAGGAGAATGGAAGTGGTTGTATTGTAATCTCATGTATTTGATGGTAATGCATACTTGGCCTCTCTTCTTTGTGGAGGTTTTTCTCGCAAGGGTTTCTCCACACAAATCTTGTGTTATGTGTTGCTCTTGTGTTGTTGATTTCTTCCTCGTTGTTGATATATTATTGTGATGTTATTCTTTATATATTGTTGTTATTGTAGACACTTGAATTTCACCATTCACATTTGGTCAAATTTATTCCTATTTTATCTAAAATCCCTTCCTATCTGCATTAATTAAATAATATTGTTATTTTTAATTAATATCGTTCATTCCCATAAAGTCTTTTAAATCCCTAAGATATGTAATTAAATAATTAAATACTTTACCCCTTCGCCCTTCTCTAAATTAAATAAATAACAATTTATTTAATTTAGTCATTTATCCCATAAGAATTAAATGAAATATTTAATTCCTCCATTTTTCTCTCTCTTAGTCACATCCTCCATAATATTGTCATTATCTTAATCCACCTTCTAATCTACTCTAACACCACAATACCTTCTTTCCCAATACTTCTCCTACTTGGGAAGATATTGTGGCACACGAGGATGAAATCATTGATATATTTCTTTCAACAGATAGTAAGATGAATGGCATATATGAAGATGCTAAGTTGACATTAGATCCCCCCTTAATAGAAGGTCATCAAAAAGTAGCTAACTCAGTTGAGGTTATGAATTCACAAGTAACAATTGGACCTTCTTTAACTAGTGAACCTCCTAAGTCACCTCCCATAATAGGACCACCTCAAAACAAACTAAAACCTCCAGGTGCTATCTTAAATTTTACAAGGCAACTCACTAGTAAGCATGTGTTTCAACATCCAAGATATCACACAGTTGTGTATAAACGTGAATTTGCACCCATAATGCAAATTCCATTTTACCCCCTTGAACTTTAGAAAACCTAAGGCAGAGGCTTAATTCCACTTAAGCCCGTTGTCCACATCACACTTGGCGCCTATTTTGTGTGTTGGAGGGATCGTTTCTATCGGGGACGACCGCACAACGTGCACACATACACGTGGCGCACAAACGTCCACGCGGTGTCCTTATGTCCCTGACAGATTCCTATGGCTGGAGATTGCAGAGACGTTACACTTTCGATTGGAAATCAAAGATTAACGCCCCTCTTCGACTAGCCAACCCGAGTATGGTTGTTCTTCATCCTTTCCTTCATATTCTTCATCTCTTCTTCCATTTTAAAGTTGGCTGATCTTCTTCAGAAGATTACACAATATCTCCATGCTTTGAGCATCCATCTACAAGCTTTGTAGCAACACTTCACATTCCATTGCAGCAATCTACCACTTCATCACTCTGATAGTGCAAACACAAGACATACACCATTGCAGTAGAGGCTTGAGTTCCTCTCATTTTCTCCTCTACAAGCTTTGAGTGCTTTGGAAGGAGGTGGTAAGCTCCTGTCATCTTCTCTATCATCTTGGTTGAGTAAGCACGTATTGTTTTTTAGTGTCTTTTGTTTACATAGCTTGTATTCCTTTCTTTATCTTTATTCCTATCATTGCAAAATTGGTTGTTTGTGGAGGTGGAAACACCAAATTGGGGATTTGACTAAGGTAGGCCCCTAAACAACCCCAAAATTTTCCCTTTTTTCTATGTGTAGGTGGATAGATCCTGGAGCAAGCTAGTGAGAGGATTGTTCTACGAAATTATCTTCATCACCCTTGTGGTAATATATTTCTTTTATCACATTCGTATTTATGCCCTATTCTTCTTAATCTCATTTTGTTGTTCAAGAAACTTCTAAACTAAGCTGTTAGTCTACCTTTTAAAGTTTAACCTCATCTCTCTGGTTTTCTGGCCATATGGACACTAGCGCATCTGTGAGATGCCAATGCACCACGCTGTTGTCCTGGAACCACACTTCTTTCCTATGACAGAGAACTACCTAAGACGTAGTATTGACCTTAAAAAGCGACTCACCTAGTCTCTCTTCAGTTCTCGGAATCGCAGAGTGATCGAAGGACTTAATAATCCTCATCATTCTCATCTCATCCATCTTAATCTTCCTTTAAACTGAGGTAAGTTAGGGCAACCTTTCCACTCTTGGCCTTTCATGACCTAGGGCCTTCCTGTGGTTGGTCCCCCTCTCTTACATTTTTGTTGAACCCGAAGTATACCATTTTGGTTCCATTTTGCGATACTGAAAGACCCTTTTGTCATGTTCTAAGAGTGTTGTAGGTGTGAGTGTTGTACGAATTCTGCCTTACAACCCAACCTATGACCCCTAGTAGGCATAGCTAGAAGATTCTGACGGTGTTGCATGAGGAAACCTTAATCGGGTCACTGGCTTATCCTGTAAACCTTAGGAGGCTCTGTAGAAGTGTCGTTAGTGTGTGTGATGGCCTCTTTCTTAAACCAACCTATTGCCTTTGTGTAGACTATGAGTAATGGTACCGGCATAACCTTCACTTCACAGGACCTACCGATGGGCTTCAATAGGGATCCATCTCCTCTTTACATTCCTACAAGGATAAATGGGAACACTGTAGCAGGTGTTCTCGTTGATCTTGCATCTCAAGTAAATATTATAACTGAGGAGATCATGTTAATTAACCTCCTGCATAAGGATGGATATGTTGCACCTGAAACTACCATCTGCACACATGGACTTTTCGTACCTCCTATAGGGAGTATTGTCCTATTAGTCCTCGTTGGACCTAAATCTATGAGCCTTAGGTTTGATATCATCTCGGGGTTTGAACTCTTCAAAGTGAAGCTAGGCATCCCCTAGATGGTAGCTATGAATGCAGTTCCCTCGGTTGTGCACAAACGTTTGAAGTTTGTTCATGGAGGCTCGGTACATGTTGTCCATGACATCGGTTATAGACCACCGGTTGCACATGGCAGCTATATCCTAGATTACCTTTGGCCTGCCTCTCTTGGTCCTATACCACCCAGGAAGCACCTCCTGTACCGCACGTATCATAAATATAAGAAAGGGTGTGCTAGGCCGAAAGTGAGGTTCCCTCCTTTGTCTTATGTTGTTTTGCATAGAGCTTGTTTGGAAGCTGACAGTGATGTCGCCAAGGCACGTAGAAGAGAAGAAGAGAAGCGGTCCTGAGATCCTCCTTCCCCTTCCGTTACTCCGCCCAATGCTTCCTCTCGCCCCACCGTGGTGCCATCTTCTTTTGTCTCGCACTTACGAGAGAATCCCATGGTGCTCACTTGGCGAAAGGCCAAGCATCCTGCATTTGAGCTTCCTATCTTACCCACGGAGCCTAGGCCCATTCGGTATGCAAGACGGAAATCCCCTCATGGAGAGTCCTCTTTTTCTCAGCCTCCACTATTCGGTATGCAAGACAGAAATCCCCTCATGGAGAGTCCTCTTTTTCACGGCCTCCTACTATTCATGTCCCCAAAGTAGTGAACGGGAAGAGGCCTGCTGTTGAGGTGCTAGAGTCGATTCCTCTTTCCTATTTCGAGCCTATTCCTTCTGATCCCATTCAGGAGTTTGTGCTTCCATTGGGAACAGCTGTGGAAGACACTCCCATGGCTGAACAGAATCCTTCCGTCCCTTTGCAGATCCCGACTTTTGATTCGAAGAGTCATAGGAACTGCCTTGCACATGAGCCTAAGCATTGACGAAAGGCTCTCATGGCTGAGCAAGCCTCCTCACAGAAGAAGAAGGAGGAGAATATGACACCCCCTGTTGTGTCCTCTTTCCCCTCATCTACCTCTGATCTAACTAGTTTTGAATCTCTTTCGGCTCTCGCTGTGAGTACACATGTGCCCGGAAGGGTGCAGGTGTTTATCGCTCCTTCCACGGAGCAGCCTCTGTTGAATTTCATTTCGGATGTCTCACCTTTCCCAAAACCCATGGATATGGTTAATACTTCGATCGTATCCATCGTTGTTCTATCCTCTTCCATCCACCTTACTTCATTTGTGGGGACTTCACCTCCTCCGATGAAGAAGAAGGTAGAGAGTGGCCCCTCCAGCAATGGAGGATGTAAGAAGAGCCCACCTCCTCTGAAAGGTGGCCTTGCACTAACTTGTTCTGTCCTAGTGATGGAACTAGCTCTTGCCTCCCTTGAGTTTGTCACGGATCCCGATTCTCTCAGTGAGCGTAGCGGTGAACCTCAGGTGCGAACTCCTTCGTCCGCCGAGGTGAAACATGGCACTCTCGTCAAGTGTATGTTTAACTCGATGGATGAAGTTTCGACCTTGTCAGCAATCTTCGTGAAGTCGTTGACCTTAGACCCACAAGATTTGAGTGATGGAGATCTCACCGGTCCCTCTACCTTAGCCCTTGTTGCGGGAGAATCAAAAGCTCCTCCCCTTAACATTACACTGTTGCAGGCTCATCATCCTTCCCCCTACGATGATCTAGAGTGGGAGGCTAACAACCTCTTGGTCGACCAGTGTTAGGGGGGGACCCTCTTCTTGATCTTTATATTAGATGTGTGTGTTCTGTGATGTGTTCCCACTATGATCTTGCTATATGTGTCTGGATGACCCTCGTCACCCCTGTTGGTGTTTGGAAACGGGCGTAGTGTTTGTGTTGTAAACTTTCCTCTATATGTATCTCTATTCTTCCATGTTTGTGATTGATTTTTGGCAAATTGGGGATGATGCAAAGCGTTGGGAGCATTTAGGCCTCCTTCCATGTTGACCCAATTTTTTATTTTTACTTTGTCTTTTGTTCATTCTTCTTGATCTAGCTGGGCATTGATGATTGTTCTCCTTGCGCCGCGGTTACCTACTAAATATAAATAAAGGAAAATATGACCCCACGAAACCAGATCCCCCTGTGCCCTTTATGTGTGTGATCTCTTTCTTTTACCTTTCCCTTTATCTTTCTCTCTTCTTTACTTGGGTTGTCCTTCTTTTGTGTGACAATGCTACTTTTACATTACATGATATTTGGAAAACGCATTCATTTCCAAATGAATCTTTTCTCAAATATCCTTCATGCACTTCTTTATTAGAATTGTATTCTCGACTTGAAACCCTAACGAAACATGTTTCCTTCATCATGGGTTCGTAAAGAAAGGACTTGGAAACCCTCCTCCGAAGCGGGAACGTCTTAGTCTTCCCCTCATGTGGGTGCATCTCCTTCCTTTCAAATTCCTTGATGAAGGGAACATCTTTTGAAAGGAATCCTTGATGATGAATCGATTCAAGAAAGAAGACAATAGCTTTTGAACAGTGTGTTCCTTGATACAACCCCTCCTTTCATGTTGTGTTCCCAAGGGACCCCTTTGAAAGCTTTCAATAAGTTGTATGGTGTCTAGCCTAAGGGCATCCTAGCTAGACTGGTTCCGCATCTTCATGTCTAGCTCAGAGGCAGTTTGACTAGACCATTTTCACTTCTTCACATCTAGTCTGGGGGCAACCCGACTAGATCTACTTCACATCCTTACATCTAGCTCAGGGGCAGCCCGACTAGACTTCACTCTTCAAACATCACATCCCTTGAGTGGACCCTCCTTCCTTTTGAAGGGTTCGTAAGGGAGCCCTTTGAAAGACTTACAACTTGGCGACGGTCTGCGTGACTATATGTTCACTGGTCTGTGCGGCCGCTTCCTAAAATGTTCTATATGCGGGTAAACATGTTTCCCTCTCTAACTCTATAGAGCCCCCTTTACTCAGTCTCCCTCATGTGAGAGTTCTTGGGGGATACCTTCCTTGCAGGTTTGCGAGTCTATAAGGTGCTCTTCCTGGTTTCCTTCATGTGAGAGTTCTTGAAGGATACCCCCCTTGTAGGACCGTGAGCCTATGAGGCGCTTTCATACTTCATCTTCATAGTTCCGCAGAGCTATCAAGTCCTCTCCTTCACTTCCGAGTTTTCCAGACCATGCTTTGCTTCCTCGTTGGTTCAGGTATACATTTCTTACCTTGTTACTTCTTACTACTCTACTTTACCGAAGCACTCATCATTAGTCATGCTCGCTAAAGTGGGGGAAAAATGTATAAGCATGAATTTTCACCCCTAATGCAAATTCCCTTTTACCCCCTTGCACTTTAGAAAACCTAAGGCGAAGGATTAATTCCACTTAAGCTCACTATCCACATCACACTTGGCACCTATTTTATGTGTTTATGGGAGCATTTTTGTTGGGGAGGCCTACGCGGTGCGCTTACATCCCTAACAAATTCATGCGGCTGGAGACTGCAGACACATTACACTTTCGATTAGAAATCAAAGAGTAACGCCCCTCTTTAGTTGGTTGACCCGAATATGGCCATTTTTCATCCTTTCCTTCATATTCTTCATCTTTTCTTCCATTTTCAAGTTGGTTGATCTTCTTCACAAGCTTACACAATCTCTCCATGCTTTGAGCATCCACCCACAAGCTTTGTAGCAGCACTTCACATTCCATTGCAGCAATCTACCACTCCATCACTCTAATAGTGCAAGTGCAAGACATACACCATTGTAGCAGAGGCTTGAGTTCCTCTCATTTTCTCCTCCACAAGCCTTGAGTGCTTTGGATGGAGGTGGTAAGCTTTTCTCATCTTCTCTATCATCTTGGTTGAGTAAGCATGTACTTTTTTGTAGTGTCTTTTTTTTACGTAGCTTGTATTCCTTTCTTTATCTTGGAGGTGGAAACACCAAAATGGGGGTCTGACTAAGGCAGGCCCCTAAACTACCCCAACATTTTCCCCTTTTCTTGTGTGTAGGCGGAGAGATCCTAGAGCAATTTGGCGAGAGGATTGTTCTACAAAATTATCTTCGTCACCCTTGCGGTAATATATTTATTTTATCACATTCGTATTTATGCCTTATTCTTCTTAATCTCATTACGTTGTTCAAGAAACTTCTAAACTAGGCTGTTAGTCTAGCTTTTAAAGTTTAACCTCATCTCTTTGGTTTTCTGGCCGTATGGATGCCAACGCACCTATGATACTCTAGCGCGCCATGCTGTCGTCTCAGAATTGTGCTTTTGTCCTATGACAGAGGACTACCTGAGACGTAGAGTTGACCTTAAAAAGCATCTCACCTAATCTCTCTTTAGTTCTCAGGATCGCAGAGTGATCGAAGGACTTAGTAATCCTCATCATTCTCATCTCATACATCCTAACCTTCCTTTAAATTGAGGTATGTTAGGGAAGCCTTTCCTCTCTTGGCGTTTTGTGATCTAGGGCCTTGCAGTGGTTGGTCCCCCTCTCTTACAAGTTGCTCACATATATAACATTTTTTAGTGTAGTGGTAAAGATTATGATTTTGTTGAGAAACTTCATCGTACTCCAACGAACATCTCCCTTTGGGATTTGATTCATATAACGCCTAAATACAATAGGATGCTCCAACAGATATTGTAGAAGGCTAATATCTCATATTTTGTTAGATTGAATGATGTAGCCACCTCATTTGATTGTATGCAAGTGACAAATTCAGATATTACATTCCTTCAACATGAACTACCCTCGCTTGAGATCCAAAATAAACATGAGTCCTTAATGACAAAGGTGATCATTAATAAAATTAGAGTTAGGCGTACTCTCACAGACAATGGAGTGGGTCTTAATTTTTGTAGCATTGACCTCCTAGATAAAATTGGCGTGGACAAGAATCTAATCAAACCTGATGATGTTAATATTTGTGGCTTTGACAATGTTAATAAATAATCATTAGGAATTATCACATTACCCATTGAAGTTGGACCTATGGTTTTTCCTACTCTTGTCCATATCATTCCATGACCTCTTTCACACAATCTTCTCCTAGGTAGACCATGGATTTATTCCATGAAGGGAGTCCCATATACTCTCCATCATGAAATGAAGTATGAATATAATAACAAGATATACAAAGTTAAAGTAGATGAACAAACTTATAATTCACAACTTCAACATGATCATAACAATTCCAACTCTCTTAATACTTTGATTCCAACTTCAAAATTAGAACTTATACAAGTTAATGATAATCCTAATTGTCTTTCACCTACAACAAAACTCTTAGATGATGATTGGGGGTCATTATATTGTACACCTTGTTTCAAAGGGGAGTCTCAAATATCACACTTAGAGTCCAAAGAGTCAAATACAAATGATTTATCTTAAAACACATGTTTTGGGGATGATTGGGGTGCATTATATTTTGCACCCTCCTTTATGGGAGAGTACAAAATCTCAGAATCTAAACCAAAATAATCTTGTGTATCATTTTCTCAACTTGGTTCTACATCAAGAACATCACCCCATGGTGGTGATGGGGGCTCTTCAACTCCTATCCCTCATGAGAGGAATATGCATAACTTTAAAAAACTTAAAAAGGATTTGCATGCTTGGGAATAATCCAATATTTCTCAGAAGCATGTAGATAAAATCTCTTCATCTGGGTTGGAATCATGTTATGGTCTTGGATACAAAATTCTTTATAAACATGGGTGTAATGAAAACAAGGAACAAAATGATAGGAATCAAGTGAAGTCTATACTATACTTTTCCAAGCAGGGTCTAGGTTTTCATCCTTCATCTCCATCTTCATCTAATGCTTTATCATCTACTATGTGTATGAAATCTTGTGATAAGAAAACAAGCTTTTCTTCACAAGAGAAAGAGATGTGCCCTACTATTGATCAAGATAATATCTTTTCCAAGCTTCTCATAGCTCACCTAATTACTCTCCCTAAAAAATGAAATAAATTCTACAAAAAAGGATCATTTTTTGCATATCATTGTGCATGGTCATTCTACCAATGAGTGTTAGGCCTTGAATAAAAAAATAAAAAAATAAAGGATTGTGGTTCTCTTCCTTGTGTCGATGCACCTAATTCCTCTAACCAATAATGATCATCATCCTATCATGTTGCTCATCACTATGTTGTATTTGTAGCTTTAGGTGTTTATCTCATTGTCATTGATGGTGGTTCAATCCTAAGTGTAATCATATTTTTCATGACAACAACATGATATTCCTTGCTATGGTTGTCCTTGTCTCTATGTTTAGGGGGCAAGGATAACTGGTTTTGGGAGGCATGCATTCTTTTCAAGGATCCCATTTTCCCATCTTTCTCCTTAAAATACCAACATAGCAAGTATGTTGACATTTTAAGGGGGGCATACATTGGAATTATTTTGCTTCACTTTGTTCATAGGCATTGGACAGTGGTACGTTGACATAGATTTTTTTTTGCTTCACTTTGTTCACAGGCATTGAGCTTAGTGTGGCATTGGCATAGCATTTTGATCATTTTGTAGCACCTTATCAAGGTTATCAAGGAGTATAACTCTTGGTGTGGTTGCCATGGGTACACACCTAGTGAAAATCGATCCTCACTAGACCTAGTGTGCTCCTCATTTTGCTACCTTATCTTGGGGGCCCACCTAGTGAAAAATGGTCCTCACTAGCCCATGTGCCTTCTTGTTTGTGATTCACCTAGCAAATATTGGACTTAGTTATGGTGTGATTCATGAACCCCTCTTTAACATGGCCACCTAGCATAACACAACTTGCTTGACAGTGAAGCTATGTGTTTCATAACTGATTTTACATCCTTGTGAGAGCGTCATTTTTTTAGACAACACATTCAATGGATGACATTTTGTATTTGAGACAATTTAAGACTGAGGTCTCTTTGCCTTACCAACTTGAATTATTTTAGTACTAACCTTGTGTTTTTTGTGTCTTCTTCGTGTTTGCGTCATATTTATTTTCATTTTTTCATCATCTTTATGTTCAATCATGTCATGTGTTTTCATTATGTATGATTCATGTTTTTAGACATGTATGTTTGTGTATAGTTTCTTGTTGTAAATCATACATGTGCATGTTCCTTTGTGCTTATGTTGGTTTTCCATGGGATCTTGGATCTTGGGGCCTTGCATGCTCCCCCTAGATCCTTAGTCATCTTATCTCTTTAGCATTTGGACAAATCAGACCCCTCTTGGTATAGATTTTCTACTTTAGTGTGAGTTTGAGCATAAGTTCATACTCTCACTAAATTGGGGGCTAAATGTATTGTTGTAAATTTTCACCCATGAAAATTTCACCTTATATTTGGTCTCCCTTATTATTATTGGACCTAATTGAGTATTTAATTTCCTAAATTATGTATTCTATGGCCTATTTTTGACAATTTTTGAGGAATTGCAAGCGATAATCAATTGCATTTATCTAATACATTGCTCTCGACACCAACTGTCCTAGAAAATAGGTCTAGGAAACTCATGCCTTGGGTGTGAGTGTCAACATATTTTCCCTCCAAATTGAAATATATCAGTTGTGGAAATTTAACATTTGAATTTCAAGTGTCTAAAGTTGGCCATCAGGATCTAATTTATGAGAAACTGAATAAATGCCTGTAAATACCTAGTTATTGCATAATTTGAAATCCATCTAGCAAGATGTGAACATTAAGAGTATCCAAGAGAAAATCAAAAGTAGAATTTTAGAGCTTCATTGCAGCAATTCAAGATCCAAGCATCATGTCAAATCTTATGTGAGTTTATGTGTGTTCATATTATCATTGTTTTGTGAAGGCTAACACTTTTGCAGGTCTCCAAAGCATTCGAGCATTCAAGAAAATCAAGCAAGCAAGATCCAAGATCCTTGAAGTGATGTGTATGATTTCAGTTCTCAAGGAATCCATTAAAGGGTGGTGAGTTGCAACAATTTGTGATTTCATCATTCCCTCCTATCACTTATCCATTTATCATTGATATTTTCCATTGTGGAAGTGGAAACACTTGCACGAGGTTTGATTGAGGAAAGCCCCTAAAATGGCCCAACATTTCCTCTCTTTTGTGCATGCACAGATCTTAGGTTTGAAGAGGATTGAAAGGAGTTTGAAGACAAATTATTCATTGTTGCATTTGAAGACCTACATCTTTTCAACCCGCATAAAATCAGTTACAAAAATATCTGACAAGGATTTGATAATTTTGCAGGTGGGAAATCGGAGAGTAGACAAAGCACTACATGATCAAATTTTGAAGTTCAAAAAAAAGCCTATAAGGAAACTCACACCCTGGGTGTGAGTGTAGGGTGTGAGTGCCCCCCATTTTGGGAAATTCAATTCCAATCCATTTCCAAGACTCAAAAGGATCAGATCTAGGTCTGATTGACTCATCTTTTTGGTTGAAAGTCAATCTATCTGTCTTGTGGATTTACATCCTAATGAAATCCTAGAAAATAATGGAATTAACCCCAAGTTTTAGACATTAAAGTTAAGGTATCCACTTTTCTACATTTCACAACCAACCATACCAAATGAATTGATATGGTTCCAAATATAATGATGTCATTACAACCATCTATTGATATGGAACATGATGAAGATCAAATACCATTCCATTTAACAAATCCAATTGGTTCGATCCTTACCATCAAACATATATATATATTTCACATGAAATGCCTAGATTAGGACACATAAATATTTGGGTTACGGTCTTATTTAGATCAAATTCAAACCAAGAAGAATCGTGTCCCTTGGATGATAAATTTGCATCCCAAATTATTGTGGTGTGAAGCTTCATGTCACAAAATATTGGAGGAAAGCTAATTGTTTGAGTATTATATTGATATATTATTTCTTAGTTATTATGAACAATATTTTATCTTTAATTGTATGTATACTTCTTTCTTAGGCATTATTGATAAGGTTTCCTTCTTAGCCTAGTTCTTGCTACATATAGAACTTCAACAAATCTAAGATCCGTCTCTTTGAATATTGAATCATCTTTATTATGAGCCTTTCTAGGTGTAAATTATATTCGTTATAGCATCAAATGATAGATATTTAATTTCATGATAATTAGAATGAATTCAATGAATGTCTTTTTATACATATAAACAACACTGAATTACAAATATCTATTTGAGATCAACTTGGGACCAAAGTTGAAGATGGGGCCAACCAACTAAATATTCTATTTTGATTTGCAATTAAGTGGATCAAGATTGCAATTGTGAGGATAACCTTGCACCCACAAACATGACCTAGGTTGGATCCATGTTTGGTAGGATTAAATTAATTATTAGAATCGAACAAATTTAAGTCAATTGGACTAAATTGTGTACACATAACTATATGGCTAAGCAATAAGAATAAGTCTAGGTGCAAGGAAGGCTAGGTATGAAAGCCCACTATAAACAAAAAAATATCATATGTAGCTATATAAGTGCATTAAAAATTGCCCCAATTTAGGTACAAATTAAATGGGAAATGTATTGAGGATGCATTTTTTAATACAAATTTTAATTGAAGCTAAAAACTACCACAAGATACAATTTTTCATTTAGATAAAGACAATAGACGATAATAATTTTGTTTAAAATATAATAAATGAGTACAAAACATATTGATTGAAGCATACATAAAAAGGGGAATCCAATTGACCAAATATAAGATTCAATTACATAGGAAGACCAAATAGATTATATGTGCAAACCTTCAAGAACTAGTTGACAAGCTAGAGTCATCGCTTTAAGGAGGATAAGGAGGAATAATAGAAGCAAGCATTAGAGCTAGAGAGGGATGTGTAGGTTGATTTGAAGCATGACACCTTAGGAATCTAAGGGCATTGAAGATCCCTTCACTTTAGTGGACAAAGCCTATTCAAATGAAATTGTTAGGGTTGAGAGCATTTTTCAAAGGAAGACTACAATAATTTAGGACACCCATCTACATAGAATAGAAGACATGCAATTGTAGAATCATCTTTCTATTGTTTGAGTGTAAAGAGGTCAATAATGGGAGTACAATTAGCTAACATGTCATTATCGTCAATTGCTTGAAGAATTCTTTCCCTAGAAGGAGATCTCTTTTTACATACCCATAACAAGCATCTTTATAAAATTAGAGCATTGAACTACATCCATAACATTAGAGAGAGAGATATAGACTTAACTCTGCAAACAACATTCGTGGGAAATTCAACATTAGATATTCTCCCACAACTGTTTGAATTGCATATTCAACTCTACAACAATGAAAGGAGAACATGTGAGGCCACTCATCCTCCTCACACTCACTTTAATATACTTGGTGGCATAAAACACTCTTGGAAGCAATATTACATATTGTTATGATCATTGTCTATGTGAACACTGGTACAATGTTAAAGTAGTAGTTGATTTTGGACTGCTCATGATTTGGTAAATTAGTGTTATGGACAATTCGTAATTGCTAGACTTAAATTTTACTAATTGCATAGAATAGATTCATATATGGATTTCATTACAAAATTATTATTTAATGATGAGACATTTTGGATATGATTAAACGTCTATACAATCAAGTAATTATGTGAATGCAATTTAAATGTTTTGATTGCACTTCATAATTATCATCTATGTATCCTATTATTGAGACTAAATGTGAATATTTTATGTTGTGCATATGATTCTATGATAAATGTTGCTTTGGATATCTTCTTTGGATACATTGATGTTTGTGTAGAAGTGTGCAGGATTAACATTCCATGACCAATAGGATTTGATGGAAGCGTCAAGAAACCATCGGTGTGCTTTCCCAGTGTACCTAGGCCTACCTTATAAGAGGGTCATAACTTTCTTCTGTAGTTGTGTATTGTGATTTTGGTGTTGATTATTTTTATATTTGTGATGGTTATTTGTATGTAGTAGATGTTGGTTAGTTTTCTTTTGTAAAATTTCAGATGTGATTTTCAAAAGGAAAATTAGAGGCCTTTTTCAGTTTATTTCTTCATTTTTTGTGTAAAACTTAATCCTCAATGTGTCTACCTATGGGTTGGGGTCATGCCTTAAAGTATTTTAAGTGTTTTGGAGTTGTATAGACCCTTGAAAAGCGGCCTATAAGATAAATGACAAGATTATCAAAAAGGAAATTAGATTTGAGAGGCAAAAGTCTTCACACATTCCCAAGATTCATTCCATTTGGAATTTTGAAAACTTAGGTTAGCTTTATATCCTTAGGCATGATTTATGCATCTTGTTTCGAATGGAGGGTGTGGAAGAAGAGCAAGAGAGTTGGAAAGTTTGGAGTTGGAGAAGAATTCAAGGGTTATTATATGATCTCTAATATTAAGCCAAAAACCCTTTGTTGTTCTTGCCAATCACTTTATCCTTGCCAATTGTTTATTTTTAGGATTAATAGTTGCTTACTTTTTGTAAAAGATGTATAAATTGTTATTTCCTAAATCGATTAAAATAAGCTAACTAACTCTGATATAATGGTATACTTTTTAGTTATTGTACAAGACATTATGCACGACTAAGTGGACTTTAAGTGGACTTCAAACAGTTGAAGATAAAGCTTTGGAACTCTGGGCACCGAAAATTCAGGAGTGTATAGTGGAACAAGTCTTTTTAATGCTTTATGTTTAATTTTTGTTTAGAAACTCTATGGCTCCACTCTGAGCCTTAAATATGTTTTATGTTATGGACCTTAGTCTGTTGGTTAGTTGAAATTCTGTTAAAATAATTTTTCAATGGTGATCTTCCACCATCTGAAATGTAGGATTTTTGTAGTAGATTAGTATATATATGTTACCGCCCAAAACAATGATATGGTGATACTATTATAATGTTATGATATGGTTTGAGCACTGATTCAACTATGTATTATGTGTTATAATTTTATATGAATAAATACATATCACCAATCCTATTTTGAGTCAATCATTTTTGAGTAATGGGAATTTATGGATGGATTCATTATGAAGTTGTGAAAGTACATGTGATCTGAGTTAAGCATAGGAATACCCGAGAGCTGGCTACTCGAGGGAATCGTAGAATAGATAGATAAGTATTTTCGTTTTCAATTATGTTATTTTTATTTTGTACATGATAAATATGGATGAATGTTATTTGTGTGTGTTGAGCTCTGTCAGTTATTCCTGCAAGTTGTAGTTCAAGTTTGCAATCATTTGATTATGTTCATTTGAAATTTCGGAGCACCCACTCTAGTTGCCAGTTATAAGTTAAGTTTACTTTCAGTTAGCAGTTAGTCGTTAGCCAATAGTTGTTTTCATTTGAATTTTATAGTTTTACTGCAAGTGTTTCTTCTTAGGTAATTTATATGCTTTCTAGTTTAATAATCTCATGCTTTTTGGCTTAACAATTTCATGCTTTCTAGTTAAATTTTTGTTTACAACCGTGTCAAGAATTCATAAAATCTAAGAGAGTTAGCCGAGATGTCACCTATTGCATACAACCTTTGAACACTACTCGATCGATATAATTGATGCATTTTCAACTAAAGCAATAAGACCTAACGATAGCCTTTCACTTTTTGGCATCATTACTAAGGATTTCCTTTTCTAGTGTTAGTAGGAGATTGCTTGAATACCTCTTTTAGAAAGAAGAAAAAAAAAAAAAGATAGTTGTCAGGCTTCTTTTTCTGCATGGTTAGGAAATGAGGCCCACACAAAAGATTCATACCTAAAACCCCCTAAAAGAAGTTCCAACTAAAAGTAGGGAGGAATAAGTCTCAATTGAAGAACTTATCGAAGAATTGATCGAGCAAGATCAACCAAAGACCTCCCCGTATACCCTAGAGCCTCCTTTGCACATTCCAAAAAATTAGAGAAAATATTTGTCAAGGAGAGCATTCCTTTGCACATTCCAAAACTTCAACCATTAGAGAAAAAATTTGAAGAGGAACACATTCCTTTTGACGTCATGGGTGACTGTATAGATTCCGCTAACGCAAGACCGGGAGCGCGAACATTTACTTATCCTATTTCTCTCGACCATGATGATGATACACCTATGAAAAATATTTCACCATCACACTTACCAACCTTTGGAGGTTTATCCTCTGAAGACCTTGAACAGTTCCTTTTTGAGTTTAAAGTGTTGTGTTAGACATATGACTACAAAAATGATAACCAAAAACTAAAGCTCTTTCCCTCTATTTTGAAGGAAGTAGCAATGTGTTGGTTTATGGGATCGGCTTCAGGGTCGATATCCACCTGGGATGACATGGAGACTACTTTTCTGAATAAATACCAAAGTTACTATAGAGTGAGCAATAGGAAAGAGGAGTTATTCAAACTGAGATAGAACGAAGATGAAATTTTAGAAGATTACCTCGATAGGTTCATCTTCTTGTCTAAATATTGTGGAGTTCGAAAATTATGAAGACCATATTTCTCAAAGGACTTGATGAAGATGCTAGAAGGAGTCTAGATTTAATGGGAAAAGGAGATGTGTCCCAACTTGGACTTGAAGATATCATTGACTTATGCCAAAACTTCTCCCATACTCAAGGAAATATTCGTAAAACTACACTTTTTAGAGGTTCTAATGAAAAAGGTAAACTGTGTGAGGAGATACCAAATCTCAAAATTGACATTCTTGTTCAGTTAAACACCACATTGGATGGAATACAGGCCAAAACATGTAATCCTAAGACCTTATCCATCTATTGTCCTAGGTGTCGAAACAAACATATCTTAAGAGAATGTGCTTTGGACAAAACTAACGTTTTCCAAGTTTGTGAGAAGATTCATCCCACTGATCAATGTGAGATCCTAAATGTAATCAAGAATTCCAAGAAAAGGAAATCTTAGGTTGAGGAGGAGGTCAACTTTGTAAATTAATCACATGGAGGGAATTTCTCTTACAGTCAAAATCCAAATCCCGCCAAGCAACCTCCAAAAAATTGGAATAACAATCAATGGGTGGCACCTTGGCCTCAAGCACCACCTAACTAGAGAGCTTACCCTTGGGGACCACCTAAATGGGAAAATCAGTCCTAGGGAAACCCCCAATAGCCAAACCAGACTCAACAATAATGGTATCCTCAAAATCCTGCTCCTCAATGGAATCAACCTCAAAATCAATTTTACACAAGGCCAAGAAGGATGCCTAATCCACAATAGAATCTTTTACCAGCTCCTCAGAACCCTCAACAAAACGAGCCAGTCAACCAACCACAACTTTCAACACAACCTATCCCTAATCCAAAGAATAATCGTCAAAATACTCCTGTGTATTGTACGGAACAGAAAAATGTGACTAGACTTAATGCTATTCATTTTCAAAACCTATAGTTAAGGTCAGGAAAAACACTCTAGCAGCCTACCATAGTCGAGATTCTGGATGAGCCGATTAAAGGATCTATTGAAACAACTAAGACATCTTCCACACCTTTAGAGAAAAACCCAGAGAGTTATCAAGACAAGACCCTTCCACAATCCTCATCTGGAACTTCCAAGTTACCTCAAGAGGAGGATGGTCAGCATCCAAATGATCTTTTAAAGGACTTCGCCTTGATAGAGAAAACTAAAACACCTTTTTTGGAGCGTCTAAAACCAACTATCTTGAAAAACTCTTCGAAAATGACCTTCTCCACTGAAATTGCACTAATACAAGAGATTAAACAATTGCAAATCGAGGTCCCTTTGTTACAACAAATTAAAGAGATTCCTGAACTAAACCAACTGATTAAACAATTGTGCATCAAAATACTAGGAAGGAAACCAAAATGGATTAATATTATTCACATAAACAGTTATCTAGCTGACTTTTTGGCTGGGAAAGCAACAACTCTTAAATATGATGACCCAAGCAGTCCACTTATAATAGTGACAATCAATGAGGTAGAAATACCTAATGCACTTGTGGACCTAGGAGCAGTCATTAATGTAATGATGGTCGATGTGATGGAAAAGTTGGGACTCACTAATTTATGTCCCACAACTATAGTGTTGCAAATGGAAAATCAATCCATAGTTATTCCCAAGGGTATCATAGAAAATGTTCTTGTTAAGGTTGATGGTTGGGAATATCTAATAGACTTCCAAGTAATCCAATCTCTTATACCAAAGGACAGTTATCCAATCATCCTAGGAAGATCATGGCTATCTACAAGTGTAGCCAAGATTGACTACAAAGAGGGAGGAATGACCATTTCACATGGTTCTAATAGCAAACATGTATTTATGTATCCTCCTACTAAACCTGTTGAACATAACAAAGTTTGAGTTGATGAACCAGATGGTCCTAACAAACAAGAGAATTTAGCCTCACTTGCTATGGTAGTCATTAAACAACATGGTGAAGAGCTGGAAGATGAATTGGAAAACAATATGGAAAATCTTACCATGGATTCAAGTGATGAAGAAATGTTAGACATAGAAGAGATTCTAGGGGACCCAATCAACGTTGATCACACTAAATTTGATTATACTAGCTTCATGGGATTACCTTGTCCCCTGGCTAATATCATTCCAAAAACGGATCACTTCTTTGAAGATATTTCCAGACTTAATAGAACCATACCACATAGTTTTCCTCTCAACACTCTAACTAGAGAATTTTATATTGTCACCTCCAAACATCCAGGGGTCAAAACCATCATGTTATTACCGAGAAAAATTTTGAATTTCAACAATTGGTTGACAAAGCCAAAAGAGCATAAATTATTTGATGTTTTGGTGACTACATCTAAAGCTTTTTCTTCGGATTATATAGACATGAGAAGAATACACCCATGTGTTTGTACCCATCACATTTATACTAAGGATGTTAGACCTATTTGTCAACCACAGTGAAGGCTCAATCCTTCTTTGAAAGACATTATTAAAACTGAAATTGAGAAACTCCTACAAGTAGGATTTATCTATCACAATTCTGACAGCAAATGGATTTCACCTCTGGTAGTGGTCCCAAAGAAAAATGGTAAGTGGAGAGTGTGTGTCGATAATAGGGAACTCAACAAGGCTACCCACAAAGATTACTTTCCTCTACCATTCGTAGACCAAGTCTTGAACAATTTAGCTGGAAGGAAATATTTCTCATTCCTGGATGGGTTTAGCAGATAAAACCAAATACAAGTTACAGTTGAAGACCAAGACAAGAAAATTTTTATTTTCCCTTGGGGAACATTCGCATATCACGTCCTTCCCTTTGGGCTATGCAACACTCCTGGAATATTTCAAAGAGCTATCCTGACAATATTCATTGAGTTAGTGAACGACTGTGTGGAAGTCTACATGGACAACTTCATTGTGTATGGGTCAACTTTTGATGAAGGCCTACAAAATCTAGACAAATTATTGAAGCGATATGAGGACCATCGGTTATCCTCAAGTCACGAAAAATGCCTGATAATGGTGGAACAAGAAATAGTATTGGGACACCACATTTTAGCTTAAGGGTTAAAAGTGGATCCTAATGGATATTAATGGAGATTCATAGAAAATTTCAGCAAGATTGCAGCCCCTATGCTTTCCCTTCTCCAAAAGAATGTAGATTTTATCTAGACAACAGAGTGTCAATCATCATTTGAGATCATTAAGGAGAAACTCATCTCAACTCCTGTCCTACGTGGACCTAATTAGAACCTTTTGTTCCATATTTATGTAGATGCTTCTGATGATACTATTGGAGAGATATTAGGTCAGGAAGATGGGAATGGGGGAAAGTATGCTATCTATTTCATTAGTAAGAATTTGACTCCCACTTAACAAAATTACACCACCACAAAGAAAGAATTTTTAGTTGTAGTACATGCAATCAATAAATTTTGACATTACATTACACGGTACAAAGTACTGTGTTCATAGAACATTCGGCCACCAAGTACCTAATGAAAAAACATGTAGTAAACGGAAGGATAATCAGGTGGTTATTGCTTTTACAAGAATTCAACGCTACTATTTAGTGACAAACTAGGGAAGTTTAACGTAGTTGCATATTTATTATCTCAGATCAAACAAGATAATGGAGATTGTGCTCTTGTGCAAGATGAATCCCCAAATGAAAATATATTTTCCATCTCCATTAAAACCCCTTGGTTTGCTGATATCGCTAATTATTTGGCCACTTTAGAGCTGCTACCAAATTTTACCTCAAAATAAAAGAAATGCCTCGTTCGAGAAAGAACTCCATTCAAATGGATTAGTGGAATATTATTTCGATGCAATCTTGATATGGTTTTATGATGTGTTAGGGAAGATGAAATATATAGTATCCTTAGAGCTTGCCATGATGACCCCTCTAGAGGCCATTATTCTGCCAAGAGGACGTCCCATAAGATTTTGGGTGCAGGATATTACTGGTCGTCTATGTAGAAAGATGTAAAAAAATATGTTCATCGTTGTGATGAATGCTAAGAGTAGGGAGACCCACTGCATCTAATGAAATTCCCTTACAACCCTAGGTAATTCTTGAACCATTTGAAAAGTGGGGATTGGATTTTATTGGTCTTATAGAACCCCCTTCACAAGGCAAAGAGTATATTTTGGTCTGTACTGACTATCTAACCAAGTGGGAAGAAGTTCAAGCTCTAAGAGTCACTAGGGAAGAATAAGTAGCTGACTTCCTGTATAATAAGATTTTTCTTAGATTTGGGGCCCCTAGAACAATTGTCACAGATCAACGACCTCAGTTTATGTCAAAAGTTTTGTTATCTTTCACTGATCATTTTCAGGTGAGCCATAAAAATTCATCACCCTATCACCCACAAGAAAATGGTCAAGTAGAAGTCACTAATAGGGAGCTAGAGAACATTTTAACAAAAAATGTTTCATTAAGGAGAAAAGACTAGTCCAGAAAACTACCTAAAGTCATTTGGAAATCAACCATTGGTTTTAGTCCATACGAGTTAGTTTTTGGGAAGAAACCTCTTCTACCCATTGAATTTGAATTGTAAACCCTGAGAACAGAAATGGAGTCAGGCTTAGATCTCAAATGAGCCTAGGTTGAACGAGTCTTGTAGCCTAGTGAATTAGACGAACTCCATTTAGATGTTGTCCACCAAACTGAACTAGTTCAACAACAATGAAAATTTTGGCATGATAAACACATAAAGGAAAGAGAGTTCCATAATGGGGATTGGGTGTTGTTATTCGATTCCCAATTTAAAGATCACCAAGGGAAACTAAGGACTCATTGGTTGGGTCCATATGAAATTTCTAAAGTGTTTCCAAACAGAGCAATGCAACTCAAACTCATTGATGGTGACACTCGAACCCTCTTAGTCAACGGCCATCGATTACGCATCTATCAAAAACCTGTCAATAAAGAGGAATTTACAAAGATGGTAGAAATGCAAGGAGAAATCTAATGCATTAACTCTGCTATGGCGGAGCCAATGTAGTTTTCATTTGAGTCAAAAATTTTTTTTTGCATGTGTATGTATTTTCTTTACTTCAGAGCATTTATTTTGAATTCTTCATCTTTTGTACTTGGCTAAATTTTGTTTTCGTCTTGGAGGACTTTATTTTAATCAAAAACAAATTCTGGCGCATCTTCTTGTGATGCTCTAGAACTTGTTGGCTCGGTTACTACGATGCTCTAGAACTTACACGCTCGACTGGTCTCATTCATTGTTTTATTCCTGCAGTCTAGCGCATCTTTCAATGATGCTCCGGAAAGTCTAAGTCCAAAGTTCTTCATTTTGCTTCCTCCTTCCGACTGCATCTCTCGGCAATGCTCCAAAAAATTTCTTGTTGCATTTTGGCTACACCTTTCAGTGATGCTCCAGAATTTTGTTGTTTCTTCCTCTGACGCCATCTTTCGGCGAAGTTCCAAAAATTTTGTTGCTGCTTCGAGTTGCATCTTTCGGCAATGCTTTAGAAATTTTGTTGCTGCTTTCAACTGCATCTTTTAGTGATGCTCCAAAAATTTTGTTGCTGCTTCCGGTTACATCTTTCAACAATGCTCTGAAAATTTTGTTGTTGCTTCTAGTTGCATCTTTTGGTGATGCTCGAGAAATTTCGTTGTTGCATTACAGTGGCATCTTTCAGCGATGGTCCAAAATTTTCTTTTTCACTCCGATTGCATCTCTCAGCGATGCTCCAGAATTTTGCTACTTCACTTTTTTATTCTGGCTGCATCTCTCAACATGCTCTAGAATTTTTGTTCTTCATCCTGACTGCATCTTCCAGCAATGCTCTAGATTTTTGTAAAATCCCTTCTTTTCCAAATGCTTTGATAATTCCAAGCGTCATACACATGCTCATTGTTAAATTTTTCCACCACCTTCGAAATCCACGCCCAACACTACCATCTTTTATCATAATAAATCAAAATTATTATGACTATTTTTTATCATAATAATTACAACATTAATTAGCCATCCCATTTCCCTTCATAATAAATTCATCATCACCCTCGCCATCTCATCCGATTATAATGCTACGTCAGTAAAAGTAAGCGATTTTCAAATCGACGACGGGACGTAAGGTATGTACAACTTTTACTTTAAGTAGGTAATTATTTTGAATAAAAATAAATAAATTGGCATGTATTGCCACCCTTTCCAAACTTAGTAACTTGTGTGAACTGTATCACTTCAAATGCGGCAATTCATGTGCTCTTTTCCATGCAAATTCATGATTTCAGTATAGCAAAGCCAAATGCCATAATTTATTCATGTCAGAGTATGAGTGGTTGAAGAGTTTATATTTCCTTTAATCTGCGTCTTAGTTTCGTTTAAAACAGTATTTCACCTTTTGAATGCCACGACATTCAAAAGAAATTGACCAGAATCAAAAGGAAGGGACAGCATGGGAGGAGCCAAGAGAAAATCGGAGCCAGCTTCCACAAACAAGTTATTGGCACTAGGTAAAATTTCAGAACTATTTCAGAGGGTTGGATAGCTAGAGTTTATAAAGAAGTTTGAAGGTCACAATGAGCAGCTAGTTAAAGAATTTTCAAAGAACTTCTCAGATAGATAGTTAATTTTGTGTGGGAAGAAATTCAAAGTAATCCCTCGAGTTGTTTCTCATTTATCTGGCATTAGAAATGAGGGTGTAAATTTATTAGCAACTACAAATATTTCTTATCAGAAAATGGTAGAGCTTTTCAGTAGGGAGGGGGAACCTCAACCTTTATTAACTGTAAACACCCGAGGGAAAAAAAAAGGGTTTCAAAGAATGCCCATTCCAGAGCCATGGAGAATGACAGTTGCCTAGATAATCAAGTATTTCACTTGTGAAGGGCAATGTGCCATAGTAGTGGGCCCCCTTTTTGATTGTTGACCCATTTGCGTCATGGCGTCGAAAACCCTGAATTCAGAGTCAACATTCCTGCTTTTCTTAGTGATTCCATTATTACTATGATTGAAAAGTTTAAAATTGGGTCGGGTCTGGTGGAACCCCTTAAATTTTCATGGTTCCACTGAAATTCATGGTCAGATCTTGATAACCACAGTCTTGAATGTCACTAGGGTTGGGGTTTTACAATTCCTATTCAGGCCTATACCCATGTTTGATCTTCGAATTTCTAATTTTGAGTTGACTAGCCGTATTAGGTTACCGGTCATTTCATAATCCTTCATGGCCTCGAGTCCCATCGTTTTACCGGCCTCATTATTAGTTTCCCTATCGTGGCTAGGACCCTCCTTTTAAAACAACTTTAAGCCCACGTGCTTTAAGACACCTTTGGCTATGTCGTCGGTGGTCTCTTGTCTATCGCATGTTTATTTGGAAGTGCACATGCCTAACCCATGATTAGCGATGTTCCTCCTTTTCCTCCAATCAGCCTTCCATCGTCCTCGCGTGTTCGTTCACCGCCACTAGGAGGCAACCCCCAATTAGCGATGCAGTTAATCTTTTAACTCATCGCTGGCCCTTTAACTATCGCCAATTTTTTTGTGCAAATTATAGGTGAACCCACGACCATTGATGTGTGAGTTGTTTCCCCATCGCGGGGAGATGAGGCTTCACCAGTTCACATCATCCAAGGGAGGGACAATGTGCGATGAGTGATAGGTGTGGTTGACGGTCGGGATCTTTTTGCGATTTGAAATCAATGGTTTGTGTCTCATCATTGGCTTTCCCACTATCGCTGGTTGCTCTTTGTTTTTCAAAATGGAACCTGCGACAGCCGATGGGTAGAGTTCCTCCCCATCGTGTTGGCCTGCTTTATCATGGGTTAGAGTTGTTCAGTCAGATATAGAGACGCGATGGGTGATGCAAGCGACTATATGTGGTCAGGATCTTTCTAGGACCGAAATCGACGGCTGGTGTCTCATCGCTGGCTACGTGGCCATCGCTTGATGAGGCTCCAAAGTAAAAGGTGAACATGCGATGGACGATGAGATTTAGTTTGTGACCCAGATTTACCCATGATGGTCAGGATCGATGGCGCACATGTTGAGGATGATGGAGTAAGGATGTGGATGGGTACCTGGCAATTTTAAAGCATCTTCTCATTGTTTCTAAGTACATTCAATAAAGAAAGTGGCGATCCTTAATGAGCCTTGTTGCTCGAATTTTAAATCTGGGGTGATCAATGGCTGAGATTCGACATACAGTGATTAATTTTTTCTCATGCGAGCGAACTAGGATGGCCATTAATTGCACTATGTTTTCAATTCCTCTATTTAATGAGGATTCTCTACAGTTCTTTCGCTCATCTGCATTTATCAAAGCCTAGAGATAATTGTTGCAGGTGTTGGAGGAGTAAATTATGGTTGCTCAAAGAGTTCTCACAAAGGTGGCCACTAGTATTTATTGGTATGTAAATCTAGATGTATGTGGTGTTCTTGTTGCAATTCAATAATTTTTTTTGTGTTTGGTGCTTGTGGGGTTCTCATTGTCTGCATATAGGAGTGTTTTGGGGATTGTAGCTAGTGTTTTCCTTGCATAATTGGCTCTGGGTAGGTGTTGGTTGTAAAATGAGTCAGCCAAGTTCCTTTGCTACACCAATTCGTAGGTCAAGGAGATTAATTTTGCGGGAACTGTTGGTATATGAGCCCGAAGTAAAACCCATGTTGGCGGAAGCGTCAATTACTCCAAGGGCTAAGAGAACTGTTCGCAGAAAGGTTGAGAGAAACATCGTTAGGAGCACCTACAATCTCAGAACAAGGACCATTTCAGAAGAATTGGTCAAGTTTAAAGGGAAAGTATCTACATAATTTGTGAAAGAATTAACGAGACCGAATGCAGGTCCTAGTGTTTGTTCAGAGAAACCCGAAGCTCTGGTTATAATTTTTGATAGCTCTTCAGGAGAGGAAGGAGGAGTCGCCCTTGGCGCTGGTCATTGTCGTATTTCTCTGGTGCCATATACTGACTCGAATGATGAGGTGGTAGTTGCAACTCCACTCTCTGTTAAGGGGCCTGGTGAGGGTGTCTACTCAGCAGCTGACAAGGCTAGGTGACACCTGTGTTTCCTTTCTTGCTGATGTCTGGTTTCTGGGTGTTGTGGTGCTTATTTCCTACATGGCTGGTTTGGTGGTTTTTGTTGTTGGTGGTGATGGTGACTTTCCCTGGTATTGAGCAGCATGCAGATTTTTGTGATAGCATCTTTTGGAAGGCTTGTGTGGCATCTGCGACAAATGGCTTGGCGCCCTTTTTTGCCTTTTTGCCTTTTTTCTTTCCCATGGCATACGAATGAATAAATATAACGGTTTAGGAATGAAACCCCATGAAATGAAATTAATGTTGAAATTATCATAAAATGTAACTGTAATGAGCATGTTTCTTGTTGCCCCCTTGGTTTATAAAAGGGATTTCAAGGCTCATTACAAGGGTTGAGATTTTGACTCCAGAACGGCTTAAGTAGAATACAGTAAACCAATGTAATACAGAACGCATAATGGATATGCCAGAAAATTGTCTTGGGTACAAGTTTTGTATGTAATAATCTTAAATCATTTTTCATGAATTCCTGATATCGAAGCAAATCTGTAAAACTAGAGCATGCACTCTTATGTATGCAATTGTTACATATTATAAATGAAAATATCAAGTTTCTTTCATTTTTCTTCAATGGTTGATTAAATGTATGACTCTGTTCTTGTTTTAACTCAAGGGGTTAATTAAATACTTGAAGGGAGTTGTAGGTCTGTAAGAACTTGCACAGTATTCTAATAAGTAATGTTTTAGGTACAGTGATTTTTCATAATGTAAGGCATTATGAGAATAGTTCACTTATGGCAGTGTTGAATAATTCATGTATTACTGACTATTGCATATTCAACTTTGTGTCCAATTGATCAAACACTAGATTATTTGTCGTGAATTCTTGTAATCTGATGAATTAGCTAAAATTTCTAGCCCTGGATTCACAATAATGACAATGTTGAATTAAATTTTATCAATTCTAGGATATAAGTCCAAAGTATACCCTTGTTCCTAGAAAATGAATGGTTGTTTGTGTAAAGGTCGGCCAAGCTTTTTATGAGTGATGTTTTTTTGCATGAGAAAGGAACTTCTCTATGCAGAAATGTTCTCCATTTAACAAAATCCTTGTGAATACAATCGGGAAATACCCTCCCTAGTCTCACAGAACCTAAAGTGTAGGGGTGAAGGGCTTGAAAACCTTTACCCATTGAGTTGGCCATTCATCTTTAGGATTCTTGATGATGAAGGTTGGCTACCCTCTAGAGTTTTCCTAAGATGTATTGGAAAAAACACCAACAGGGTCCACTAAAACATATCGACCTCATGCATTTAGTTTGCAAATATCATTTCTTGAAGAAAGGGAGAACTGAACAAAAATGGTAAAAATTCCTTCAAAAATTTGAGAACCCTGTGCCAATAAGACATATAGAGGAAGGAGAGCCCTCCAGTCTAGTGGGTCAAATTTTGGAGGAACCTTCTCTTGAACCTCAAAATTTCAAAGGGGCTCCTCACAATGAGGCACCGAAAAATACAATAAACCCTTTAGACCCTCAGGAAGAACCAATTTCACAAAATGTATCAGAGGCTCCGAAAAAACCATAAGATATGGACCTAGAAAAGTCAGAAGATGAGACTACTCTTCCTCATAAAAAGGGAAAGGGACCTAGAATAGAGGAACACAAGCCTTCCCCTTTGAGAAGCAGCAAGAGATTGTCTTATAAGATTACTTATGTTGTGGCTTTTGATTAGCCACATATCCTTAAAAAGAAATGAGAGAGTAGGCAGCCCCAGGAAACCATTGCACAATCATGTTGAAAAGAGGCTCAACCAAGTGTAGAAACAACCCAGCTAGGTGAACCTAGAAAGGAAAATGTCTCACTTGAGACAAAACAAGAAGAAACAAGAGAACAACTACCAAATGTTGTAATTATTGAGGATGAGCCTCTAGAATCATTTTCTCTTTTTCACCAGCCAATGGAAACACAGGAAGGTGATGTGGCTCACCTAAGTGAAAATTTGCCTTTCCCAATTTCCAATGATATTGAACCAAACCCACTAGAGGTGCATGATAAATAAAATGTGATTGATGAAAATGTAGAAGCTTATGTTTCTCCTCTCTGTTCTAATATACAAATTGAAAGTTTTGATCATATGAAAACAAAATTAGATGAGTTGAAAACAAATAATGTTCAGTTAAAATTCAGTCTACAACAAAATGAAGAACAAATAAATCAGAAACAAAAGGAAATAGATGTACAAATTGCAATTATGAAGAAAAGAGATCAAGAAATCATAGCTTTGAAGGCTCAATTGGAGCAAAAAAATAAAATTGTTGGAGAGTTGCAATTTCAAGTGTAACAATGGAATGAGGAAGGTAAACGGTATTTGACAAATTTATCTGAAAAAAACAAACAAATTAAAGGTCTAACTGATAATTTGATGCAAACTCTCTAAGCATTTGCAAAAAAACAAGAAACACGGAAAGATGAACCCAATGCAGTTTTGAGTAGGACTATTGAACTCGATCAAGACTTGCAAGAAATTAAGATAAAGTCACAAATGGAATCGAATGAAATACAAACTGAGCCAACCAAGATGGAGTGGTTCCAAGTCCATATTCCTCCAATGTTGACAAAATGGATGGAAATAGTCATTTCCTTAAACAAGCAAGTGTAGAGAATGTCGGGCTAAAGAAGGAAATAGTTTTGTTAAAAGAATCATATGATAGGATTTATTAGGCTAAGACAAATGCATGCCAAATTGGGTAACTATTGTTAGCCTATAGGAAACCATCCAGACTATATTCTATTTTTTGAATGAGCAAATGTTAAGATGAAAATTATTGAGAATTTCTTGCAATCTACCTCATGATTCAGATGATGAGAAATTTTTAAAAGAATTTAAAGAGTCAACACCTGCTCAACAGAACCTACTATTTGAATTCTTTGTGCATAATTTGTTCTTAGAAAGGCATACTGATTTCTTTGTTAATCTCTTTGTTGGGGAAGTTCAGCTCAGAACATTCATGTCCACTATGTAAAATCAGATTCAATGGCAGGAAAGGACTAGAGAGTATTGGTTGGCAAAAAGGACTATGGGGCTTCAGATAAGGTACCCCACTAGGAAACCCCTTGCTTTTAAAGCTTGATTCTAAGGCATGAAGAGTTATGAAAATGTTAGGAATAAATATGATGATAACCTTCAGATATGTTATAATAATTTCACAATCCAGGGGCCAAGATTGATCGAAAAAACATGGAGTACTTGTGAGGAGCGCTACACTCCTCTACCAATGTATCTTAAAAAGAGGGAGGTGATCTCACCTACCAATATAAGGTGGTCCTGTAGGAGGGCCGAGGCACTGGTAGACATAATTCAGCAGCTTAAGACCAAAGGGATAGGAATGAAGTATAGACCTTCATTACTTCTTTCACCGACCCCTGCAGTACTTGTCACTATAGAGTAGAATTCGGAGAACTTGCATTCATGGGAAGTAAGTGTGTTGGTGTGGAGCCTAATCAGTCTCCAAGTGGGAGATTGTTGGTATGTGGCGACTGATCATGCTATACTATCCACTCTTTAGTACTGTACACTCTTCATGTATCCTCGCCGTTTTTTGCTTTGTCACCGAAAAAAAAAAAAATTGACTTTGTAAACCCTAATTTTTGGAAGCTTCTAAAAAGCTTGTTATAAGCGGTTGGGATGGAGAGTTGTAGAATGGCATTATTCACGAGATTATAATATGTTTTGCACTGGATAATAAAATCATTGGATGGCTACAGTTTTGTGGATGTAGCTCGGATTGGGTGAACCATGTTAAATTCTCTGTGTTGTCTTGTTTCTGCTATAATTTTCTGTGTGTTTTATTTATCTGTTTTATTGATCAAATTTGCATTTAACATGTTAGATATCTGTCTTCTAACCCTAATAGTAAGGGTTAGATACAAAAGGGTTTTATTAAGAATCTTGGTGATTGGGATAGAAAAATAAAGGATCCATATGACCTCAGTGCCAAATACGATGAGCTAAAAAAGAATAGGGATATGGAAAGGCAGAGAGCACAACAAAGAGTAGGAGGACCTACTCAAGCTTAAGAAGGGGAGAAGTGATGAGGTATAAATAACCTCATAATAATAATAAGCCAAAAGCCCTTTGTTGTTCTTGCCAATCACTTTATCCCTAGCAATTGTTTATTTTTAGGATTAATAGTTGCTTATTTTTGTAAAAGATGTATAAATTGTTATTTCCTAAATCGATTGAAATAAGCTGACTAACGTTGATCTAATGGTATAGTTTTTAGTTATTGTACAGGACATTATGCACGACCGAGTGGACTTTAAGCGGACTTCAAACGGTTGAAGATAAAGCTTCAGAAGTCTAAGCATCGAAAATTCAGGAGAGCATAGTGGAACAAGTCTTTTTAATGTTTTTTGTTTAATTTCTGTTTAGAAACTCTATGGCTCCACTCTGAGCCTTAAATATGTTTTATGTTATGGACCTCAGTCTGTTGCTTAGTTGAAATTTTGTTAAAAGACTTTTTCAATGGTGATCTTCCACCATCTGAAATGTAAGATTTTGTTAACAAATTAGTATATATATGTTACCGCCAGAAACAATGATACGGTGATACTGTTATGATGTTATGATATGGTTTGAGCACCTATTCAACCATCTTCTATGCTATACTTTTATATGAATAAATACATATTGCCAATCCTATTTTGAGTCAATCATTTTTTAGTAATGAGAATATTATGGATAGATTTGTTATGAAGATGCAAAAGTACATGTGATCTAAGTTAAGCGTAGGAATACCCAAGAGCTGGCCATTCAAGGGAATCGTAAAATAGATAGATAAGTATTTTCATTTTCAATTATGTTATTTGTATTTTGTACATGATAAATGTGGATGAATGTTATTTGTGTGTGTCGAGCTCTGTCAGTTATTCCTGCAGGTTGTAGTTCAAGTTTGCTATCATTTAGTTATGTTCATTTGAAATTTCGGAGCACCCACTCTAGTTGCTAGTTATAAGTTGTTTACTTTCTGTTAGCAATTAGTCATTAGCCAATAGTTGTTTTCATTTGAATTTTACAGTTTTACTGCGAGTGTTTCTTCTTAAGTAATTTATATGCTTTCTAGTTTAATAATATCATGCTTTATAGCTTGACAATTTCATGCTTTCTAGCTTAAGACAACTTATGTTCTCTAGTTTAGTTGCTTTCTAGTTAAATTTTTGTTTACAACCATTTCAAGAATTCAAAAAATCTAAGAGAGGTAGCCAAGATGTCACCTATTGCATACAACTTTTGAACACTACCCGATCGATATAATTGATGCATTTTCAACTAAAGTGATAGGACCTAACGATGACCTGTCAAGTGTATGCAAATTTATGTGTTTAAGAATGTTTATGTTGTGATACCTAGGTTTTTAAAAACCTCCTAGCTTAGGGGCGAGCTTGACTAAAACATGAGATAATTTAATTGAATTATACAAACCCAATTTTGGTGGGCCCCACCTTTGTGGTTGGATGAGAATCCTTTTGCTTCTCATTGATTGTTTCATCTATGTGCCAACATAATGAGATTTCCAAAACAGTGCACATAGAAGGAGCAAAAAGGGGCTTATAAAGCCACATTTCCTTGCATCAAAACTAAAGAATAATAAATTCAATTAATTACCTTCCAGTAAATACAACCCTTAATAGCCGTAGAGACAAGGATGTGGCAAAGCTAAATAAATAAGAGATATAAAGTGGTTGCTTTCAATTGACCTGCTTTGTATGATATAGCTAAGTTGGTACTTGCAAGGCTAGTGATTGGATTGTACAAAATTGGAGTGACTTAAATGTGATAGATGTTAACATTAAGTGAATGACAAACCTCAAATGTGGACCGTGGTAATATTATGTTTCCTATAAAATTATACTTTTTCAAGTAAAGTAAAAATCTAAACCATATCACAACAACATTATAAATAGATCAATATTCATACCATCCATAAACAACTAAACCACATAATTGATAGCGTATTTGAACACTCAACTTTAACACTGAAAGAGACCACTTTACCAATTCCTCTAAATCAAGCAAGTAGTGTGCAATCCTCTTCCAAAAGCCCTCTAGAGTGAGGGGGCAAGCCATTAGACAATATTTGGTAAAATGACAAGCCACTTTACCCATTCCTCTAAATCAAGCAAGTACTCATGAAGGAAGCCACTTTACCAATTCCTCAAGTCAAGCAAGTACTCATGCAATCCTCTTCCAAAAGCCCTCTAGGGTGAGGTAGCAAGCTATTAGGCAAGATTTGTTTGAAGAGTTTTCCCTCTTAAACTTAAGATGGTCAAGCAGAGCACTCAACCGCCCTCTAGGGTAAGGGGTCAGGCCATTCGACAGTATTTGTATCTGAGAGTTTTCCCTCTTAAACTTGAGATGGTCAAGGGGACACTCAACTACTTTTCATGTTGGTTCGAAGGACAAATCCTTCGGAAGGTATGTCTCTCAAACAATGACCAACCGTCTTTGTGTCTCTCATCAACCCATTACCAACCATCCAACGGCTCTCTGTCTGGCCCAACTAATCTGGGCTTGAAAAAATTAATGTAAAAGCCCCCTCCACACTTCACGTTCAATTTGAATCGGTCTAGGTTTAATGCATGACAGCGAAACACTGCCCAGAATTCTACGATGTGCCGTGTGCACCCGGAATTTAATTGAAGGGAAGGGTATAGCCGTTGGTATCTAACTCCTGAAAGCAGTTTCTGAATTCGTGGAGGATATCTCCTGGGAAATAGCAAATCTTCAAGACTGACAGATGCCTGATAAAAATGCTTTTGTTTATTTATTTTCAAGTTGTTTAAAAGTACTATTTCAAATTGCAACAATAATATTTAATGACAAGGTTGTGGGACTGTCAGATTTTGAATTTAATAATGTCTATCCTTCCCGAAAAAGAACAAATATTTATCTTTCCCAATGTAATTCAAACAGGCGTTGCTTGGGCCGAGGCAGAACGTGATATCAGAGCGCTGTCTAATGATCGAATATGGTTTATAGATAAGAAACGGAACCCCAAAACAATCAGAGATACAGTTAGAGATTGAATACCTAGTTATAGTACAGTTTGGTCACCTAGTTAGTTATATTGCAATCAACCTTTTAGGGCACCAGAATGAATTAGACCATGGTCAAGTCAGATGCCAATTTAGGATATGAAATCCCTCTGTGGAAGCTCTCCTTATAAAAAAAACCAGTTTTTAATTCAAATTTTATAGATTTGAGTTAAGACTTCATGACCAATCTGGGAATTGAACACTCTGTTTAAAAAGTCAACTTCTCTCCCATAAATGCATAATGCAGAAATTCAAATATAGTCAAGATGCACATGTTCAACAGTTATTTTAAAATGCCTAACCATCACAAAAAATGCTTCAAAATTTGTGAAGAGAGGAGAAAACATATTTCCATTTCTTCTGCTCTGTATTGAAAGATTGTGAAACATTAAAAAAAAAAAATCAATTTTTAATTGCGATTTTTATATCATTTATATTCATTTTGCAGCACAATTTCAGCTTCATTCTTACATCATATCTTCAGGGGTTTGAATCTTGATGAATGATGTACTAAAAAAACAGATCATAACCTTTCAATTAAAATACTTCCAATTTTCATTTAGATATTTTACTTAATAATCATTACCCTTCTTGACTCATTTCTATATGTCTATATTAGAAACCATAACAATAATATAAAGTTAGTTTTAAAATATACAAGAAGAAAGCTCACCACATTTTCGATGGAGATGGAAAAATATTGTTAGGTAACCAGCCTCTCTCCATTGCCTCCTTAAAATTGAAGTGGGCAAACCTCCTATAGAGAATAACTTTTGGAACAAGGCAACTTTTCTTTTGTCCTCATCAACGCTAGGTTGAGGTTAAAACTACCATAGAAAGTTTCTTACCATTGGTCCCACACCCACTATAAAAAAAGATGGTACCTTCTAATTGCAGAAACTTGGCCTGAAGCTACTAGAAAACAGGTTCAGCTTCAAGTTTATAGCTTGGTGATTTTTTAATGCTTTAAATGTTCTATTTTGGCTTTCCTAAGCTATTGTTTGATGAACTTTGAACCATTAACAATGTTCCTGTTAATTCAATCTTCAAAAAATTTGTAAAGTTCCTATCATTTACTTTCTTGCAAAACTCATTTCCTAAAACTTACCAGTCCAGCACACCATACACCCATTATGAGAAGTGTCTCATCATGATGCTAAAGCAAACACTCACATTCAGAGGTGCCTTCTCTTAACCTGCACTACCAGAATTATGGTGCAGTCTAAAGAGCAAATATTTAGAAGTGAATTTATGCTAACCTACACTACCAAAATTATACTGCAGTCTTACTTAGAAATGACGAAAATAAAAGTATTGTAGTGGGAAGAAAATCCCATCATAAAAAGGTTCCACCGTAGAGAGACCTGCAATGCCTCATCTTAGCACCAAATCTCACCCATAATGGAAAGCGCTAAACTAACTGGTAAAATCACCGCCCCAAAATGATACTAAATGGTCAAATCACACCCACCATGGATGTAACCTAAACTTGCTGCTAAATCACATCCCCAAAACTATACAACACACTTGCAATTCAAAAAATAGCTTAGTAAAACATGTTTCAGATACCTTGTACAAATTGCAGGAATAAACATGATGTCAAACTAAAACTAGTTTGCAAATTGTTCCTTTGTTAAAGAAAATACAATGTTATAAACAGAAGTAACAATAATCACTTTCTTTTTTCAATAAATGTATAAGTGTCTTATATAATACTTTATAAAGAAGTATTATTTACACTATAATAAAAAAAAGAAGGATGGAATGGCATCACACCTCAAAGTTTTGGCCAAGGAAAGCCTTAAACAAAAGCATCAAAACAAGATCAACAAAAAGAGGCAATTAAACCACTACGCAGCAAGAGCTATAAATCCAACAGTCTGCTGGCAACTAATTTTACCGATTATAATAAGAGTATTCCCACAAGAAGTGAGATTTGCACCAGACCACCTGGGCTGTGCTGCTAAAATCTATAAACAGCAGCAGAAGAATATAAACTGAGATGTACCTCTATCAAAGCCTTCTCTGCCCAAAATTGCAGTCCTTACTCAGCATTTCTCATTGTAAACTGAGATGTACTGTAGGCTCACAGCAGCATTCTACAGTAATGAGGCATCCATGTGGTAATAACTGCTAAGGTTGTAATAATGATTGAAGATTTAATGCGAGTGAAAACAAGTACTCAAAAAGAAAACTAAAACAACTGTTCAAAACTATATTGAACTAACAGCTGTGAGCGTCAATTTGCCTTGCAACACTCGTAATATATTATGACCCAGTATCATTTATAGATAATCTATCCCATAATTCCTTTACAAAAACAGTACATCCTGTCACAGCACTATGGTATGTCATTTCTGAAGATCAGCTATACAAAATCCAAATGATATTTACCAGTCCATTCCCTTCATGTGCACTTGCAGGAATCTAAGAGGAAATGTCAGAATCCTTCGCACTTGAGGTCTCTGCAAGCACATACAAAATCAATTTTTTTAGCATTTTAGATAAGATTTGGGTGGTTTACAATGAATTTGACACAGAAAACTGTAATCCAAAATCTGAGGAGAACAGATGTTTGAAGTTCATTTCACAAGAATATCATTGCAGGGGAAACATACTACTCTGCATCATTCAATGACATTACTGTTATTAAAGATGTGTACAAATTTCCAACTAGTTCTAAGCATTGGAAGAGTGCATTTTTCTAGATTGTCCAAAGATTTACAAAACCATAACGCAGCTAGACATATAATATTACTTGATCTTATATCTACATATCACATAATCTCGTGCAAGCATAACCGTGATTTAACTACAAAGTACAAAAGTACTAAACCAAAGTCTAGATCTCACATGATTCCTTTCCAGTCATACGAGTCATGGTTTAACTACAAGTTCTGGAATACTCTATTATTTCAATTATCCGAGACATATAATGTTCATTGCTATAGAATGTTGCACCCAGAATAATTTTTTACCTGATTTGATGCCATTGGACTGCTTGCAGTGGGCAATGGCCCCTTGTATGGCACTCTGCAGTTCCTCCATTGTGCTGTCACTTGTAGCATTGGTGTACAAAGCATTGAGGACTCCACTATGGTTTGGAGATGACTTCATTGAAGATGGGCAGCTCCCCACACCAGAATTCCTGCCAGTTCTCAAATTCCCACTTAAAGAAGCATGACAGCTGCTGATGCTGCTTCGACTGGGCCTCTTCTTTCTGCGCTGTGTTGTGCTTTCCACTGCAGATGACGCATTTCCACATTCATCCATCCTAAACTGTCCCAACAAGTTCACTTGATCATATTTGTTAGAGATTTTTTCATACAAGGGCTTGATCAACTTCAAGTACTTGTGAAAAACATCTTTTGGACCTCTGTTATTGCCCTGCTTTTCAGCTTCATCTAAGTATGAGAAAGAATGGAACGTTTTCCTCTGAAATCTATTGCTTGATGATGAATCCCTGCTTAATTTTGACGTTTGGGGAAGAAGCTGCTCTGTCATAACAGAAGAATCACCACTCTGCTGTGTCTTCTCATCCATAAGATTTTTAGATGATTTCCGCTGACCCAAAAGAGAAACCTTCATTTTTGCAGCAGACTTTCTCCAAGAAGGCAAATGGATCTTCTCCTCTGAATTTATTAATGCTGAAGTACACTCCGAAGAATCATTAGAACTCCCACTTGAATCCCTAGAGCTAGTACTATCTGAAGAACCACTTGAATCCTTGCTCCAAAAACTCTGGGAATTCGCAGATTCATCAGAATCTCTTTTAGTCTCATTGCTAATGCAATCCAAACGACAGTTAGAATTAATCACAGGAGCAAGATTTAGACTATCTCCCTTAGCCTCGTTGCTCCTGCAATCTAAACCAGAACTAGTACTACTCGCAGCAGATAGATGCAGATTCTCCCCTTGACACTCATTGTTTGCACAACATGAACCAGAATTCGCACTAGAGTCTAGATTCTGCACCATCTGCAAACGAGGAGGCAGATGTAAGGGAAGAAGCTGTCCTTTGTAAAACAAATCATCAGCTGGGCATAGATCAACAGGGCTTAAAACTCCCTGAGTCCTCGACACAGAAATTCTGAATTCAAACTCATCATTACAACAAACCATGCCCTCATCTTCAAATTGTTGTACACCAAGTTCCAAATTTCTATCCACTGAAAGAGAACTAGAATCCCTATTGGTATCACACTGGCCCTCCTCCATGGATGGTTTCTGTCTAATCAAAATATAAGTGTTGAACAATTACCAAAAGCAACTATTGAAAACACCCAGCCAAAGTCTCTAGAACCCACTAGCTAGCAGCGTCTATGCTAAATTTGTGTTACACTACCATCGTATAATCTATTCATAACAGTTGCTTCCGTCTGACACTAATCAGAAATTCAGAATACGGGTCTATAACAAACGCCAAAAAAACCCACACAAGGCCTATTGAACCATCATCATATCTACTCAAAGCTGATGCCTCCATTTATGGCACCAACTACTAAATACATGGTTTCCACAAACTAACCTAAAAGAAAAAACCTACCCAAATCCTTTGGAATCCCGAATAGCCGCATTTGTGTTCTATTCAAAACAGGTATGTATATCTATAAAAACTAACTACAACAACCTAAAAAACACTTACCCATATCATCTAACTACCAGCAGACCATTATCATATATACTCAAAACTCAGAGTTCAGATGCCAAAACAGTTTTTCAGATTTTAATCATATCCTACTGGCTGATAACAGTGAGTTATCTGCATCACTGTCCTCTTACTCGGTCTGTGCAGGTTAATTGTCTTGAATTGTTATGACAATAGACAAGAGCTTTCTTTGCATGCACAACAAAATACTACGTGTGTGTTGTGCCTGTCAAGTGGGTGTTTAATAATGACATTTTACAGGGGATCTTTCACCTACAAAAGTCCAAACTAAAGCAAAAGTGATGGTACAATATTGAAAGGTACGAAAGGTATGTGATGCGCGATATTCACTAGAAATTTTAATAATTGCCCCTACCCATGAAAGTGCAGTTGCAGTGCTCTTCAAAATGCAGGTTAAAAGCAACCATCCATTTGCAAAAAGAGGCATAATCCAGATAATACCATTACTGATTAGGTACTACTACTATAAGCATATTTATGAATGACCATTACAAGCCAGGCTTGCCATGTGGTCTAATTATTTGTCTTCTTATCTGGAAACAGTCCTGTTTACTTATGGGTTTGTAAAAACACGGTTTGCATGTAAGTACTTCACTCAAAGTGTCGGTTTGGTTGTGGTTAGCTGTAAATTGGTAGAAGTTTATCGTAATGGATCTCTTTTGGATGTGGGAAATCCGCTGGGTAGCAATATCCCAACAATTGGGCTTTTAAGTGGGTGAGTTTAGACTCCTTGTAAATTGGTGAAGCATTACTATTGTTAGTGTCAATTAAAGAAGTCAGGAACCTTTCAAGGGACTCATTATTACCTATACATTAGTCTTAACTATCGAAAGAAATAATAAATTTTATACAAGATTTGGAGGTAAATTAATTAGTTATCATGAGTTATGATGATATTTAAATGAGTGTTTGACATTTAAATAATAAATTAGTATACATATATTAATTAATAATATATATATAAAATGTTGGAAGTTATCAATACTTAACATTGTTTATTATAGTATCAATTAATAAAATATATGAAAAACTAATAATATATATCAAAAATTATTTTTACTATTTATATATATATTAAAATGTGATTGACGAATTTATTTGGTGATTTTTACTATTTTTACTATTTTTAGTATTTAGTTCTTGGTTCTATGTTAAATTGATTTTGGAAGATTGTGTGTAATTGATTTGTTGATGCATTAATATTTGAGTCTGTTAGACAATAGTACATATGAATGAAAATATTTATATTTTATATGATTGTTTAGGTTACTTTTTTAAGCATAAAAATGTGGCGACTTTAAATTTAATATCTAAAACTTAAGGTCAATGAGCCATCATTTCTAAGATTTCATTAGGATGCAAATCAACAAGGTGCATAGATTGACTTTCAACTTCCAAGGTGAGTTAATCAGACTTGGATTTGATCCTTTGGAGTCTTAGGAATGAATTGGAAATGGTTTGGAATGATTGCCCTAATTAAACTATATGAACTAATATGATAAATGCAATTTCTCGAAGATAAATAGACAAAAATAATGATTTGCAAGTGGATATGGGAAGTACAGATTGATGTGTACCTGTGACCAAAAGTTGAGTCTGAGTGTTATAGTAGGACTGAATTGCCCAGGGGCGAATGGGTCCTTGATGAGGGGTCCTGAAATTGTTTTTACAGTCCTCTGGTACTGAATTTGAGCTCCTGATTCTCAGTTGTAAACTTTCCAAAATGTTGTTAGTAAATTATGTAATTGAGTTTATGTGGTTTGACAAAATTGATGACAACAAATGCAACAATGCAAAATGGATCTTCAAACTCTCTTCAATCATCTTTAAACATGTAACCTACACATTCACAAAGAGGGAAGTTGTGTCATACATGGGCTTGCCTCAATCAAACCTCGAGTGTAAGTGTTTCCACTTCCACAATGGTAATGTCAATGATAAATCGATAGTGAAAATAAAGGAAATGATGAATGAACACAATGTTGCAACTCACCACCCTTTAATGGCTTCCTTAAAGGACTAAAGCCATACACATCTTTTTAAGGATTTTGATCTTGCTTTGTTTGAATGCTTGAATTTTTTGGAGACCTACAAAAAGATGTTAGCCTTCACAAAACAATTGCAACATGAACATACATAAACCTTGACATGATGTTGGATCTTGAATTGTTGTAATAATGCTCTGATATGTTGCTCTCAATTTTCTCTTGACATTAGTATTTGCTCAACTATGTGTCTTGCTAGTTGATGTTAGATTTCAAATGATAAAAAGACTAGGTATTTATAGGTGTTTATCCAATTTCCTGAAAATTAGATTTCAAAAGCCGACACTTCATACTTGAATTTTGGATGTTAAAATACCTCCAACAACATATTTAAATTTTGGTCCTTGTTAAGAAGGGGGACCTAGTCGCCCATGGGAAAATGGGTGGTAGCCCAAATTTCGAAGACACTCAAAGTCAAGGACAATTTAATGATTCAGTGCATTTGTTTAGTAATTGCCCTTCTTCGGAAAATAGTAAAAACTAGGCTTTGGAATGCATAATTTAAAAAATTAGAAGCTTAATTAAATCCAATAAATTATGGGGATAAAACATAATGTGAACTTGTTAATGTATACAACTATTTACACTACATTTAGCCCCCATTTTAGTGAGAGTATGAACTTATGGTCAGACTCACACTAAAGTAGAAAAATATATGTCAAGAGGGGTTCAAATGCACAAATGTTGAAAATATAGGATGACTAAAGATCAAGGAGATGGCCTAGCCTCCAGGATAAAGATCCCATGGAAAACCAACATAAGCACAAAGGAACACACATGTATGATATGCAACAAGGAAAAATACACAAGCATACAATGTCAAAGTAAATGAAAAATAAAAAGGGGTATAGGCTAACAAGTTGTATTATGCTAGTGACCATACAAAAGAGGAAGACACACAAGCTAGTGAGGACCTTTTTCACTAGGTGGGCTCCCAAAATAGGTAGCAAAATGAGAAACACACACTAGGTCTACAAGGTGTGCCCATAACTATACCAAGATTTATACTTCCTAATAACCTTAATAAATTGCTACAAAAATGATCAAAATGCCATGTCAATGCTACACTAAGTTCAACCCCTATGAACCAAGTGAAGCTAAGAAAATGTCAAATGTCAATGCATCACTAAGTTCAGGCTCTATAAACAAAGTGAAGAAAAAATAATGCCAATGTATGCCCCCACTTTAAAAAAACTATTGAACACCATGTTGTGAGCAATTACTTTAAAGTAGAAAAATGATAAATGTCACGCAACAAAATATCACAAGAGCTTATTTGGAAATCCCTATGCCAATGATGTTTCCAAATAAAGCTAATTCATGACAAGGGGTTTCCCCCAAACGCAATGCAACACACGACATAGAAAGGTACACTAAGGGATTCACAGTTATGGGATTAGTATACATCTTTGCTGTCATGGTTTAATAGAGCTCAAAACTAACATCATCCCCAAAATACTTGTGGAACAACGAACACAGAGGAGGAAAGACACATAGAGAGATAAAACAAAGAATCTTTTGGGTCAACATGGAAGAGACCTAAATGTCTCAATGTCTTGCATCGTCCCCAAAAGGAAGAAAAAGATAAAAAGAAAAGATAAAGTTTACGACATATAGAGTAATGAAAATACAAATAGAAAAATGTCATGGCAAGTTCATTTCTTTTGTATCCTTGTACCACCAGAGCAACAAGGGTCATCCAAACCAAACTCACAAACATAAAGACATGCCAAGAAACATAATATGGAAGATCACATTATGTGCAAGCAAATGAAAAGAACATATAAAGTAAACACACAAACGAAGTACTTCACATGCGAGTAGACCTAGAGCAGGTCATCTACATCCCAATATTGCTCATCATATAAGGAAGGCGAAAAACTAGTCAAGGGGACTACAACAACTGTCGTACTAGGAGCATCACCAAGTTCAATATGTGGTGGGTCACTCTCATCAGGAGGATCATCATGGTTACCCTCATCTAACTTCATAAAAGTTGAGAATAACAAATTTAGCTCATTATGGACCATCAATTTTATCAATCTCTTCATCACCATCCAAATTGATCACAATATGAGGTTTTATTATTATTGCATTTGAATTTTTTTGTTTTTCCTCTTGTTTTGGTGAAAGTTGGATTTCTTCTTGAGTTTTTTGCATAGGTGTTGGTTTATTCTTTTCTTCCAATTGAAAAAAAATAGCACGATGTCTACACCTACGCTCTTTAGCACTTCAATTTCTTTTTGCATGGCTTTCAAGTTGTGATGGGGTGGGAGTGGGTTTATCAACCATCAATCTCTTTTCTTCCCTTAGGGTAGGAACTAAAGGAATCATCGGGGGTTGGGAAACCATTGTCTCTTTAGGTCTATACACGTTTTATCTTGTGTAGCACAAAAGGAATCATTTTATTGTCTCTTGGTCTTTTGTAGGGAAGTGGTGGAGGAACTGCAGTGTATTTATCTTGACTATTTGAAAGTTTTTTGGCTCAATCATAGGTTCATCAATGACAAGATGGGGAGAAGGAACAACCATGGATCTATTAGACTCAAGAATATTGCTAAGAGATAACTTTTTTATGTGCTTTGCCTTGAAATTTTTACATGACTTGAAAAAGAAATCTTCATGAGGATTTAAAGGTTCCATAGGTTCAGACCAAAATAAATCAATGAAAAATTCCCATGGGAAGACAAAGGATTGAATCCACTATGATGCACTATAAATATCCCATTTTCAAAGGGGAACTTTATGCACTTGTGAATAACCGATGGAACAACATTCATGGAGCGTAACCATGGGTAGCCTAGCTTCACACAGAATTGTTATGACATTAGGATGATTGAGAATAACACATCTAATTGTTTTGGTCCAACTTTTAATGGAAGAGTGATTGAACCTATTGTAGGGCAAGCAAAACCACTATGTGTTTTTATCCATGCTTTTGATTGTTCATAAGAATCTTAGATAAAGTTCATACACAAACAATAATTAATTGGTAATCACATTCTACACATACACGGGATCAATAAGTATCCCAATTGTGGGAATATCATTGATTCGTCTAGTGATATAGAGAGGACAATCAAGTGCATGTATAGATGCATCAATATGTGTGAAAGCAATGTTAGGTAACAAAGTAGTTTGGCCCTTATGAGGTTAAACGTCTATGAGAGTGACCATGTTATGTAGATCATCCTCATTACCACTCGTATCATCATCATTATCATCATTCATATTTGCAATCAAGGTAAAAATCTAAGTTAAGGTAATAAAGCATATAAACCCTAATCCTAAGACCCTAATCAAGCAATAGAGCACAATAAGCATAAAAACATGAAATATAAAGCAATATCACCATAAATTATTCATGCCATCATTGCTTCACCTCCATTACCCTTCTTCATCTTGCTTGAAATATAATTTATGCCCTTGGATTTGAGTATGCACTAGTAGCCTATGACAATGACAACAAAATATTGAAGATTGTTGTCTTACACTAACATGTACTTGCATATGCACTAGATGCAGATAAATGAAAATGACAAGGTTAGGGTCTTTTATAGAAAGGACAAATTTGGATGAAGGGATGAGATTCAATGTTAATAAGATATGTCAATTAATGGCCAAGAATGAAAGTTGTAGTATAGAATAGGGTTAGGGAAAAATTATGGCAATGATAAGGATAAATGACTAAGATTGAATTATAAAATAATTCAATCAAGGGTAGAAATTGAATGAGACATGAAGAGATAAGATTTGATGAGATTGGCACAAAAAAGGAGGTTGTTGAAGGAATTCAAATAAATATAAAATTATTTGATAAATTGAGAGAGAAATGAATAATTAAATAATAAAAATATTATTTAATTATAGAGGACATGTGACAGGTTGACTTTTTCATTAAATAAGAATTTAATTCAAAAGTGGGACATGGAATAATTGAATAATAAAGATATTATTTAATTAAAGGAGTCATGTGACTAGATAATTTTTGAATTAAATAATAATTTAATTCAAAATAGGAAGAAAATGACAATTTAGTAAGCAATTAAATTAATTAAATAATTAAATAACTATTTAATTATGGTTGAAAGTGGTAAATATTTAAATAAATAAAATTTATTTAATTATAGTAGAAAGGGACATTAGTGACACAATTAAAAATTATTTAATTAATCAAAGAAGGGAATAAAAGATAGCAATGAATTAATTAAATAATTAATTGGAGACTTATGACTTTAGAAAATAATTAAATAATTAAAGATTATTTAATTATTAGGAATGAAAGGGGAATTGATGAAGAAATAGAGTTCGCAGGCCTAGGACAACTTTAGTGTCTACATTTTCCCCCTCTTTGATATAATGCAGTTTATCGCATTATGTCAAAGAAAATTAGTCAAAAAATTTCCCAATGAAAGCAGGGTGGACCTATGCCCCCTTAGATTTTTTTTGTGAATTTTAAAAAAAAATTGGAAATTGTTTTGATAAGTCAATTTGATAGCCAACAGTTCAATGGTGTTGACAAAAATGATTTTGGAGGTCGTTTGGATGGTCAAATATAAGTTCAAATTTGCCAAATAGTGCATCCAATACACATCCCTAGTGCAAACCCTAGGAAACCCTAATTTGATTGCTTATAAATAAGTCTTTGATTAAGAAATTTGGTCATTTGTGCACTTTCAAGTTAGAAATTTGGGAGCTTTGAGGGGAGAGAAGTTGAGAAGATGTCGCTTGTTCTACACATCACACATTGAGGATACTGCATTCGCACGTTCTGATGACTTGAGGGAGCGGGGGACCCGATGAGTACTCCATACCCGCCTTGTCCTTTTTTCATTTTTCACATTTTTTAAGGCTAAGAAAATTTAGCAGACAATTATGATGAACTCCATTCGCCATAATTGAATTTGTGAGTGACGCAAGTGACTTCGATTCATCATAATCACCTTGTCATGACGCAATTGCTAGGGCATCAAGGGAGGTTCAGTTGCGGTGCGACACAACTATAAAGTGCATCATATTTTCTTCCTACAATGCAGCTACAATTAGGAATGATGCAATCGATAAATTGAACTGCATGTGAAAGGGGAAATGACACACTTGATGGGAAAATGACGCAATTGATTAGGGGTATGATGCAATCGACCCAAACGACGCATTAGCCAAGGTGTCTAATGTAATTGCACAGTTACAGACGCATGTGCAAGAACAGTGACACAATTGTATTTTGTGACGCATGTGCTAAGAAAAATGATGCAATTGACTATTTAAAATTCTGCCCCAGTTTAGGATAAAATGACTTGTCTAGTTTAGGTCCAGTAGGTCTAATTAGGGTTTTGGATTGATGCAATGACTTTTGCTTGTGACCATAGGTTGTTCTTGCCCCTATCTACACCGAGGAGACTTGACCGACGACTTTTCGGTTGTGGGATTAGTTATCTGTCATTGAAAAGTGTGGATTGATGGATTTAGGATTGTACCACATCACATACATGCCCATCGTCAAGGAAAACTAAGGGTTGTTGACAACATTTGTGGAGCAATGGAACTCTGAGACCTATTCATTTCACTTGTTGATCGAGGGGGCTACTGTGATGTTAGAGGATGTATATAGGATACTTCGACTACCGATTCAAGGGGAGTGGGTGAGATATGATCCCGTTCAAGGGTTGCAGGCTATATATGAACACTATGACTATGAAGACATGTCAGAGCTTGGTGTGTAGGGTTATGAGATCATATGGGAGACTCTAGCAAGGCGATATGATAGATGTTAATGTGTCTTGCATACATTGATTTTTGATGTTATTATTCCAAACCACAGGGGACATGTATTTCCAATGGGATGGAGGGAGATGTTGGCAGGCATGATGCAAGATGGGACAGTTTATGTACGGGGACCATGTTTATTGTTGATTCTTTACTTTCAGCTACATGATATCGCATATCGGGATGGTCAAAGCATGAGTTGTGGGGTGACATTGGTGATGGTGTGGGCATGGGAACACATTGTTGTGTTCCATCCAAGAGTGGGACAACAGTTGGGGGATGGGATGCCATATTCTTATTTGTATGGAGGTGCGGTCACTCAGACTCATGCGGGTGGCATAGGATACTAGATGCATGGTATAGATGTGCTAGCTAGCTTTGTCTAGAGACCCTATAGATATTTTCAGTAGTGGGTCGATGAGGATCAACACCTACCATGGTGCCGATAGGTGAGATATTTGATCGGTCACATAGTATAGTCCCATCATATCATCGAGCAGTATCTATTAGAGTGGGTTAGGAGATAGTTCAGAGAGGTACAAGATGTACCTCGTGGGACAACAGAGCTCGCATGCTCCTCACCGAAGGTGCATCCATGGGGACAGGTGATACACATAGTGATCGTGGAATTGGACATTGATGCACTACATCTAGTGCATTGGGCTTGGAGATGGGGTGCATTAGATGCAGGGACTACCATAGAGTATGACACATGATGGGGTACCCACAGGGCAGTGCCTTACATAGATCCAAATCATCCAGTGCCAATAGAGTGTTGAGGTAGGGTCCCATGAGGTCAGAGGGGGGATAGAGGATGGAGAGGAGGATAGGGAGATGGAGGGAGGGCAGACAAAGGCAAGGGAGATGATAAAGGAGGGAGGGAGAGGAGGAGACCGAGACAAGAGGAGGAGGGCAGGGAGACAATAGGTGGTGAGGCCATTGTCACTGATCTACGAGGAGGTTGGGGAGGAGAGGGTAGCTAAGGAGAGGGTGGCAAAGGAGGAGCATCATGAGGAGGTGTCGGCTCTAGAGGTGGGACACCAAGATGTAGAGATGGAGGATTTCGAGGTGGAAAAGTAGCACCAAGAGGAGGAGAGATGAGAGGAGGATGATATGGAAGAGGCGAAGTGGGTCCTCCGAGAGGGGATTGTTATGGGGGTTGATGTGGAAGAGGGATTGGAGGAGGTAGGAGTTAGAGGAGGTGACGGTCTAGTTGATCAATGAATAATTGATCTTCATACACGACTAGAGTAGGCATCTACCAGGATTTAGGCACTTAAGGAAGAGGTGGGGGCGCTACGGACATAACAAGATGGGTTCAAGATAGAGAAGGATGGTCTATAGAGAGAGAGATGTAGCAGTGATATGAAGTTAGCATGCAAACCAACAAGTGCTAGATTTCATTGCTACCTACAGTGGGTCGACTGTGGATATGGTTAGAGAGGTTTCCTAGGCCAGTAGAAGGGAGCGGTATTATAGAGACCTATATGAGGCCGAGGTACCACTTGAGCACAGAGCATTGAGTACATTAGAGGCCTTGAGCAGTGGCAGGTCTCATAGAAGACACTCACACAACAGGTCCCAAAGCACTAAGGGTGTATCAGGGTTGACACGGTGAGGGCCATATGATAGGCCACCTTCAAAGAACAAGTCCTCGGGGTCACGATAGCAGTCACCATGGTGATCACCAAGATAGATGAGGGTAGCTCTAAATAGAGCATATTGTGACATTATGTATGGAAACTGTATATTTTGACCATCGAGCATGCGAGATCTTTTTTTGGGATATATGATACATCTTGACATTGTATTGTGACACATTTTGAGTGATATATATGATATATGATTTTGGCGGTGATTTATGATATGCACTCCTATGTTATGCATTTACAATGTTCCACGAGGATGCATCCCCCCCAAAAAATCCCATGTTTCCTAGACGTGGATGTCTCGAAGACTTGGGGACTTGGGGGGGGGCGTCCCCCCACTAGCCCACCACCAGTGCCACCATTCCACCACTAGTGTCACTATCTCTAAGACGTCGCTAGGACTTCGAGGATGTTGGGGTGTCTTCAAGATGTCTAGGGGACTACTAGTTGTCTCCAAGATGTATAATTCTTATACTTATACATCTTTTTATAACTATTTTTTCAAGTATTATATGTATTTCAGCATCCTGCCACCTCCCCTCCACCGTCCCCAACCATCCCCCCCCAGCCCCAAACACAGACCCCCCATCCCTAAAACCCCGTGGAACATTGTGCATTTATTATGTTATCTAATGGATAATTATGCTTTATGTTGTATATACATTTTTATGTGATTATGCGATGATGGTATATGTTGATGTCATGTTTATGACATGATGTTTAGATGATAGATGGATGCATTTGATATTAGGATTATGGATGCAAATGCGATGATTATAGATATGTGAATGCATTATAATGTATGCCGACATAAGATGATATGTAATGCAATGTGGTATGTCATGAGACCATGTTATGCTATGCTTATAAAAATCCAATGCAATATATATGCAATGTGATAAATGATAGTGGAATATGATTATGATGTGATTTAAATGTAATGACATGCTTAATATGATGTGATGAAATTATAATGTTATGTGGATGCAATCTATGTTTTTATATTTTCATATGCAATATAAATGAACTAATATGATGATGTTTATTATGATAATGATTTTATAATGCTTCCTAACATGATTATGTATGTAGGGTAATTTTGTGTGTCATAGGATGCTATCAAGATGTGGATACAAAAAATTTTAGCACGAAAGATATGGATGTTAGCATGGCGATAGTGGAGACAACACAAAGATGTATATTTTTCTATGCAAGGATTTGCATTAATCATAATTGGACGGTGAAAATGAAATAAAAGGACAAAAAACACCATGGTATGACATAGATCAAGGTGTGCAAGGTCATCCATTTGCAAAATAGATAGTCACAGACAAGGAATGTCTTGACTCATACTAAAGGAAAAATTTCCCTAGTCTTTTTGCCAAGACAATCAATAAACAACAATCAAAGAAAAGAGTCATGAGACATCCTCGCTCCTCTAAATACTTCATGGGACATCCTCGAGGTAGCTAGTAATGTGAATCATAGATAAATACCAAAAGATAAGACAAAATAGCCCACAAAGTCAACATCCATTCAGAGTGTTTGCCAAAGATTGATTGTTTGACGTTTAATTGACTAGGTGATTGACGGGTTGATTGTTTGACAAGGCCTAGTTTTAGGAGAAGAAACATGTCATATAAGATGTCAAGTTTGGTTTCAATCATGCAACCACCTATATAAGGAAAATGATAAAGTTTTATTAATGACAATGTCTTGTTTTACGAAGGACACATCCTATATAAGACATAGTTTGATTGATTTGATGTTTGGGGTTGACTTAATGTTGTTGACTATTTTGAGAGTTGACTAAATTTGTTGGCCTATTTGTCTTGTTGATTCGTGACTTGTGTGATGTTTTGGTACTATTTGTGTATAGTGAAAATGTTTGACTTATTATGACTGACATGAAAAACCCTAAAGGACCGACCTAGTGGCCTTGAGGGCTCATTGATAAATGGCCTTGCCTACGTAACAATGCACAGAGACCTCGTAGTTTGAAATGACTTGAATTTGTTTTATTGAAAAAAGATCACATCATGATTTTTATTTGACCAACCTAAGACATATGAATTAATGCCTCGAGGGCTCATTAATGGATGGCCTTGCCTACGTTTAAGTTGCAGAGGCAACATAGTTCGACTGGACTTGGACTAGAATGACTAACTTGGACTCTGTTTTTGGGATTTTTTGAAGGTTATTTGGATATTTTTGTGTTTTTGACATGTTTTGATTTTTTTAGATTTTTATGATTTTATGAATTTTTTTGTCTTTTTGTGGATATTTTTTTTTTTTTTTGTCTTTTTGATATAGTGACCTCCAACAACAAGTGTAGGATCCAATAACGACATAGGTCAAGTATTTGCCCCCAGTTGGGTATAAGACCAATTTATTGAGGGTGAAACGAGATAGGTGTTATGGTGGATGGATGTGAAAAATGAAAGGATGCCAAATGTCAATCGTTCCAGGTTATGGAAAGGACAACCAAGCCTTATTATGGGTGATATGGGAAGAGCGGATGACAGGAAAAGTCGGATTGGATTGGTAGTAGACAATAAAGAAAAAGTTAACTACACATGACACCTATTTGTTAGGTTTTCACCATGGTACTTATCCAAAGTGCCACCAAATTTTTTTTCACTATTAGATGGATTATTTATCTTTAATATTTTCCTAATTTTTTGATGTGTTACTAAGATGCTTGTTTTCCAGGTTTTCATCAAGGTAACAATTTTTTTTGTATTTTTATGGTTATGACAAGAGCTCTCTGAAGCTAAGTGTAGAATCTGCATAGGTGAAGACTATTGATTAGTTTTGACAAGGGTTCCCCTTCAAGAGTTGAAAGTTGGTATGCTCCTTATCCAAAGACTAGTGAAAATATAGGGACCCAACCAATTTGGCTCAAATTTTCTTGGGTTTTCTCGTTCTGCTTGGTTCTTTGGATTTCGCATTAACACCAGGTCACCAACATCAAAATTTTGGTTCAATACTTTCTTATTGTAGCTATGACAAAGATGATTTTGATATGCTTGTAGATGGACCAATGTGTTTTGTCTCCATTCATCTAGAAATTCCAAATCATGTATAGCCATGATACACAATATTCTTCATCGTCGATCTTTCCTTCCATGGATACCCTTAGGGAAGGTAATTCGACCTCAATAGGTAAGATGGCTTTGGAACCAATGACGAGTGAATATGGAGTGGTGCTAATGGGAATACAAATGTTGGTGTGGTAGGCCCATAAGGCGGGGTTAAGTTGGAGGTGCCAGTCATGACCAACGTCATTAACAATCTTTTTAAGGATTTTAAGAATAGTTTTATTTGATGCCTCAGCTTGGCCATTACCTTGTGGGTAACTTATGGAGCGAAGAAATGGTGTTGGATGTGGAAATTTTCGTAGAGATGGTGGACTTCTTGGTTTTTGAATGGACGACCATTGTCAGTAATAATAGATTGAGGGACACCATACCGACAAATGATATAGTTGAGGATAAACTTTGAGATTTTTTTTCCGATGATGTATGTCATAGGAATGGCTTTAATCCATTTAGTAAAGTACTCGATTGTGATGATGATGAATTTATGGCCATTGGATGACGTGGGATGGATCTTACCTATGAGGTTGAGTCCCCATTGGGAAAAGGGCCATGGTGATGTTATCAGACGCAACTCTTGTGTTGGCACATGTATCAAGTCTCCATGGATTTGACATTGTTGACATCTTTTGATGAAGTGATATGCATCTCATTCCATATTAAGCCAATAGTAACCCGCTCTCATGATCTTTTTGGCCAAGGTTGGAACACTAAAATGGGCTCCACATATACCCTCATGTACTTCTCACAATGTTGGGTGTGCTTCTTTGGCATTGAGACATCGCAAGAGGTTATTCTCAAGGGCTCGTCTATAAAGGGTGTCATTGATGATGACATATTTGGAGGCTCGTCAGATAAATGTCTTGTGTTGGTTCTTAGAGAGGTCAGGGGAAAGGATATGGTCATGGAGTTAGTCGTAAATGTCTTGGTACCATGGGGAATTAGGACTAACAAGTTCACAAACCATCTCAGACTCGGGGATGTCGAAGGTAGGGATCAACAACTATTCTACCAGAAACTTGTATTGAGGCACATTGTTTGGGATATCCAATAGGGAGCCAATAGTAGCCATGACGTTTGTTGCTTTATTCTAAATTCGAGGGACGTGATGAAAAATAATGTCAAAATATTGTCTAAAATTGTTGAACATTTATTTGTATGATGTGAGTTTTTCATCTTTGGTGTCATAATCATCATTGACCTATCGGATTACCAGTTGGGAATCACTGTATACTTGCAAGTTCTTGATTTTCCACTTGATTAACATACAAAGTTTTATAAGGAGAGCCTCATATTATGCTATGTTGTTTGTGAACGAGAAGGCGATTCTAAATGATTTGGGAATATTATCACCTTGAGGGGTAATAAATAGTATGCTTGCCCTTGAACCGTGGTTTGTATGAGACCCATCGAAGTATAATTTCCATGTCACTAGCATATCCAAAGTGAAGATAGATTCATCTAGAAAATCTAAGACTAAGGGGTGATTTTCTTTGGTTGGAACGTCTGAAAGTTGATTGGTAATGACCTATCCTTTTATTTTTTCTCTCGACATAATAAATATCATACTCACTAAGTACCATGACCCATTTAGCTAGTCATCTTGTCAAGGTTGCCTTACTGAGAAGATATTTCAATGGATCTATCTTGGCGACTAACTTTGTCTAATGATTCAACATGTGGTACCCTAGTTGTTGAGTAGCAAAGACTACCACAAGACAAGCATGTTCTATAGGATTTTAATTTAGTTCATAACCGACCAAGGTGCGACTGATGCAATATATTGCTCGTTCATGGCCTTCATCATCATTTTGTGCTAGTAATACCCCCAACACAGATGTAGTTGTTGAAATGTAGAGGATGAGAGGTCTCCCATTGATAGGTGGCATAAGAACTGGTGGTGCTAGCAATTAATCCTTAATCTATCAAAAGGCTTCCTGACACTTATCTATCCACATGAATGGTACACCTTTTCTAAGCAAGTGTTGAAATGGATGTATTTTGTCGGCCTGTTGTGCTATGAATCGCTTGATAGATTGGATTCTTCCTTGCATTGTGCATAGTTGACTTATGTTGGTGGGTGGAGGCATGCCTATTATAGCTTTGACTTTTTTCGGGCCGACTTTGATGCCTCGTCTAGAAACAATATAGCCAAGGAGTTTTCCTAACGTCACTCTAAATACACACTTCTTTGGATTCAATCTGGCTTTGTACTCTTCCAATATTTTGAAAATATTGTCCAAGACTCTCAAATGGTCACCTCATGTCAGTGATTGTTCAAGCAAATCATCTACATAGTCTTCCATCAGTGTATGAATGAGATCATGAAAGATTGTTTTCATGGCATGTTGGTATGTAGCCCCAACATTCTTGAGTCCAAAAGGCATGAAATTCCAATAGTATGTTCCCCATGGACATGTGAAGGTTGTCTTATGCTGGTCTTCAGGAGCTATTTGGATTTGGTTATACCTCGAGAAGCCATCCATGAGGGATAACATCTCGTAGCTAGCTGTCAAGTCCATGATTATGTCAATATTCGGCAAGGGAAAATCATCCTTTAGAAATGCCTTATTTAAATCTCAGAAGTCTATACAAATATAGATCCCACCTATTGGTTTTGTCACTGGCACAAGGTTAGAAATCCATTTTTGTAGTTGATTGATTAGATGAAGCCAACATCTAGTAACATTTTCAACTCAACCTTGACCAAAAAAGCAATATGCAGGTGCATCTTCTTGAGATTTTTCTTGACATGTTTGGCATCGGGAAATAGTGGAAAATTGTGCAATACCAAGTTAGGGTCTAACTTAGGCATGTCGGAATAGGACTAAGCAAAATTAATCTATCGTGCTACAAAGAAAGCCTAAAATTTAAGTTGCTCTGATTCAACCAATGATGCCACAAAGTGGATAATTCTAGGATTTTCAGTGTTGCCAATGTTCACTTCCATAGATTGCTCAATAAGCATTGGTGACTTCTCTTGGGTAATGGGAAGAATGTCCAACCCTCCATCCTTGGGTGACTCAGAGAGGTTTTCTCCCTCAGATATGTCCTTTTTTTAACTTTTTCTTGGTCAAAAGGTGCCTTGCAGTTTTCACCTAGAGACCCATCATATTTTGTTTTATTATTTTTACTTTTGTGACTAGAGGGGTGGAAAAACTCCCCAAAAGTATGCCATATGATCCAAGTCAATGGTAAATCCAAATTTATGATCACCACTAGGAATTCCCTCTCATAATCCCATGAACTTAGCAATAGCTTCATCGTTCTCGAATATGTCCAAGATGGGAGGTCCTCGTTGGTCCCAATCGATGAGTTGGGGGTAGACTAAAGGCATGCCATCATTAGAAGTGTTGAGGTTTAAGGTAGACATGGTAAAGACAAAGGTATTTTCAGGGTCTTGGGTCATGGTATTAGATAGGTCAAGGTCAGTGAAAACACTTTCTAGTTCATAATCATTGGTCGTGTAGGAATTTCATTCATATTCATTGGAATTGGTTGTGCCATAGTAACACTCTTTGGATGACTTGTCGGATGTCTCGATATCCTTAGAAGCATTCATTTCATCACTTGAAGGAATCATGGTACTAAGAGTTCCAATCTTGATTGGTTGAAACCCTAGCCCTATGTCGTTTGGTCGCTTAGATATTGACAAAGGTTCAGCCATCCCACTTTTATTCAATCCTAATCCATTGTGTCCATCATATCCTTTGTCCTACATGATCTTGAAACCTTTTCCATACTATTTCATGGTTATTTGCACAGGTGAGGGAGCTTCTTCATGATCTTCTTGGTAGATCTAGGAGGTTACGTCTTCTTCATTGATAACTTCTTTGCTTAGCTCCCCCCATTTTATGAAACTGGTTTTGGGAGGCATGTGGATAGTGACCTTGGATTGTTGCTTATTTTCCATTTGGTTTTCCATATGACTTAGGAGTTGTCAATTTTTTGACATAGTAGGATGTTTTCATATGATAATCACCACACCCCTTATCTTGGACCTCAATTTTGGTATTGGAGGGCAAATTTTTGGAGGTGGAAGCCTTGGATAAAGTAGAGGTGTCGATGTACTGAGATAAGGAGGATGATGAAGCTTCTTGATTAATTGGCACTTGTTGTTGAGGAGTTCTGTGTAGTTTGGTATAATATTGGAATGGGTTGGGGTCACCAACTATTGTGATTTTGGTGCCTTTGGGAGGAAACTTGAGACATTGGTGGTATGTGGATGGAACATCTTTCATGGCATGGATCCATGGTCGGTCTAGGAGGAGGTTGTATGGGAGGTCAAGATCCAACACTTTGAATGTGGTGCTCATTACTATAGGTCCAACTCAGATTGGTAGCATTACAACACCCTTGAAGAGAGGTCTTCATCGTCATAGGCTTTGATAATAATACTCTTTGTTGTATCTACACATGCTTCAGAGAAGCCTAATGCCTTAACCAATTTGAGGGTACAAATGTTTAACCCTGCTCCACCATCTACCAAGACTTGTCTAACTTTGTGTTTATGGACAAGGACCTCAAGGTGTAAGGGGTCATTATGAATAGCCTTTATGGTCAAATAACCTTGCTCAGAGAAAGTGACATGATGAGAATTATTCAAGTAGCCCACCATCTCCTGAAAGCAATTGACATTGATGTCAGTGGGTACAATAGTGTCCAGCAAGGCTTTGTCAAGAATGGCCCTATGTTCAAGTGATATACACAACAACTCTAAGATAGATATTTGTGCGGGTGTCTTCCCCAAATGGTCGAGTAGGTTGTATTGAGATTTTGGTTATTGTTGTTTTTGGGGAGCACCTTGGACAATCACCTTGGTTCGATGAGTATTGATGACACATTTTGGTGTTTTCTTGATGGTGATGGTGTTGACATAGTCATCGACAACTCGGATGTGATTTATTATGGTAGTGTAGTCAAACTTGGCATTGGTGTAATTAGAAAAATTATTGGTCTTATTACCTGAATTAAAGGCCTTTCCTTTTCCATGGTCATGTGAAGGATCTGTAAAGACTTTGTGGTCACTGTTACAGGATTTTTTTTTTGTCCATTGACTTCAATGGTGTCGTTTTCAATGAGGTTTTGGATGATATTATTCAATTGTCTGCATTGTGACATGGGGTGTCCTTTAGTTTGATTATAGTCACAAAATGCATTACTGTCCCATAAAGAAGGTTTGAACTGCCTTGGGTCATATTGTTTTGGATTGGGAAGCATTATGGAATTATGTTACAAGAGTTACTTAAAGATGGATTCGATTGGCTCCCCTAAGGGAGTATATTTACGTCATGTGGGAAACTTTCTTTGGACCCTTTGTTCTTATGTGTTTTGGATGGCATTTTCTATGTGATCGGAAGCAAGAGGTGGGTTGTTTGATGTGTTGGTTCCCCTTAGTGTGATTGTAGGACCTATGTGTATTGTCTTGGCATTGAATACTCCATTATTGGTCACATTTTTATTGTGGGCCAATATTTGTTTTTGTCATTAGAAGTGTTTTGGGTAGTCATGTTCTCGTTGAAGGTTTTGTTCTCTCCCTTGTCAATAAGTTCTTTCTCAAGGATAATGCCTTTCTCTACTAAGTCTGCAAATGAGGCACAATATTGCATTCATAGTTCGTGTTTCAAATTTGAATTGAGGTTTTCCACAAACATGACAACTTTTTTTTTTTCGAGTATTTCCATGGGACATCTGCTAGCTAAACTCCACCATCGTTGGAATAATGTCACAATGTTTTCACCTTCCTCTTGTGTGGTGTGGCATAGGGTGGTGATTGTTATCTCATTGTCAATATTGTATGCAAAGTGTTTTACAAATTTATCAGCCAAGTCTCCCCATGTTCGTATTCTTTTTGGTAGGTGTGCAAACCACTCAAGTGATTGTCCTATAAGACTTCATGGGAATAGTCTCAGTAGATATGTGGGTTCATGTGCAATGTCTATGAAAGTTGTAGAGAACTCTCTCACATGTTTGATAGGGTTTCCCTTCCCTCTATATTTAGGCAAGTTAGGAATGGCATAACCATGTGGGAAGGGAGGCATGTATAGAATTTTGTCAAATGGATATGGACATAAGTCTTTTGTAGAGTAGGTTCTCTTGTTTGATACTTGCATGTTCTCTATTTTTTGTTGCAAGGCAAGCATTTGAGTTGTTAGGATATCCACTTGTGTCAATGATGTGTCTTGTGTATTGTCTATGTTGGCATGTTGTAATCCAATGTTGTGAGATGGATTTTGTTTGGTCATAAATGTATGTGATGGATTTCGGTTTTGCATATGAGGTATGAAAGGTGGTATTTGGTTATGAATATTTTGGTTGAAAGTTGGAATTTGATGGGTGTAGGTGGGATTGGATTGTGTTTTCCATGAACTTGCAAAGGTGTGACCATGTAATTTTTAGTTGCCATGTTGTGTGAAAAGTCCTTGTGTATTGTTTAGAGTAGACCCTTGGGTATTGTGTTGTGCATGCATACTAAGAGTAGGCCCTTGTTGTGATGTGATGGTATGTTATGTTGAGAGGTCTCTATGTTTGGTATAGAATTTGTCTTGGGAATTTTAGGACCATTGACAACAATCTTAGGTATTTTTCTTGACTTTTCTAAACCCATGACAAATGGATTGGAAGATGATGCCCCCATAGCTTTAGATGTGGAAAATGGATTGAATGTGGTGCTAAAAGGTTGTGTTGTGTTTTGTGTCATGCCTTGTGTTATTGTTTGGGTACCAAATGGTGATGTTGGAATGATTGTTGGGTCTTTTGTGGACCCTCCTAGTGGCATGGAAATATTGACTTGTGGGATGGAGCCACTAGAGGTAGGTGTATTATGTCCTTGAATTTTTTTATTTGGGGTAGACATTACTTAGAGTGTGTTGACACCAAAACCATGGGGAAGTGTAGCTCCTTCATGTAACAACTTAGCTAAGAACCTTTGGGGGTCAAGTGACACTATCTCATCCACACGAGAGGCTACATCAAGATCTTGGGTTGTAGCCTCTACTTCCTCTATAGTCACACAACCTTGTTTTTCTCTTAGTATGAACTTTTCAAATGGATTGGGAAATGATTTTTGTGTTCTAGGCACCCCATGGGAAGAATTACCAAAGGGGTTGACAAACTCATCTTCTTGGGGGAAGTCCATCTCTTTTCGTTTCTTTTGCAACCTTGTTTTGACCATAAAAGGACTTGAAAAGGGGGAGGTGAATGTGATATGATGAATAAGGTATGGTAATGAAAGGGTATGACTATGACTATGGTATGGCTATGCAAAGGTATGACTATGACCAAGGTTATGCAACTATATTTTTTGGAATTTTTTCAAAGTATAAGGTATGTCTAATGATGATACCGAGATAAATAGTCAAAGTGACGATAGTCAAGATGTCAAGTGTCACAATGGAGTCTATATCTATGGTATGTATAATACTAGGATATGCAAGATGATTTTTTTTTATAAAAAATTCAAGGTATAAATGATGTCTAAGGATGATACCAAGATAGGAATTCAAAGTTACAATAGTCAAGATATCAATAGGATAATGTCACAATGAATTCCAAATCTATGGTATGTTTGCAACTAAGGTATGCAAGATGATGTCTAATGATGATAAGATAGAGAATCAAAGTGTCAATAACCAAGGTGTCAAATAAGGCAATGTCACAATGAGATCAATATCTATGGTGTGTCTAAGACTAAGGCATGCCAAATGTAATGCAAATGTGAAAGGATGACGAAGGTTGAGAATGGTACTATGTCCTAAAATGATGACTAATATTATGAAAACTAAGCACCTTATGGTAAGTCTAGGTGAGGTCACTAATCAAACTAAGATGGCCAAGGGGAAAAATTTGAATTATCAAGACCTCAAGGATGGTAATGATTGAAATGACAAGTTGAAAAAGGTGGTCTCAAACTAGCCTTGTGAGTTGAGGAGCCAACCTAAATGACAAAGGACTAAAATGATGGAAAGTAAGATCAAGATAAATCTGATTTTGAAACCTATGGACTGCTCTAAAGTCTGATGAATTTACAAAGCTAAAGTTTATAGCAAGGTGTATGTAAGCTAAGGGATGACCTAATGTTTGAACTATGTCAAATGCAAAGAATGCAAGGATGAAATAATGGATGGACTGAAAATGGTAGGTTTGTTAGTTGCAAGTATGTGATCAGAGGACAAGGTTATTCTTAGGAACTGATCAGAGAGTGGACTATCTTGGTTTTCCCTAAAATTCTTAACAGCAGGTGATTGTGTCATTTTGAGTGACAATTGCAGTGTTTTGGGAATCAATTGCGGTTTTTTGTGAATCAGTTGCATGTTTCTAAACAACAGTTGTGGTGAATGGCAGTCAGTTGTGGTGCATAGTTTGTTTTGACCTAGGTTGAATGTTTTGGACTCAATTTTGACCTAATTTTGGCAAAGTTTGAATAGAAAACACTGTAAACAATCTAAATACACTTTAGCTGGTCTGAAATGTCCAAAAGTGTGTTCATAATTTGTATGTTTTAGGGTTATTCACCCCAAATTTTCATGGGTATAACACATATCAAATACAATATCACACAAAAAACACTTGTCTATCCCTAAAGGAAATGGCTAATGGTGATACTCTTAGACCCACTCTAGGAATATCCTTTGGCGCAAGGGAGGGACACCCATATAGGACACCCTTTTGGGGTATCTATCACCTCTTACCTACGATAGTGGACGGGTAGGGGCCTCCTGCTATGGAAGGATATCATAAATCACCCTCTTCATGGAAAGTCACAAGCCCAAAAGGAAGGTAACTTATGCAAGCCATGGATTTTTGTGTCATTGAAGGGGGCTAAATGTTGGGTGTAAAGTTCTTATGGGTGGAATGCTACACCCCTACACTAAGAATATTGCCAAAACTTAAGTAAAAGGGGGGCTTCTAACTAGTTTGGCTCTTAGTCGCTTCTCGGGGACATGGCACCTTACGAGCATCCAACAAACCACTTAAGGATTTAATCACTCCTACTAGGGGCTCTTATACATTTTACTGTATTACCCTATTTTGAATGAGATTGTACGACTAAGGCCTACATACCATGAGGACTTTACAGTTTAGGCTTATCCATTTATATACCGACCTGAGGGAAAAACTGGTTGGAGTCACCTTTGGGTTCTTTGTATGGACGTGTCTCTTAGGAAGGCCCCTCTAGGGGTAAACAAAAGCAAGAAAAGTATGTTATTTTTATCTCCAAGATCGCACAAGGTGTGAGGAGAGAGCATACACAACACCTTTTTCTCACACTCACATGATGTTCATTAACCTTAATAAATAAAAATGTGGGGGTAATGATGCAAGTGTTAAGAGATGTTTTTGATTCTTAAGATCACCAAAATGGTGCGAGACAAGAGCATACACACCTCTACAACAAAATGCAAAACCACAAGACACTTAAGGTAATGATTTATTTTAAACCCTCAAAGCAATATGTGAAAGAAGGCACTCAATGCAAAGTTGTTGTCAATTTTAAATCCAATGAATGAATATGCAAGGTTAGTTTTAAACCAAATGAGTGTAGTATGCAAGTTGTTGTAAATTTTATCCCAAATGAGTGAATATGCAAGTCAATTTTAACCAAATCAATGTGATAGATCAAAATTGCAAAATGAGTCAAGGCAACAAGTTAGAAAAATTAAATGAAAATGCCTCCTTTCCACCTATGCCACACGTTGCAAATCAAATATTAGTACCAAAAAATGCCTACACTATCCAATGCAAAAAACCAAAAATGAAAAATTCCTAAAAATATGCAAGATTTTGGAAAATAGACAATTGTGTCGTTGTACTTGATAGTTGCGGCTCGATAGGTGGTGCAGAACCAAGAGACTGCAACTCATAGAATAGTGACTATGTCAATAAAATGTAGTGAAATCTATGGCAGTTGCATCATTTCCCTCAATAGTTGCAGCGAACAAGCTTGGATCTGCAAAAACACAATAAAAATAATCAATTTTGACCAAACCAAAAACCAAGATGACCTAATGATGATGTTAGATGGTAAAACCAGAAACTAGAAAAAATAATAAAATCTGAAAATGGATGCAAACTAATGATGTTATTGGACTCTGAATAGTTGCAGTGATGCCCTAAGTAGTTGCGTCATGAAAACCTATAGCTGCAAAACACAATAGATGCAAGCAATTTCGACAAAATTCGAGAATGTATGATGTAAAACCAATGTTAGATGATGAGAACAAAAACCAAAAACTAGAAATAACCAAGAAATCTAAAAATAGAAGCAACCCAAATGATATTTTGAATTCTTGAGCAGTTGAGGCTTTACAGATTGCAATTGTGTCACATTGGATTTTTGCAATTGTATTGTTTTAGCTTGTAGTTGCATCGTAAACCTGAAAAACTAAAAAAAATGAAAATATCTACAAAATCTTGTTAGGTTCACGTCAAGTTCACCAATGTAATTAGGTTAAAAATCTAAGTTAAGATAATAAAGAATATAAACCCTAATCCTAAGACCCTAATCAAGCAATAGAGCACAAATAAGCATAAAAACATGAAATATAAAGAAATAACACAATAAAGTCTTCATTCCATCATTGCTTCACCTCCATTACCCTTCTCCATCTTGCTTTAAATGTACTTGATGCCCTCAAATTTGAGTATACACTAGCAGCCTATGATAATGACTAAGCAAAATATTGAAGATTGTTGTCTCACACAAACAACATGTACTTACATATGCACTAGATGTAGGTAGATGAAAATGACAAGGGTAGGGTCTTTGATAGAAAAGACAAATTTGGACCAAAGGCTGAGATTCAATGTTAATAAGACATGTCAATCAATGGCCAAGAAGGAAAGTTATAGTATGGAATAGGGTTAGGGAAAAATTAGGGAAATGATAAGAATAAATGACTAAGATTGAATTATAAAATAATTCAATCAAGGGTGGAAATTGAATGAGACATGAAGAGATAAAATTTGATGAGATTGGCACAAAAAAAGAGGTTGCTGGAGGAATTCAAATAAATATAAAATTATTTGATTTGAGAGAGAACTGAATAATTAAATAATAAAAATATTATTTAATTATAGATATGTGACAAGTTGACTTTTTAATTAAATAATAATTTAATTCAAAAGTGGGACATGGAATAATTGAATAATAAAGATATTAATTAATTAAAGGAGTCATGTGACAAGGTAATTTTTGAATCAAATAATAATTTAATTCAAAATAGGAAGAAAATGACAAATTAGTAAGCAATTAAATAAATAAAATTTATTTAATTTAATGGAGAGAAGGCTAGTGAATAATTAAATAATTAAAATAACTATTTAATTATAGTTGAAAGTGGTAAATAATTAAATAAATAAAATTTATTTAATTATAGTAGAAAGGGACATTAGTGATGCAATTAAATAAATAAAATTTATTTAATTAATCAAAGAAGGAAATAAAAGATAGCAATGAATTAATTAAATAATTAAAAAATATTTAATTAATAGGAGACTTATGACTTTAGAAAATAATTAAATAATTAAAGATTATTTAATTAATAGGAATGAAAGGGGAATTGATGAAGAAATAGAGTTCACGGGCCTAGGACAAATTTTAGTGTCTACAATATCGTCAATCTTATCAACATTCATCACATCATTCTTGACTTCACTAGCTTTCACAAAGTTGGTTGAATGATTTGGTATTGGGTTGGTGAAAATTTACAAATTTTGGTTGGGTGGGGGAATTGATATATTGCCTTTTTCATTAACACCTCCCAACTGGATATGATTGAAATCGATGAGGTCTTGTACTTGATCTTTAAGACACTTGCATCGTTTTGTGTCATGTCCACTTTTTCGATGATATTGGCAAAAGGCATGTGGGTTATGATTTGGAGGTAAGGGTTTGGTTGTATCTATAGGTTTGATCGAAGGTAAATGAAGCAGGTTCTTATTCAAAAGTTGCAACATGATTGAATGGAGGGAATAGGGTAATGGAGTAAATTTCCTATCCTTAGGTCTAAATTGGTATTGAGTAGAGCTTATGGCAGCAACTTGAGGTACAACATGGTTCGTTTGGGATGGATTTATCTTGAAAAAGTTTGTGTTTGGTTTTTTAAATTATCGATAATTTTTGTGTTGTGCAAGCTCATACTTCTCAATATTTTTTGATGAATATGTCTATTCATATTTATTAATTGAATTTTGGTAATCACGAAGCACCGTCCATAAACTTATAAAGGATGGAAATTTATGTAATAGGAATTTTTCTCTTATGTCCTTTTGCAAGTTGTCAATGAACATTCTTTGGATTTCTACATCAGGGAGAGTTAGATTGAATTGTGATAGTATCAACTGATAGTGGCTTATGAAATCTATAACCTTTTCACCTTCTCTTTGTTTACATCATATTAAATAAGTTATATTGATCTTAAAAACTAAGATAAATTTATGCCTATTTGAAATCAACACTATTCCAAACTTTCATTGCATGACATTGTGATATAGAAATAATTCATCTTTCTCATTTCATTTAGCGATATGTTAGAATATTTTCAAAGGAATGATTTCATAATCTAGATATAAAATAAATTTTCTATCTTTCAAAGAAATAGATATAGGATACATACCTATCTCATTTGAGCTCCATTGGTACTAGAAATACAATTGATCCAGGAAACCCCTTTTCAAATCTTGGCTTGTCAACTGGAAGGAGAAGCATTACTCAAGCACTTTTCCACCATCTAGGGACTAACTGCAATCCCCCACACATCTACCACATATGGTAAGATTTCCCTACCCTTCGACAAAGAGCTTTGGTTTGGAAACCTCAAAATAATAGCCAACCCTGAGTTGGTGTTGTGTCCTGCATAACTAGAACTTAACCATACACTCATCTATGTTCTATGCGTATGAAAATCTTATACTAGCATAAATGAGTAAGGTAACATAATGAACTGGCAGTGTAACCAGTGGTGAATTACACCTTTGGCCAAAGTATTCATCACCCTATTTTTAAATGGATGTCACACGCTCATCCACCATTCTAACTTGACTTTTAAAAACCAATTATATTATATGCATAGGAAATTCCCTTCATTGGATAGTTTACAACCCCAAGAACAACCTATATATTTTAAGTAGTCTACGACTCTTCTACTAGGTTAACATGTTTTCACTAACCTACCAATTTAAGTCTATCTATAAGCTATAAATACCCCACTCTATTGAGTACTTTCTACTATATGTATATATCTACATAAAAAAATAACTTCATAGTCTTAAGTATAGCTACATAAGCTTCATTTAATCATAGAATGAATACTCATCATTAAATGAATCCACTCAGGAATATATCATCTCAATAAATGATTCATAGGTATATCCTTGTCAATAAATGAGCTTAGTTCAAAGGTATGACCTCAACAATAAATGACCTCAATCAAAAGAATAATCATATCAATAAATGACTCAATTAGAAGTATAGTCTCATCAATAAAGGACTCTTAATTTAAGAATACAATTTCATCAATAAAAAGGCTATTCAAAAAGTAGATGCACGTCAATAAAATGAATTCATGTCAAGAGTATAAAACAACCAACTTAGTAGGGTAATCCCACCTATGGATCCAATCAAATAATAATTCTCAAATTTAAGTGATCAACTTAATTACATAGGATAATATCATCCTTAGTTTACTCTAATCCCAAGATAAAATCAACAATCAATGATCAGTTTGATCATGTAGGTTAACCTCAACCTAATTAATTCAAACAAGGATCAAATAAACAACCCAATCAATTAGGTTATTATCAACCTAAGGTTTCAATCAAAATTTGTAAAGCAACGATCAAATGATCATTTTAAAATAGATTAACAACATGGTTTGCATGAAGTTACATTCTATCAATGATGTTGCATCTTCAAACCACCACTATCGTTGTGTTGCTAACCTTACATTTCCAAGGTTTCCTAGCATTTAAGCTAACAAATTCAAGCTAAACTTCCCAAAGATATTGATGTAATCTATGTTCCACATTTCTTTCTACATACGTATAGTATGAACTCACTACATAAAGTTAAATAGAAATACATCATATCAAATCAAGTAATAACCAAGAACAAACAAGCATCACATAAACAATTCCAAAGTCAAACTAAACATAAGGGGGTAAGATACAACATTCTTGTAAGAATAAGCTCCAATTGATCTAGTTGGATTCCATTCATAGCCTCCACAAAATAGCTTGCTACTTGGCAAAAAATCTCTTATACACTTCCCCAAACTTCCTAAAAAATTCTCACAATAAAAATCTTGCAATTCATCCTCAAACTCTCTCACAAAACTTAGGAAAAATATAGTATCTCTCATAAATTATATATCTAAACCACCAAAATGTAGTTCTCACCTAGGGAAAAAGGATCCATTTACTAGGCCCTTAGGGTTTTTCACCCTAGGAGCACTTGGTGTGTGAGAATGACACTCTTGCCTCTAGGCGATTACATGATTTTTGGCGGTTATATTCAAAGGAAGGGTTGATTGATGAAGGTTGTGAAATGTGTGTGTGATGTGTGGCTGAAATAGAAATAAAATGATGCCAATCAAATGTATGCAATGTAAACAAAGTAAATCTAAACTAATGCAAACTAACTACACTATATGCCCTAAATGTAAGTAATCTGGAAATTAACAGAGAAGGACAGAGGGTGTGCACCTAGAAAATTGACGTTGCATATGAATGGTCTTAGAATATTCTACAAAATGTCTAAAAACAACAAGACACTTACACCAAGTTGGGCGACCTAGTCCTCCTGTCGGGAAAATCTGTTGGAACAGGTTTCGGGGAAAAGGGTACCCAAAAATACAAAAACCCTTTTTCAGGCTTAGTACAGGGACAATGCCACCAATAGTGGTGACCTAGTCCTCTTGGTGCTTTCCGAGAAATCAGGTTCTAATTCTATGGGTCTCGGTTGATGTTTCCCTTTTCTGCAATAATCTGTGTCTGAAACTCCCAAAAATGACCCATAGCTTGTCCTTTTGTCTCACTTAGGGATTGATGTTTTGATGTGACTTGAGTGGAATGTCTGTACTATCTCCAACACTTTGTCCTTCACCAAATCTGCATGAAAACCTACAAACACATGCAAGACCAAGAGAATGTTAGGGTTAGGAAATAGGGGTTTACCTAAGTCAAACCCTTTTGAAGGTAACTAAACCCAAATGAGATAAAGCCAAAGAAAAGTAAGATTGAATGATGAACTTAATGGAAATTCTTACCAAACCTTTGTTTTTGATGGTCTGCAACATGTAAGAGAAGCTCCAATGGAGGTTGCTTGTGAAACCCTTGTGCTTGATTGCTTGATTTGGAAGATAGGAGTGCAAGAGTGCTTGTAATGAGCTTGAGAGAGTCTAAGAGAGTAAGAGTGAAAAATGAGCTAAGGAGAGAGAAAAATGAAGGTGATAACCCTTATTTGTACATGTAAAACCCTAATTTTTTTGAAATGCAACCTAATAGGCCGACACTTAGGGTTTAGGAGGAAAAATTCCTATTGAATTTTATTTTAAATTTGAGATTTTTTCCAAAAGGGACTAGGTCGCCCAAAGTGGCGACCTAGTCCACTTGGGAAATTTCAGGTGGTGGTCAGGAATTAATTTTTGTTTTATGAAGTTAATCAACTTTGCCTCTCGAAACACACTTAGGTTAGGACTAAAATTACATTAGGGGGACAAATTAGCATAGAAAAGGGTTAATTTAGGGGTGATAAGCCTACATAAGTGTGAAAATGCATTACAACACTTTACAACACTTTTTCATAAGGCTTAGAAAGGTGTAAGAGGGTGTTGTTATGTTGAAAGGGTCTTAGAAAAGTGAGGAAATTCATTACAACACTTCACAACACTTTAGTAAAACACTATTAGGTTATTGTTGAATCACAAGTTACAATACTGAATCAAGGTAAAACAAGGCCAAAATCCAATGGAAAAGGCCAAAATGAGTGAAAAAGTGCCAAGGTATACACTTTTTTGCAACACATTTAGCCCCCACTTTAGTGAGAGTATGAACTTACTTCAAACTCACACTAAAGTAGTTGAATCATGCGTGTTGAGTGGGATCTAATGTAATCATGCTAGCAAGATGAGATGACATCAATCGAGGGGGATGATCAAGCCCCTAGGATCAAGATCCCATGGAAAGCTAAACACAAGTATAATAGATCACATAAGGAGTGATGTGAAAGGGTGGAGAAAAGTCGAATCAAGCTTTGACCATTTGTCTAGCTAGTTGTGGATCAGATCTAGGCTGTTTGTTCGAAAGGAAAGGATGTACTCACTCTGGGCTAACGAGACTTTTGTTTGTCTGTTGGGTGAGAATTCCAAAAGGTGGTCAGATACATACACATGGTTGGTATGCACTCACACACAAAAGGGTGGGTGTGGGGAAAGTTGTGCCGCTAGTTGGGCTTCCCGTTCAACCATACCAAAGTTATACCTCCTGATAAATTTGATAAGGCACCACAAAAGACAGGGGTGTGATTCATGAGACAAGAAAAGCCTTGGATGGCCTTGGATGCTTAGAACCCATAAACAAGTGCAAGATGACACCACATTCATGCAATTTTTGTTATGCAAGGTGGCCATGTATGCACGAAAAAGGTACAAAATGCAAAAAAAGAGTGTTCTAAGGACTCTTGTATAGTTCATATGAGTTATTTGACTTAGGGAACATTGTGTTTAATGTCTCCAAGAGAGGACCAATCAAAGAATAGAAGATTCACAACATAGGGGATGCAATACATTAAGAGGAATATAATATGCTAAGATAAGTCACACTTATGAAGGACATTACATCGAATGTCATCCATAAAGTGAGAAACACATCATGTGAAGTGACAAGGCTGAACTAGGAAGCACAGGCAAAGAAAAATCAAGTGCAAATGCAAATGCAAGAGGAAATAAAATAATGCCAATATATACCCCCAATTTAAAGGGATTGCCACACACCGTGTTGTGAGCAATTTCTTTAAAGTAGAGAAAGGAAAAATGCAAAAAGGGGAGATCAAAGCCTTACATGAAAAACCCAACGTCAAGTAATAGGTGTCCAAGAAATGTTAAGTAATGCGCAAAGAAAGAAAGAAAAGGAAGAAGGGGGAGATGCCCCCAAAATGAAAACCACCAAACACATAAGGGATCTACGGACTTGGGGTCAGTATGTTCGTTGTTGCAATATTTGTTTTAGAGAGCATAGAACTATCATCATTCCCCTAAATACATAGAACTGGAAGAAGACACAGAGAGAGCAGGACACTTACACCAAGTTGGGGAACCTAGTCCTCTTGTCAAGAAAATCTGTCGGAACAAGTTTCGAGGAAAAGGGTACCCAAAAATGCAAAAACCCCTTTTCAGGTTTAGCACAGGGACAAGGTTGCCAATAGTGGCGACCTAGTCCTCTTGGTGCTTTCTGAGAAATCAGGTCTTGATTCTATGGGTCTCGGTTGATGTTTCCTTTTTCTACTGTAACCCGTGTCTGAAACTCCCAAAAACAACCTGTAGCTTGTCCTTTTGTCTCACTTAGGGTTTGATGTTTTGATGTGACTTGAGTGGAATGTCTTTACTTTCTCCAACACTTTTTCCTTCACCAAATCTGCATGAAAACATGCAAACACATGCAAGGACCAAGAGAATGTTGGGGTTAGGAAATAGGGGTTTTCCTAAGTTAAACCCCTTTGAAGGTAACTAAACCCAAATGAGATAAAGCCAAAGGAAAGTAAGATTGAATGATGAACTTAATGGAAATGCTTACCAAACCTTTGTTGTTGATGGTCTGCAACATGCAAGAGAAGCTCCAATGGAGGTTGCTTGTGAAACCCTTGTGCTTGATTGCCTGATTTGGAAGATAGGAGTGCAAGAGTGCTTGTGATGAGCTTGAGAGAGTCTAAGAGAGTAAGAGTGAAAAATGAGCTAAGGAGAGAGAAAAATGAAGGTGAAAACCCTTATTTGTACATGTAAAACCCTAATTTTCTCGAAATACAACCTAATAGGTCGACACTTAGGGTTTAGGAGGCAAGATTCCTATTGAATTTTATTTTAAATTTGAGATTTTTGTCGAAAGGGACTAGGTCGCCCAAAGTGGCAACCTAGTCCACTTGGGCAATTTCAAGTGGTGGTCGAGAATTAATTTGTGTTTTATGAAGTTAATCAGCTTTGCCTCCCGAAACACACTTAGGTCGGGACTAAAATTACATTAGGGGGACACATTAGCATAGAAAAAAGGTTAATTTAGGGGTGATAAGCCTAGATAAGTGTGAAAATGCATTACAACACTTTACAACACTTTGTCATAAGGCTTACAAAGGTTTAAGAGGGTGTTGTTTAGCTGAATTATGTTGAAAGGGTCTTAGAAAAGTGAGGAAACGTGTTACAACACTTCACAACACCTTAGTAAAACACCGTTAGGTTATTGTTGAATCACAAGCTTACAAGACTGAATCAAGGTAAAACAAGGCCAAAATCTAATGGAAAAGGCCAAAATGAGCGAAAAAGTGCCAAGGTATACACTTTTTGGTGACACAATAGCAAAGTGCAATTATGCATCCCAATGAGGTATAGAATGCCTCTATTTATACAAAATATTCAACTTCTAAAAGCTAGTAACAAGGAGAATGGATCGACACTTCTTAGTTGCATGTTTTGACTAAGCTTTGCTAACAAAAGGTGGTTGACTTAAAATAAATTACTCAACAATTTAACACGCATGTCGATTCCTTATATGACAGGAAGAATGCATCAGAGATATGAAAGGTAATAATTTATACAAGTCAAATTATTCTATGCCAGCATTCTCAAGACTTATTCTTCCTATTTACTCATGGTTTCATCACTGTACAAAGCTTCTAAAATAGACTTCAATTTGCAATGCTTAAAGTCATAGTTTGGTGCCACATTATCCTCTATTCAAGCTTTTGGTGTTAGCTGCTCTTTGACAGAGTCAAATCTTTTAAATAATTTGCAAATAGTGTTATGATATATGTTGACAAAGTCTAATGTATGCCACAGCTTTCCATTATATACAGTGCTCAATATGTAAGCAGATTTAATTCATTCACATGTTATTAGTTATGCATTTTTTGATATGGTTGCACCAATCACTAATGCAATATACATTAAACTATGGTTACATAGTATATGCACATGGTTTACAATAATAACAACTCTTCATTTAAATAACACTTTAATAATCATTATAATATGTTATCTATAACAATAATATATATATATTATATGTTACATATATGTATAACTTGACACATGTTATTATATATATATACGTAAATATCTTCGTGTATATATCTAAATACATATCAAACCATATGATTATCTATATACTTCATTTGATAAATATATTATCTTTTATCCATTTAATATTCAAACTATTATTGCATAGGTATATATATATCTATAATATACATATGTATATTTATATATTAGTGTACTTGTATGGATACTTACCTTTACATTAATACATACACATACAAAAATATATATGTACTTATATACATATATGTATATCCATCATAAATATATATATATAACATTAACTTCAAACATAAAACAATAATATCAAATGACATTTATACATTAGATGCTTACACACACACACATATATATACATGTCGTTTTATCCATTTGATGTTCTAATGCATATGGGTAGCTCGCTCATAGGCATGCATAGATATGTATATCTTTGTATGCTTATGTATGTGATTACTCATGTGCATGAGTTCAGTGTGGAGATGCGTATATGTATGTATGTATGTATACATCATATGTACATATCCCATCGATTATACTTTTAAAGAAGTACTCAAAAATACAAAGAGACTCAAACACTTATTCAAGCATGACTTCTAAAACAAACAAAACCTTTTCTAAACAACCAATTCAAGGTATCATACCTTCACCCGAAACTATTGACTTGACTATTCTATTAGTGAGTGTGTGAAAGATTAGTTTAGACTCTCTTAAGGGTTTCCAGACCAAAATTATTCTCTTGAGTAATACTTCCCCTCCCTTCTAGAGGTGTGAAGTTTTACCTGCATCCAACTCAATATATTGCATAGGTAGTTAGAAGTTCACATTAAATCCACAAGTGCATCACAATCATTGAAAAAGAATTAGAACATTCACATTGCAATTCAAATTCATTTCATTATAATTCATCAATATAATCATATTACTCCTTTAAAAGCAATAAGATCACAATACATATTTCAGTATTACATTCACTTGTCATTAACATTCATCATCATATTTACCCATGGAGGTAAAAGTAACTCAGTAACAATAAGACGAGATGTAACATTTCCCATTTTAATTTGGGTTCAATGTTGATATTTGTTGTTGAAGGGGTGTCACATTTTACAGGAGTTAGTTTATGAAGACACCATTGATTGTCATGTTTTGGGAATGAGGTGAATATGGTGGAAGTGTATATGTATTAAGTTGACTACTATATTTCAAGTTTGTGAAGGGTGATGGGTTTGGAGATATGATGTTTGAGTTGATAAAACTATTAGGATTCCCAGTGGAAACACTCAAAGTTGGAGTTATTTTGTTGGTTGGTTGCATCATTGTGGTAACCGTTGGATTTGCATATGTGGGGATAGAGGCCATAGTTGTAGGGAGAGAAAATTGAATTCCTCCTTGACTTTGGGTGTACCTCAAAGTTTGAGCACAACTAGCCATTTTAGGTACATGATTGTCTATGTTGTAGGCTAGACTATGCATTACCTCTAATCCTTGAGCATCATCAAGCAATTTCCTCATGTTATCTATCACAGGGACCATTGTGCCAGTGATATATTTCATGCTCACATAGTATTGAATATTTTCTAAGGCTTTGTCTAATTGTTTCAATTTCTCTTTAGGGACATGGGCCACCATGGTTTCAACATCAGTGACAGTGGTTGATGGTAAGGTCATGAGAATTATGGCATTAGGGATGGAGTCTAAAATGGGTTGAGTATTGACAACACTTATTTTGAAAGGGTTGGATAACTCAAGATTCATAGTGGATGTACCAACATCGTGGGATGCCATGAGTCTCAAACTACGTCTCACTAAAGTATTAGCAATAAGACACTAGGTTGTGAAACTCATGGAAATTTTACAACACCAAAAGTGCACCCAATATGAACACCAAGCTGTTAAATAAGTACAAAAAACACACAAAAATAGAAAGTTGGTTCTTCTCTCTTTCAGTAATGTTGCTAGGTTTTTCTGTTCTTCATTCAACAGGGATTTAACATGGAAAGTGATCTTGAGTGCTTCGTATGTTCCCACATTGACCGGAGTGGCCTTTTCTACTAGAACTGTTGACTTCTCTGGATGCATTGCACTAAGGGGGAGATTGAATCCCTCATCCTTGGGTGCCTCTGAGAGGTTTTCACCTTTGGATGTGTCCTTTGTTTTTACTATTTTAGGATCAGAAAGTGCCATAGTGTGATTTTCACTTAGAGATTTGCATGTTAGTTGCATTTCATTAATTATGCGATTGAAGGATTCAATCATCTCCCCGTATTATGCCCCTATGTCTAGCTCTATGTCAAAACCTTCCTTGTGATTTTCCCATGGTAAGTTGTCTCGAAGTTCCACAAATTCTGAGATTGTTTCATTTTTTTGAATAAATCTAGAATTGGTGGTCCTTGTTGGTCTAGGTCAATGAGTTGTGGATATACTAGGCGTATTTCAATTGGTTGATTGCTTGGAGAAAAGGATGTTATGGATATCATGAAGAGGGATTTATTCTCAAATAGGTCAACAACATCAAGGGGGAATTCATCTAGGGTCATATCATGTGATTTCGGTAACCAAGAGGAAGCCTCAGCTTGTTTAGCAGAAGTACCTTTGCCAATAAGGGTGACCTTTCTAGTAGTACAACCTAAACTAAGATTCTTTAGGCATTTCTCAAGAATGATGGGTTCTAGCAAACCATTATCATTCTATCCGAGCTTCTCATTCTTGTTATAGCCCCTTCCCTTCATTAGCTGCAAGCCTTTATTGTCATATTCCATGGGAAGAACAAGGATAGGTCATTCATCCTGATAGAGGAGTTTAGAGATATCCTCCTCATTGATATCTTCTTGGTTAAAATTTACCCACTTGGCGAAGGTAGTAGCTATCATCTTGAATGTTTCAGGTGCTTTATTGCTAGATGTGGGTTTCCCATGGTATTGAGGAGAAAGAGGTAGCTCTCCTAAGAAAAAGGTATTCTTCATTAGCTTATAGTTTCCACAACCATCATCCTAGATTATAGCTTTGATGTCGGGAATGTTTTGCACAATAAGTGTTTTCTTTTTTGAGGTAGATGCAAGGGATGAAGGGTCAACAAATGAGGAAGATGGTGTAGGCCCTTCATAATTCTTGGGTATTTGGGGGATTTTATAAAAATTGGCTTCAAGATTCTTGCAGTAGTAAAAAGGTTCAGAATCTCCATGGATAGTAATTTCTCTGCCCTCAAAAGGAAACTTTACACATTGATGATAGGTCGAGGCTACAAATTTTAGGGCATGGATCCATGGTCGGCCAAGTAGGATGTTGTAAGGAAGATCAAGGTCTAACACTTGGCATTTAGTTTCTACAAGTATGGGTCCCACTTGGATGGGTAGTGCAATGACTCCTTGTGATACCCACTCTTGATCGTCATATGCTCTGATGGTGGTACTCTTTGATTTCTCAATTGTATCCTGTAAATAGCCCAGGTTCCTAATCAAATAAAGGGTACAAATGTTTAGACCAACACCTCCATCTACTAAGAGTCTTTATGAATAAGAACCTCAAGGTGTAAAGCACGATTATGAGATGGTTGTGATGGTAGGTCTTGTTCTGAGAAGGTGAGAAGATGATTAGTGATATGCCCCACCATAGCTTGAAACTATTCTATATCAATATCCTCGGGGACAGATGAATTCTCTAAGATTTCCCTATGTGCAGGGGATAGCCTCAATAGTTCTAAGATTGATATCTATACATGGGTCTTTTTAAGGTGGTCTAAGAGATTGTACTTTGCTAGGATTTGATGGTGGAAAAGTAGGTTGTGCCATAGATTGAGATGGGACTCCTTGGATGGTGACTTTTCCATGTTGTGTGGTGACTCCACACTCTATACTAGGTCCTTTGATGGTGACAATGGTGATAACACTATTATAGGAAGTGACAACATTTGAATAGGTATGTTGCGCATTTACGTAATCCTTATCTTTTCCATTATTGTTCCCTTTTCTATGATATGGCATGGGGTTCTTGTATATCTTAAGATCCTAGTTACCAACTAGTACTTCATCATATATGGTTTCATTCTCTATAAGGTCTTGGATAATATTTTTGAGCCTCATGCAGTTTTCCGTTTTGTGTCCTTTGATTTTATGAATGTCACAAAGATCATTCTCATTGCATTAAGATGGATTATTTTGTGGTTCTTAGTAGTTTTCAAATTTGGGAAGCGTTATCAGGTTTGAATCTACCAATTTCTTCATGATGGTTTTGATAGGTTTAGATAACTGTGTGTACTTGCATTTTGGATAGTTGTTTTTGTTAGGGGTTTTCCTTTGTTGCATTTTGGTGTTATTGACTTGATTATTCTGAGGAGGTGTTGTTTATTGCATAGTTGGTTGAATGCTAGAAACTTGATTTTTGTTTGGTCTAGGAGTACTTAGGACTACCTTAGCATCTACCATGCCATAATTGTTCATGTTTTTGTTTTTAGCCCATACACAAGGATTTTCATTCGAACTAGTTGACGAGCGATTGTATGTGTAAACTTGAGTATTTCCCTATGGGATTAGAGCTCTCTCAATGTTAAGGGATCTAGGGACAAGCTCGTCATAAGATGTGATGAACTGTATTTTCAAGTGGAAGGATAAATCTAGATCTAGATTTGCTATGATGATCCCCACTTGTTGTTCATTGGGAAGAGGCCATTTTCTCTTACTAGCTCTTTGTCTCCATCGTTGCATGAAATTGGAAAAAGATTCTCCCTTGTTCTGTCTGAGAGTATACAACTCTTCTAGACTTATGTACATGCCAATGTTGAAAGATAAGTGATCTATGAATTTATCGGTGATTTCCTAAAAAGTTTTGATGTTGGGAGGCAATTGAGAAAACCAATCCATGGAAGGACTTGATAAACTTCGAGGGAAGAGGTGGATTAAATAAAAATCATTGTAGGACACATCCATACACATGACATTAAACTCTTTGACATGGTCCACAAAACCTCCTCACCCTTTATATTTATTGAATTTAGGGATTTCAAAGTCGGGAGGGAATGATACCATTTTGATGTTTCAATCGAATGGATAGGGATATAGATTCTTTGTACGAGGCTTCTTTGTCTTTCCCATCCAAAGATCTTACATTTCTTGGGATAATGCCTTAAGTTGTGATGTTAGATCATCTTGCTGGTTTGGTGGAGGAACATATTTTGGGATGACAGATGGGTTGTAGGTAGGATTTTGATATGATAAGGTATTGTATGGGGTGTATGGTGGCGTGAGATTCTGTGAAGGTGATTTTAGTGTTGATGTATGTGTTCCTAACGTGTTTTTATCGACGATGTTCTGTTGAGGATTATAGTAGGAACTTTGTTGTTGTTATTGTTGTTGGGTATACTGGTGAGCTAGTAAGGCTTTATATTCTTGTTGAGCCACAAGGGCTGCTTGTTAGGCTTGTTTTTGTTGTTGTTGCACCATGAGGGCTTGTTGTTGGGTTTGCCATTGTTGTTGTGCCACTAACGCTTCTTGATGGGATTGATGTTGTTTTTGTGTTGAGGCTACTTGTTGTTGTGCTACTTTTTGTGCCGCTAAGGCTTGTTGTTGTTGGTGTTGGGTTGGTTTTTGTGCCACTAAGGTTGCTTTATTTTTTGCTTTTGTTAGACGACTTGTTAATAAGCCTGGTGTGCTTGCTATAAAGCTAAGGCATGCACTTGCAATGTAGGATCGGTTGGTTGTTGGAACATCTATGGTGGATTGTGGGTGTTGATGTTTTGAGCAGGTAGTGGATGGTTGATGAGAGGTTGTGGATTCCCTTGATTTAAAATTCCTTTTAAGATAGTGGATTGAGGTGGAGGAATGTAGGTTTGAGGTCCCATTTGATTTTGCATGGTGAAGGGGACTGTGGGGAAAGATGAGGATGGTACCATAGGTTTTGTGATGGTAATGACACACTAGGACCTTGATCCCATTGATTAAAAAGGTTCCCTTATCCTATGTCTTAAGGATTTCCTTGTGTTAGAGATGTGGAAAAGGTATTACCTGGGTTGATGGGATTCGTAACCAAGGGATTATTTTGATGTGGGTTGATAATGGATGTGTTTTGTGAAACCAATGGTGTGGATGAACCATTTGGAGGATGGGATAGAGATGTCCCTATTTTTGTTAGGGGTTGATTTTTCATTATGGTGTTGGAATGCCCTTGTGGGTTGATTTGAGACACTTGGTCCACACTTCCTTGTGAGATGTTGGGAACACTTGTGGTACTTGTGGGGATGGATGAAGATGGGTACCCTTGATATGTTGATGTTTTCGTGGATTCATGAATTGTAAGTGGCTTATGCTGATGCAAGGGGTGTTCAGGGATGATTGAGGTACCAAAGGTTGGTGTCCAAGTAGTGCTTTGAGGTGGATTGGTATTGAGAGTACCCACAAGTGTGTTTCTTTCAAATGGAAGAGTTAGACCAAAGTCTTTGGAAAGAATAGTTGCAAGACTAGGAGTGGATGTTTGATTTATCCCTAGTGACGGAGTTGTTAAGTCTTGTGTCAAAGGTTGCATAATAAATGATGGGGAAATCAGAGAAACATTTTCTAACGCTTGATGTTCTTGTTTGTACTCCATTATTTCTTCCTTAGTAAGTTCAAATGGGTTGTTTGTAATGTCTTCAATCTCAAAGGGCCTTGATGGAGATGAGGGTTGTTGTGATGGGGTAAATTGACTTCTTGGATCGAATTCTAAAGGATTGGGATCACTTGAGGTGAATGTGACTGTGGTTTTCTCTATGATTCTCTTGTATGTGATCTTGTCTTTACAATAAATTTTGGGTCACCTATGTGAGAGTTGTGTTGAGATTTATAATGTTTGAACTCTCTAGTTGGCTCAAATCTAGGTAAAAGGGACACTCTATGTATTTTTGGAGAAATGATGATAATGGGAGATGAAGAGGTGGATGATGTGGGAAGTGATATTTGCAAACGTTTTGAGACAATACTTTTGGCTTAAGTTTGGTGTTTGATGTTTGGATAAAGGATGTTTATGAACTTGGAAATCTTTAGGGTAGATTTGTGACCTTCAAGATAAACTAGTTCAAAGATGATAACTAACATAAAAAAATGCATGTAAAAGGATTCATTTCACATATAATGTAGCTAAGTTAGGGGTTGGTTTGATAGATGTTTAAGTCAAAAAGTGTTGGTGTATTCAAATTTTTTGCAAAGTTTGGTGAAATGAAGGATGAAATTTGATGAATGGGGGAATGAAATGTTTGACCCAATGTTGACCTAAATTGAACCTTTGTTTGATAAGACCAAGGTAGTCAGAAACATGCTATACCTCTAAAGTTTTCAAATCTTAAAGACCCAATGTTTTAGATAGGTTCAAGATCATGATAATGACAAGGGTTTTGACTGCAAAAGAACGTATACAATTCTAGGTGGTTCCTTGAAGCACGTTTGTAGAAGTTGTATACCAACCTGGTTCTATTTTGATGAAGTGTTAAAAGGTGTTTTTTGAGAGCTTTTGGACTAAGATTCCTAAGTTTGAAGTGACGACCTGTAGACCTTCTCTTGGGGATTTTGATTTTGTGTGAGATCATTTAGAGACTTGTTAAGATTATGAAAAGGAGGATATTTATTGCCACATGGGTGGTGGTAATATGGCCCTTCCAGCCTCAATATCGGTTTGTTCCTCTTCTTCATCTAAGATTTTTGCTGTGTTTCTCCATTGAGTTGGTGTTTCTTTTGTTTCAAAAGTGAAGCTTCTCAAAGTACTAATTATATCAGTTTGTTCTACTTCAATAATTTCAAAGTTTGGTTGAATGATAGTAGGTGTAAGGTCAGGTTGTTCAATGGGAGTGATCAGTCTCCAAATGGTCTTGTGGGGTTCAATTTTTCAATTTATATTCCTTAAGTGAGTTTCTTTTACCACAAACACTTGTCTTGATTAAGTTTAAAACTAAATGTCTATGTCAAAAACATTATAAATTTCACAAGGTCCATTTTATGAAAGGGATGAAATTCAATCCATAGTTGCCTATGTTAACTTTGGGAAGTATGGATTAAGATATAAGTCGAGATATTTATAAATCTCTAAGGATAGAAATCCTTAGGACAAGCATTAATATCAAGGCTATTTCAAAAGGTATCCATATTTAGACCAAAGGGTTTGAAATTTTGAAAAGACTTTGTTGATGTTTGTTTGCAATATTTTGAAACCAAGCAAAGTATTAAACTGACTCACAAGAATTTACCATACTATGTTCAAAAGATACTACTTGTTGAATCCTCACTTGGATTTCTCCAAACACTAAGACAATGCAAATATCTAGAGATTTGGTGACATTGGCTCCCCTCCATGGCACACACTTCTTGGGATCACCAAATCTCAAATCCTGAAGATCCGAAGATCCTAAGGATCTTTCTATTTCAACAATTGAATAGTAAAATGTGGGGAAGCTTTGGAATGACTGTTCCTACACCAACAAGCATAAAGGTTTTTGGCTTCTAAATAATGGTTCATAGTAAGGGCTTTTGTTCAAGGTGGCCATACATGCGGTAAGATTAGCTCAAGATTATTTCAATCAAGAGGCCTCCCAGTCTCTTCCTAAGAAGATATTTTAACGTATCACACAAATACTAAGGATGACACTTATCGGTATGACACATTCACACATGTTGTTTATGACTTTTGTCACAAACACATTTTTATATAGTGATTTGAAAGAGATTGGCTTTAGCTCATTACCGCTTGGGTCGTTCCCTCCTTTCAAAGAGGGGAGGAAAGCCTTCTAAATATAAATAAAAGCAAGGAAGTATGTTTGTAGTTTGATCTCCCTGATCACATGAAACAAGGAGAGAGCACACACAATGCCTTTTCCCTACACTAGCATGGGGTTTGTTTTTAATCGAAATTGAAAGATGTGATTATACAAAATATTAAGGAATGTTTTTTATTCTCAAGATCATCGAGTGGCGTGAGAGAAGTGCATACACATTCAATGATGAAAATGCAAACCACAAGACATGGAAAACACTTTCTAATGTTAACCCTCAAAGAAAAGATGAGTTTATTTTAAGCATCAAACGAAGTTGTGAGTTGTTTTGTTCAATTTTAAACCCAACGTAAAATGATGAAGTGAGGGTTCAATTTTAGTCCCTTTGAGCGTTATTTTTAAAACCCAATTGAAGGATAGTGTGGTCCTAAAGCATAAAATGCAAAACATGATAATGGGTTATAATTTCCCCAAAAGTATAAAATGAAAAACATGACAATGGGTTATAATTCCCCTAAAGCATAAAATGAAAAGCATGACAATGGGTTATAATTTCACAAGTTAACTTGTGAATGAAGTCAAGTAAGTTTGTTGAAAAAGGACTATTCCCCTTTTTCAAATGAGTGAGGAAAGAAAATATTCTTTGGAATATTCTCATGAGTGAGAGAAAATAGAAATTTAACAAATTAAAATAAAGCTTAATTGTGCAAAAAGAGAAGGAATATTCTATGGGAATGTTCATTTTGGAGGAATGTGCAAAGGAGTAATATTCCCTTGCAAGTGGGGGGAATTAGATTTATTACTAATTGAATAATTGAAACAATGTTAATTATGCAATTAGGAGAATTAGATGATATTCATTAAATAAAATGATTTAATGAATGGTGGAAAGGTGGAATGATATTTAATTAAATAACTTGGGGTTATTTAATTAAATAAGAAGACTTGGGGATTTAAATTAAATAAATTGATGTATTTAATTTAATAAGACAAAATGTTAGCATGAAAAGGGGTGAATTAACCTGATTAAATTAATGAGCTTAATAGATGCAAATGAGACAATTAATTAAATAGCTAGGTTAATTTAATCAATTAAGCGAGAAGAGGATGGGTTTCAGGATGAAATGATGTTAGTATACCCAATTCGAGTGCATGATATCATTCAGGACATTTTTAAGTGTCTACACCTATGACTACCTTTGATTGAGAAAACTAAGAATGAAAATTTGTATTAAAAACTTACAAACTAACACAAACCTAGCAAGCATGTGTGTGTATGTGCTCATGATGTGCTCGAGATTTAATGTAGTTTCTCAATCCAACAACATAATCTTGCCTTGCATCTAATTTCAACATTTGAAAATGGCTTAAGGAATGATTAGTTATAGATTTGATGAGGATAAATGGAGAGATGAGATTGATTTAGAATGGATGGCTAGAATTGAATGAGAAGAATCTAAGTTTGAGAGAGAGGAGAAATTAAATTTTGGTATTTGGTGTATAGAGTGTTGGGATTGATTGGATTAAGTGAAAGGTTGGGACTAAAAGTTAATTTGAATTTGGATAGAAGGTAGTTGGAAATGGGTGCCTAGGATTTATCTAATTGATTTGATGGTTAGGATTTAAGATTGACTCCACTTAGAATTAATTATTTAGATTTATTTTAGTTTTTTTGTGTGGATGAGACATGATTATCCTATTAGTGGGGAACTAGACTAAGATTTGGAGGTTTAAGCTAATTAATCAAATAATAAGATTATTTGATTAATAAGTGGAGAGGGATGAAGAAAATTATTTTAATTAAATAAATATGATTTATTTGATAATTTGATGATGGAGGATTTTTTTTTTCACTATATAAGTGGCATTTATAGGTGTTGGACCTAAACACAAAAGGCCCATCAGGGCAAAAATTTCAACGTAACACAAAAAGATCAAAGGTTGTTGGCCAAAGACAACAAACCAACATCAAACCAATAGCAGATCATAGTTGTTTTAAAAAATAAAAATAAAACAAAGGGAGTAGTAGACTAATTAACAATTTTATTACAATCCTCCTTGAGGAATTTAAAAAGGTCCTAGTTATTAGAACTAGTGCTAGCACCTTTGGAATCATCATGAGTTTAAATTTCAACTTTTAACACTAAACCCAAAGTGGTTGTCAAATGGTGGATGAATTTTAAAGTAAAGCATGAAAGACTACACAAATTCCTTTCCAGACCATCAACTTAAGACATCAGGGCAGCCGCATCCTTTGCAAGGTAAAAATACAAAACTGTGTCACACTTTATTAAGGAATCGACCAACACAAACAAAAATTCTTAACTTCGACTGCATAATTATGGTTTTTATGTTTTGAATTTAAAAATGATGTAAACTGATGAAATGTAGAACTTTTGATGAAGTTTATTCCTATAATTTTTCAAAAAAATTAAATTGTTTTAATATTTTTCATATAAATTTAAGATCAGATTTTGAATTGCTGAAAATTTCAAGAAAAGTGACATGGAGTTGGAGTTAAGAAAAAATAGAAAATAATTTTATTTAGCCTTTATTTTTTTCCCAAATAGATACTTCAATATCTGGTGCATGGAAAAAAATAAAAAAATTGATGGATATTTTCCTCATAATTATGTTTTAAAGTCAAATGTACTAGAATTCGATAGTTTTCATTTGATGTCAACTATTTTCTAATTTTTTTATCATTTTCAAAAAATAAATTATACCCTTTTGAAGAGGATTCACTCCTCTAGTGCACCGTATATTTTTTAAATTTTTAAATATGTCTTAGTATTTTTTTAAAATTTTAATCAACCTCATGTTTTTTATTTTAACAATCTACTCTCATTATTTAAAATAAAAAACATATTAAAACTAATCAAAATATCAATAAAATTATATATTTGGATTCTTGACTCTAAGCTCTACAAAAAGGTATTTTATGTTTTTGAAAATTGCACTTGGTACAATTTCACATTCCACTTTAGCCTAATAAAAGATGATAATACGATTTCCCTTTCACTTAACTTTAATTTCATCCTTAAACCCCTTTATTTTTGGTCTTCAAGTGAATTTTTGTTGCAAACACTAGCATGACATGCAGACATCTATGTGCCACATAAATGTCCTGAAAAGATTCCTAATTTTGTAGACGTTGGGATGTTACACTTTTTCTTTCCTACGAAGTGTAATGCCTTTATTGTTGTAGACACGCCCAAAAATGCCTTCTTGTATGTCTTTTCTTCATTCAAACTCTCATTCTCTCATTCCTTCAGCTCATTCTTGCCTTATCTCAATCTATCTTTCATTCTAGCTCTCACTCTCTCATTCTTGTTCCCTTCTACACAATTTTCTCAAGATCTATCTCACGTCTTGGCTTCTACATTGGTATTGTGATCTTCTTGGCACGTCTAGAGTGTTACATAATCTCCTTCAACATCACTAGCTTGCTTAAGGGAGGGTAACAACACTCTCTTCTATTTGAATTATTGTATTTGTTTTAGTAGCATATTGTATTTTTACTTGTCTATTGTCTTATCAATCTACTTATTTATCTATTATTTTATCTATTTGTCTATTTGGCTATCTGCGGAGGTGGAAACACCAAAGTGAGAGTTTGACTGAGGCAAGCCCGAAAATACCCTCAACATTTTTCTTTTTTTTCGTGTGTTCAAATTATTGATTTGGAGTGTTACAAGAGGCTTAATAGCATTGGACCTCTTGTGAGTTTGTTCTTCTCTTTTCTATTTTGTCATTTCATTTCATTCCTTTTGATCTATGCATGCTATTTATTTTTATGTTATTTTTGTTATTTTCATTATTTTGTTAGTTTAGTAAAACTTACAAATTTTAGTCTTTGAGTAGTAAGTAGACTCTTTGTATTTTTGTCAAGAAGTTATGTTCTTGGACCATATGAGACTAAAATGCATCATGGGGACGTCTGCATGTCGCACTATCATCTTTGGCCGAGAGCCAACTAGCTTTCTCATGAGACCTCTAAAGTCTTTTTTTTCAGTCTCTAAAGTGCTTATTTTAAAATCTATCCTAAAACATAAAATAAAATTAAAAAATATCCTTTGTTCACCATTGTCACTTGAGCTTTTCCCTTGAGGCAGTAGAGGAACACTCTCTCTTTGAGGAGGCAGATGAGTGTCATTTTTCCTGCGCTACATTTTGGTGAACCCAATGTGGGCCTATTCTTACCCTTTGTCTTTTTGTCAAAAAAAATTCTTCTCTCTTGTTGGGATGTGTATTGAATAGAATTTTGTGATGCTTTTTATGAGTTTCATGACCCAATCCACTACCTTCAGACATGTAGTTAGGATAAATTATCGAAATATAGATATGGGGTCTAGAAGAGAGTTCAATACTCTTCGTTAAGGTCCCAATTCTCTACAAGATTGTCATACATTTTTCCCCTCCTTTTGTTTTCACTCAACCGTAAGCCAAAGTTCAAGATCAATCTCTGCCAACTGATCCTTCTAACTCTTCCTCTCCCATAGCTAATGAATCTTCTCTCATCATTCTTGCTAAGCATATCTATTCTTTGGAAGTGAGACTTGGAGAGTTCAAAAAAAAATTATCAAAAGAAAATTCATACTCTCAAGCTACTCCTCTCTTTAAATGTTTGATAAATTTACTTATTTCATATAGTAGAGGTCTGGAGTTACTTCAAGGGATTTAAAATATAGTGGAAACCCATATCCCCTCATATAATTTTGTCTTCGGTAATCCTAAAAATTTTCAATCAAAAATCATTGGCCACCAGTTTTATGTTTTGATGTCAGGAGTGTCTGTGCATATGGTTGACATAGATCCTTATGATCCTTCCATCGTTGCTGCTAATAATACTAATATAGTGCCCTAGAGGGTGCTAGAATTAAAGTGAATTGACACCCTTTGGGATTTGAAATTTTGCCATTTGTAACCTAAATCCCTCCACCTCTACCACTTCAACTATTCAGGGCTCATCAACCAATCATTTCCTTAATGCTTTGTTACAGAACATGGGGTAGATACAATTGTAGTTAGTAAACCTGGCTAGTTGCACTTCTCAATCTACCTTAAAATCATATTATCATCATAGTCCTATATCCCTTCCTATTTTGAATACTCCCATCCCTCAAGGGAAAAAATTCCTAAATTTGACAAGTATAATGGTAGGGAAGATCCATAGACACATGTCTCATCCTTCACCATCATGTGTACCAACTTATTTTATCATGATGCTTTGTTAGCAAAGTTGTTCCCATGTTCCCTCAAGGACGCTGCTTTGGAATGGTTTTGCTCGCTTCCTAATAATTCTATCTTTTCTCTCAACCAATTAGTAAATTAGTTCTTGAAAAAAATTCAAGAAAACATCAAAAAGAAGATCGCCTTCATTGATCTCATCTAATACAAGCAAGAAACCCATGAAAAAGTAACTAATTTCATTACTTGTTATGAAGCTCTATTCTCCCAAATCTCCTATTCCCTACTAGATTTTGTTGTATGTGTGTTTGTTGCAAAGCTGATGTCGATATTGCGAGATAAATTCCTTCTAATGAAATACCCTTGCTTTGCTCATTTGTGTGTTACACTATGTGAATACCAACAAATGATAATGCAGTATGAGGATTCTTCCTCATCCTACCATCCAGATAACCAGTTATCCATGTCTATTTTTGAGGAATCAAAAAAGAATAAAGCAGTAGCAAACATGGTATTTTCTCTTACTAAAAAGAACTTTGTAGGATGTACCAAAATCTTGAAAAAATTATCTGATTACTACACAGATGTTCTTTAGAAATTGTTAAATTATGGTTTAATTTCCCTCCCCAAAATAAGACCGTTATCTAATCCCTATCATAAGTAGTATAACATGTAAATTTTTTGTCAATACCACTAGGTCTCAGATCATAATATCGAATGATGTTTTCTTCTTAGGAATGTTATCTAAGACCACATCAATAATGGTACCATTCAACTTGATGGTAAGTTCAACAAAATTCTGATAAATCTGTAGCCAAATGTAACTGTCAGCTACGTATATACACAAATATTTTCCCTTCCCATTATTCTAATTTGATCACATCCACTTCTTCATTTGTCGATCCTATTCCATCTGAATATGTGAACATGGTTTCATTCACTCATATTCCTCCTTCACGTCATGTGGATAAAACACCTGATATAACATTTATACCATGTGGATTTCCTCTTAATAGGGAACCTTCTCTATTGTACATACCAACTCGAGTCAGTTATAATTTTGTGACTTTCGTTATGGTTGACCCTATGAGTTAGGTCAATTTCATCAAAGAGGACACCCTCTTCATAAATAATCTATACGAGGAGAAATATGATGAGTCATAGACCATCCTCCATACACATGATGGTCTTTTTGTCCAACTTATTGGTTCTATCTCTTTGTCGGTCCTTGTTAGATCTAAAACTCTTGAAGTCCCATTTATTGTGATATTAGAAACTGATCTATTCAGGATTAGACTAGGCATTCCTTGGCTAGTCTCCATGAATATGGTTACCTCTATTATCCACAAATGTTTGAAGTTTCCTCATGATGGCACGATGTAAACCACTTATATCATATGGGGGCTTCTCCTTTGATCTTTTTTGGCCTACTCTAGTTAGACCCTTATCGCCTAGAGGGGACTTTCTCTACAAGGCCTATTTTAGGTATAAGACCAGAGGTTTGATCTCTAATGTTATCTTCATACCTTCCTCCCATGTCATTTCTATGAAGGATTCTATGTGTGTGCAATAGTGTCTTGTTCTCTACACCTTCGAAGGCTAAGGACAAGCACACTCTTGCCCATGGGCCTTCCCCTTCTTCTTCATCCTCTTTTATGACTTCACAACCCTTAGTGGTGTCCTTAGTTCCTCCTACTATTCCCTAAATAGGAAAAGGAAAGGTTTCTATGTTGTGGAAGTTTAAAGTGCAAGCCTTCCAACTTCTCATCTTACCCATGGTTCCTCGACCCACCTTATACGATAAGGGGAAGTATTTAGGTGGGTTTGTTCCTACATCTTGATCTCTAAGGCCTCCCTCTATTTCTCCAACTACCTCTAAATTAGATAAAGGAAAGGGGACACAGTTGAGACCTTTGTATCTCTTTTTTTTCCTCCTCCTATCTTTCCTTAGGAGCCTTCTATTTTTCTATTGATAGCTCTAGAGGCTTCTCCTTTGGTAGAGAAAGATCCCCCAGAGTATTGTTAGCCCAATCTTCCTAGTTCCCATAGTTGTTACAACTGACTTGTGTGTGAGTGTAAGCATTGTCAATGTGCATTGCTCTGGGAGTGTGAGGCTTCATAGAAGACCAAGGATGCACCTTTTGTCTCTACTTTTGCTTCTATCTCTCCTACTTTCTTTCTACTCATGTTTTAGTTTGTGTTTTAATTCTTGTGTCTGTTCCCATCACCTCTGTCTTGCTTTTGGCTTCCTCAATGGATCTTGATAAACCTCACCCTAAGTGGGTGCAAGCGTTCATTACTTGTTCTATGGAGTTGCCTCTGATCACCTCTTTAATATATCTTCTTCCTTTCCCTGAGCTTTTCGATATGCCTTATATGAAGGTTGTGGCTTTCATGGCTCCTTCTCCTTCTTCCTCTTCTGCTTCTACTATGAAGACTCCACATCCTCTGCTTAAGCATAAATTGTAGCATGACCTCATTTCAAATATGTCACAAAAATTCTTCCTTGCCTTCTTTGTCTTATTATATTTTTGCATGCACCATCCTTGTGACAGATAAGGCACATCCTTCACCAGAGTTTGTCACTTCCCCTCTTTTAGAGGATGACACTGACTCTGAAGTTTCTCATCCTCCTCCTATTTAGTCATAGAAATTCAACCTAATGAAGTGTATGTTTGACTCATTGGAGGATATACCAAATTTTTCATCTATCTTTGCTAGATTGATGATATTGACCTCGTACAAGCTTGTGATGGATACGTCTAGGGAGTTTCCTCTTTGGCTCTTGCTATAGGTGATTTGGTAGGCACTGATCTTTCTATCCCCCCTATAGGCTTATCTTCCCTCACCCTATGATGATCTAGATTAGGAGTAGGATGACTTATTGGAGGTGTCAGAATAGAGTGGTACCTCTTCTTTATCTTTAGTTTAGATTTGTGTGTGTGTGTGTGTTCCCCTATGCTTATTTGTTTATGTTTGTGCTCTCGCCTAGAGGACCCTTGCTACCCTTGTAGGTACTTGAATACAAGAGAGAATCTATGTCGTACACTTCTTCTATTTATCTTATCATTCTTCAGTTTTTCATAAACTTTTCTTTTTTATGTTGAGAATGATGCAAAGCATTGGGGTATTTAGGATTCTTTTATGTTGACCAGAATTTTATTTGTCTTCATATGCTCTTCTTCTCATTTCAATCCATTTAGGGGTGATGATAGTTCATACATATTGTACTATATTTATCTATCTATATCTATGATCAGTTCTAACCCTGAATAAATGGATCCCTATGTGATCTTGATTTCTTTGTCTCTATTTTTCTTGATGTTGTGGATTCTATGTGTTGTCCCTTGCGTGACAACATCCCATGGTTACATCTCTATGTATTTTTTTCCAAAACATCTCTTTATCTTTATCTTCTCCTTAGAATGATATGTGCTCCTTTACGTAGCACACATCATTCTAAGGGGGGCTATCATATCTTCTCATTCTTATTTTTGAAAAAATTGTCTTAAAAATATATCTTGATGTCTTATAATCTTGTCATCTAGCTTGGGGCAACCTGACTAGACTTATCTTTCCTATATTTTTTGTGACTATCCTACAATGAAGTTTTTAGTATCCATAGGCTTATCTACTTATTGTATCATCTCTAGATTGATAGCCATACCTATTAGAATTGTCTTTTATTTGATCAGATTATGTCATGTCTTCAGATTATGTCATGTATTCAAATTATATCATGTCTATGAAATTTATTGTGTCTATTTTTTTCTTTTTTCCTAACATTTTTATCTACAGCTAGCATGTTTATGGTGAGATTGCAATAAAATTTGTAGGATGGAAGACTCGTGTCCTTGGTTGAGAGTCAACCAACTTACTCACAAGACTTCTAAAGTCCACTCTTTCAGTCTTTAAAGTCCTTATTCTAAAATCTATCCTAAAACATAAAATATAATCAAAATTATTCTTTTTCCACCCTTGTCACCTAAGCTCTTCCCTTGAGGTAGTAGAGGAACACTCTCTCTTTGAGGAGGAAGAGGGGTGTCATTTTCCACTACTACAAATTCATGGATTTTTTTTCCCACAACCATTCTTAGAGCTTTGCTTTTGGAATATCATTATGCACTAACTATTCATTACTTCAATAATATTCATAGTTTATCCTTTCTTTATATCCATTCATTTAGATTAAATCCTATTTTAATAATAAAATTTTCTATAGAAGGATTATGAGGTTTTCTATTTAGGTTTGCAAGGAGTTTTTTAGTTCATATATATTTTATAAGCTTAAAATTAGGATTTTGGGTCCATTTAGAGTTTTGTAGGCTTGCAATCAAGGGTTTGAGGTCCTTTTATAGTTTACATTGTTGAAAAGTCCGGATAACTGAGGGGGGGTGAATCAGTTATCACAAAACAATCTTCTTGACCTTAATTAATCTGGTGCAATCTTAAATCAATAAGATAATTATTAAAATAGATATGGACATGAAAGAACATAAGAACACCATGCACAATGAACACCAAAATTTACGTGGAAACCTAAGATGGGAAAAACCATGGAGAATGCTAATTCTCAATTATAGAACACCGATTAAGGTGATTTTTACAAGGGCTCACTGCCAAAATTCTCATTGCAGGTAAGGCTCACTACCAATGGGCTCACTGCTTGACTATTACAACCAAAATTAAAAAAGGTTCACTGCCAAAAAAATGATGAAAGGGAATCCACCGCTGGAAATAACTGTCACCAACAGTCACACCAGAAGAATCTCACTGTCTACTACCTTCGGTCACCTAATTTTGCATACTTAACAATATTTGGATTTTCAAATTTGCATTCACGACACTTGCTTTCATTGGACATAATCAAATTTTACTTATACCATTCCATGCCTTCATAATCTCCTAAGTTGACCAAACAAAATTTGAATTAGGTCACCACAAAACATTCCCACGATGGAAAGGAATGAAACATAGACCATACAAAACCTCCTCACTCAAATCAACACACTACATATTAACCATGATATCCAAAACCAAAGAATATAATATACACACTACAATGCAAACAATGTTCTGGGGCACGTTAACCAATTTCCAGATCATCCAAACCCATAAGAGTGTATCTCATTATATTGCAAAATGAAGGGGACCAGGACAAGCACGAACAAAGATAGATCATCATAACACAACATCCAAAGCACGCCAATCCGAATCACCAAAGCATCAAAACTGAACCTTAATCAACCAACCAAGATATTTTGACATCAATGACAACCATTAATGAAAACAATCAACAACATCACATTCCAACAATCTCCCCATTTGTCATTGATGGAAAAATTCATCGAAGACAAACCAAACAACACAATTTCAACATCAAAAAACATTAAGGACCTTCTTGTCTTCTCACCCTTTGACATCAAAGACAAAGGGAAAAAACTCCCCCTAAAAAACTTACTCCGCTCCTGCTTTGAGGAAGACATCAAGCATTGATCCAGATAATTGTGAGCATAATACCCTGGACCAATGCACACCCTGGTGTAAATTATTGTAGACTAGGAGGGGGCAGAACCCCTAAATTTTGTCGAAGATACTCAAAAGTATTTTTTCTCAACGGTTTTGTGAAAATGTCTACAATCTTCTCTTTTGTAGGTACATATTCAAGTCTTACCTCATTATGTACATTTCGACGAAGATCTTTCACCAAAATTGGGGCGATCCTGCAAAGTTAAATTGTGGCAGACATAAATTGAAATGAGCTCGATGGTTTTCTTGGGGAAAATTAGAAGAAACTCAAGAAGATATCACCAAGTTGAGGGAAGTCATTGTCTTTTTCTAGAATTCATTTGTGAACTCAGATTTGTACTTCCAGGTTTGAAAATCATATTTGAAAGCAACATCTCATCAGATTTCATTTATAGTCTTGTGTATTTTTACAATTTCATTTCTAGATTTTAGACCTGGCTTCACAAATTCTTTATAAGGGAATTGTTTATAACTGATGGAAAATTCTTGATGGATTTGGACAAAGATTATATTTGCAAGGTTTCAATTTTAACCCTAATGATCAATTTGCAATAGATTTGGGAGCCATAGCTCAATAATATCAAAGGTGTTGGTTGTTTTTTTTACTGTAACCAAGTTTATCTTCTAGACACATAGCATATAAAATCTTAGATAATACTACCTTACAATACCATCAATCTATATTCTAACCCAATAGTACTTATCAAATCCTTATATGAACATAGTCACCTATAACCTCACTCAAGCATTTTAATTAATTCCTTGAATTAAAGCCAAAATGAGAATCACACACCATAACAGTGAGATGAATAGAATAACCCTTGATCATTTTATTCAAGATAATAATATATTCATACAATGGAGATACATGACCTTGAAATGAGTAATTTTCATTCAGATGCTAGTACTATCTTGAAAATTAAGTACCCATGAAACTAAAACCTACAACAAAATGACACCAAATGGTGCAGTAGCACACCTAGGCTAACCTCCATGTTTGTTATTTTGGCTTGTACTTGACTCTAGCCAAGTCAGGATGTTAGTTTGTTTTCAGACCTTAGAAGGTCATTGCTTTTGTGGGCTAGGTAAGTTAGTCATTAGGACTAAGGTCACACAAATAGCTAGTGTTAGTAATCTAAGTTTTCTTAATGTTAGTTGTCTATGGGAGATTAGAGTCTTAAAGATGTCCTAAACACTTAGTGGTTGTTGTAAAGATGCCTTAAGGCCATTAAATGAGTTGGTTCCTCAGAATCTAGAGGGAATAGTGGTCCTAAGAAATAGGATCAAGGCATAGAGAAAAATGCCAAATGTTGTAAAGAAGTTAGCATGGGCATGCAACTCGATTACCTTTGGATTCCCTTGAGAATAGGAAGTGGGAGATTGGCCAAAAAGCCCTAGAATCATGGGGATGGCATCTATTATGACCCAAGACTCAAATCTCATGACATGATGTAATTGGTAATTAGTTTTGAAAAGTAAAATAGAAAGCTCTGCAACAGTGTTTTCAAGAACAACCCAAAATTTTGTGATGACAGAGATGCTTAATGGATTGAGAGACTGAGTTTAGTATTTGTTTAGTGTTCTATAGGATTATCTTAGTCTTTTTCATTTGATAAGCAAGTTGTTTAGAGTAGGATATTTGGTGTTAGGCAAATTGTTTTGGTTTTAAGTTCTTACTGGTCCAGTCTTGACCAGTCAGTGCTTTCATGTCTCCCCCATGAAATCTAGCCTTGGGAAACACCTAAGGATAGGTGGAAATGTTAGGGGAGTCATTAGTGTATATAGATTTAGGATTAAGAAGCATGAAAGAGTGGAGAGCTCTTTTTATCACTAGTCTCTAGGCGAGCAGACAAAGCCCGGTTAGAGGTCTAGGAATGTCTTTGAAGATTTCTTGCAGGGTAAAGAGGTACTGTACAAAACAGGTACAGGTTCAAGCAGGGTTTCATCATAGCTCATCATACTAGGTGGACTGAGGTCATGTCAATCATTTAGTTTATGGTTTGAGCAGGTTCCAGGCAAGATTACAGTCAGTCCTAGAAATTAGGCCTTTTAGCCCTATTGTCCTAAGTTGTAGGAAACTAGTGTACGGAGGTTGTCAGGCCCTAAGCCCCATTGAAACTTTTAAAACTTCCAAATGAGTATCCAAATCTGCCTTTAGTTTTGTAGGGTCTTTGGAAAAATTTAGCAAGAATTGACAAAACAGGACTGGTAAAGGCTACAAGGAATAGGCCTGTTTAAGGTCTCAAATGGTGAAACCTTGAACCCGGTAAGGATAGGGTTGAAGAACCTTCTAAAATGGTTCAAATATGCAAGGTTATGAATTTTTTCAATAGGATGGGAACCCCTGCAATGAAGAATGGCGTTTGTGAGAAGTTAGCACTTAGAACTTTCTAAGTGAGGAAGAGAAATTGAACTTGTCAAATGGTGTTAGTCCTCCAAGGTGAAGCACAAAGGATAGAACTCTTAGAGAAGAGTTAGAATTGGACTTAGTTAATCATCTAAGCCAATCAGGACCTAGAGGAGACTAGGTTCCTAGAAGAGACAAGCTGGGTCTCTTAGTTGCAGTGCAAACAAGCCTTGGAACACTCACATCACCAAACCTAAGAGTAGTATCTTCACTATAATATCAAGCTCTTTACAAATTCGCTCTGCAACTTCAGTTAGACTTGACCTAAAGATATATAACTTGCTAACCGGCCATATTTTTGGTCCTGAAATCCTTCTTATAGGGAAAATGAAGGATCAACAAGCATCAAACCAGAAATACACCTGTCACTGGCCACTTGGACCGCCTTATGACATTTCAAAAATTGGTTACAACAGCTGAGTCTCTGGAGAATCTTCTTGTTCATCCCATCCACTGGAGAATAATTGTTGCATTTTCCAAACTTTGAAAACTTGCACCAAAACGGCCACCAAGACATAGCCAAAATTTGTTATAACCATAACCGCTGAGCTGTTAACTATCGGTTGTAGACTCTGTCCTATTCTTGTTCAGTTAAGTATTTTTTTACCCATCATTGATATTCCTCATCCGTTGGCCAATTAAAATTTACCACCTAATTTACCTTTGCACTGTAAGTTGTATACTTTATTGCTACTTGATTCACCTCCCTTTCAGAAGATTCCAAAAATGTGCTAGTGTTAATGATTTCATCTACATTGTCCTGCCATTGCTACAGTGATCTAACATTTCCTTGGGCATCTACAATATCGGGTAAAGATGTGCCACTCCAGTCATCAAAACTCTTTACCAACTCTTTAATCCTCTTGCTCAAATCATCAGGTAAGGCCTGGAAACCTTGCAGTGACTTCACAAAGTCTTGAGTAGGCCTTAATTGTTGAGGCCTATTAGCTGCATTTTGAGAATTTCATTTCTAGATTTTGTTGTGCAAGTTCAATATTATAATTTTAGGAGTATAACAGTTGGAAATCATTGTAAAATCATAATTTAATAATTTATGGAATTAGCATTTGAAAGTGTTTTTTGGGGTCATTAACTTCAGACTATATTCTCTTTTGCAGGGGTGGTTGCATGCCAGATTTTTTTGGTGTAAAATATCATAATTAATATATTTTGTTACCTGTGTAAGATTAAAAATTATTGGAGTGCGTGTGAGTTTGATATTTTTTGAAGATCTAAATATTCAAGCTTGGTAAAGAAAAATCATGTCAGATAATATTAGTCCAGAACAAAATGAAGAGACAGTTGCTAGATTGTGGGCTATATTGAAAAGAAAGGGTGATGGGAAATGTTATTGTCCTTGCAATAATTGCAAGGGCTTAAAGACGAGAAGACTTTTAATTACAACAGCTGAGAAACATTGTAGGCAGCATGGTCATGTTGAAGGGGGGCATGATTATCATCTATTGGTAAGTTGTTCATTATATGTGTTTATATTGATTGAATTTGTAAATGTTTATATTGTTTTAACATTTGATATATATATATATATATATATAAAATCACTTGATCATTATCATGGTTTATTTGTGTCTGTCATTATTATAAAGGTGGGGTGCCCTAGGGCACACGATATGAATTATCACGACCCAGAGAATGTGATTTTGCAAGCGGAGGAACATGGAGTTGTGAATATCGAAGATGAAGTTAATGATCCTACGGAAGAAGATGATCATGCACCAGAAAACACAATTGAAGATGATGGTACAAATACATTGATCCATGACACATGTAGTGGCACATATGATCATGTTGATCGAGATGACTTTGATGATGTTCATGATTTACTTGTACTTGAGAACGCATACGAGCCGCTTTATGAAGGCTCCCAAACAACTCTTCTCTTTGCTATATTGTTGTTGGTGAACTTGAAAGTTATGAATGGTTTATCCAACATAGCAATCTCACGAATGTTAAGGTATGTCATATATGTCATTTTTTTTCATCTATTTTAATTGTTGTTAGTTCATCGCTAGTAAATAAAGGATGAAGTATGTACCTTTAATATTCTTTATATTAAGAAGTTATTTTGTGTTGTAGATTGATTGGTGAGTTTTTGTTACCACCATCAAATATTTTACCTCGCTCATACCGAGATTTATCTGGCATTATGAAATATATTGGAATGGAGTATCAAGCAATAGATGCATGTCCCAATGATCATATTATATATCATAAACAACATGAATTTGCAACAAAATGCCCGGAATGTCATATAAGTAGATATCAAATAGATCAACTAACAAAAAAGGTGCCTCGCAAGGTTCTTCGTTATATTCCCATTATTCCACGTATGCAATAATTATTTAGGTGCAAAAACTTAGCGCAATTTATGGATTACCATGCACATAATAGAAGTGGAGATGAGATTCTTCGAATGCCTGCGGATGGTTCTGCATTTAGGGACATGGAGGAAAAATGGCCACACTTTAAAGAAGAACCTCGTAATCTCAGACTTTCATTGGCAGCGAACGGTGTCAATCCATTTGGAGAGCTGAGATCTATTTACTCGGTGTGGCCTGTTTTTGCTATCAACAATAACATTCCTCCATGGATGTCAATAAAGAGGGAGCACATAATGTTGGCAATGATTGTTCCAGGTATTTGTTTACATCAATTTTCTTTAACGTAGTAGCATCTTATTTGTCTTATTTGTTGCATAATGACTTATATGTTTTTTCATTTAATAGTCATGTACATGAATTTATATATATTGCAGTAAAATGGTTATAATAATTATGTAATGTTTATGTTCATTCAACTAGGTAAGTACCAAGTTAAAGATATGAATGTATATATTGAGCCTCTTATCGACGAGTTCCTAAAGTTATGGAATGGCGTCACTATGTATGACGTATCTAGACCAATAGGACAAAGACAATTTCAATTCCATGCAATGCTTTTATGGACAATTTATGATGCCCCAGGGCTAACACATTTTTCTGGTATGTTATAACGTTCGACTGCATGACTTTAATGATATTTAATTTTATGAATTAGATATCATGCATGTTTTTGAAATAATCTATTCATTATATATAATTATAAAAATTGACATATTTAATCCAATTATATATGATTTACAGGTCTTCAAACAAAGGGAAAATTTGCATGTCCAATTTGTGGTCCAAAGATGAAATCTTGTCGTTCAACAAGTTTAGGAAAGCAGGTGTTTGATGAGTATAGGCACTTCCTCCACATAAATCATAAGTATCGAACTACTGAAAAACATCTTTTCAATGGGAAAGAAGAGATTACATCAAAACCACGAAGAATGACACCTCATCTATGGAAGTTGGAATATAATAGAATTAATCGTCAAGGTTATACATCAGATCAAATTGTTTATCTATCATTTATGATATGTTTTGAATTTATAATTTTATTTTGTGATCATGCTATAATTGACAATGATTGTCGTTGTTAATTTGTTTAACTTATATGCTTCATGAAGGTCATCAAGGCATTAATGGTCGGCTTCCACAGGGACTGAAAAGTTATCCCAAACAATTTAGTAGGTTGCCCTACTATGAGCAGCTACAAATTGTGCATTTGTTTGATACAATGCATATCGGAAAGAATATGACAGAAACGTTATGGAAAATATTGGATGGAAGGCATGACAAAGAAAAAATTGTCAAAATTTGTAGTGACATTCAAGAAGCCAGTCATGCAATGAAAAATGTCATTCAATTAAATAGCGATGGAGACCAAATTAATATAAGTGCCCTTCCTTGGTTATTAACAGAGCAACAAAGCAATGCTATAAAACAAGTCATACGAAAAATTCGATTTCCCACAGGATTTGCTGCCAACATAAACAATATCATAACAAAGAAAGGTGAATTTGGGTCAGGGATGAAAACGCATGATTGGCATACCTTCATTAAGGTAATTATTCTAGTATATTATATATATATATTTGTATACTACATGTACTTTTCAGTGTATTATGTTTACTACTTTTGGAAAAATATTAATTAAAAGATCATTTTATAATTGTTGCAGTATGTTCTACCTCTATCTCTCCCAGACAACTTTGACAACAATGTCAAACAAGTTATATATGATCTTGACAAATACATGAGGTAAGTAGCGATATTTGTTAAATTCGTTGTATATTTTTGTTAAATCTTATTAATATATTTGTGCCTTGAATCACTTGTAGATGGCTGTCATCTAAAGCAATCCGTAAAGAAGATATAAATTATTGGAAGAGAAGAATTCCTCGTCTAATGTGTGAAATGCAAAATTGTTTACCTTCGACATTTTTCAATGCACAAGAACACTACCTCATACAACAAGTTGAGGAGATTGAATTGTGTGGACCTGTACACACAAGGTCAATGTGGATGGTTGAGAGGCACTTGAAATTTTTGAAGGCTTTGGTTAGAGAGAGAGCACATCCCAAGGGTTCTATGGTGGAGGGATACATGGTATACTAGACCATGGTGTACATTACTGAATATCTTCCTAAGTTTGCAGCAAAGGTCCATGTAGATCGCATTTGGGATCCCAACTCCATTAACAAATTCGAAGGGGAGTACTTGATGGGGAAAGGTAGATTGAGGAAAGTGTTAGGTAATTATAAGATGATCATGGAGATTGGTGTAAGTGTTCCAAGGATTTCTTGCACAACTAGCTAAGAAGACCTTTCCTTATCTTCTTCTGGAAATCTAATATTTTCTAGGTCCTTGTCAGGCTTAGATGATTAACTAAGTCCTAATCCAACTCCTCTCCAAGAGGCTCACACCTTGTGCTTCACCTTGAAGGACTAACACCACTTTGTTATGTGCAAACTCTCTCCTACACTTAGAAGACTCTAAGTGCCAACATCACACAAACATTGAATTTATTATAGGGGTGCCAAACACATTATAAACATGCCATGTACTTCCAACTGGATCCATCTTGGAGGATCTCCAAACTCCTTTCCTACCGGTTTCAATAATTGGTCCTGAGGAGGCCTATTTCTTGTAGCCCTTGACAGAGACCTTTACTTCGTTCCTGCGCAAAATTTTCAAACAACTTAAAAAACCAATTCCACATTCGAATACCCTTTTGGATTTTCTGAAGGATTCAAAAGATTCTATACTCCTAAGTCCTCCGTACACTGGTTTCCTATTATCTAGGTTAAATAAGGCTATTAGGCCTAGTTTGTAGGACCCCATTGGTTTTCTTGCTCAAACCTCAGTGAAATGGATTGATAGAACCTCAATCCTTCTAGCATGTTAGGATATGTCTATACCCTACTTGGAACTGTACTTGTTCCATACTGTACTTTAATTCCCTGCCTAAATTTTTTAATTCATTACTGTCAAACCTCTAACCAGGCACTCTAAGCTCGCCTAGGACTTGACATTAAACATAGCTGTTCCACTCTCCATGAATCCTAACTCTACATATGTATAGACCAATGGATCCCCTAACACATCCATCTACCCTCAAGAAAATCTTGTGACTAGATTTCATGGGGGAGCCATAAAAACACAAGCTGGTCAGGATAGGACTAGTAAAACCCTTAAACCTTAACGTATCTATTCAGGACACTAAAACAACTTAAATCAACTTACTTGTGATGTATGAGCTCCTCGGTTTGCTTGCACCTTACTGAGAGACCTAGCTAGTCTCTCCTAGGAACCTAGTCTCCTCTAGGTCCTGATTGGAAACTAAGTCCAATCTTAGCCCTGTTCTAAGAGCTCTCCCTTTTTGCTTCACCTTGGAGGTCAGACAACATTTCACAAGTTCAAATTCCTGCTCACTTTCCTTCTTCACTTAGAGAATTCCCAGTGCCATCTTCACTTCAAACTCATTCTTCCTTGCTCTTCCTTGCAGGGGTGTCTATGCTTGTCAGGACCTTCATAACATTGCAAATTGGAACCATTTTAGTAGGTTCTTGAGCCTTGTTCTGGTTGGTTTCAAGATTGCATCAATGGAAGACCTCAATTTAGGCCTAATTCTAGTAATCTTTACTAGTCCTCTTTTGCTATTGTTTGTAAAATTCTTCCAAAGACCTTGCTAACCTCAAGACATATTCTAGTACCGTTTTAAGAGTTTTAAATCGCCCAATGATTCTTTTGGCCTGATAGTGTCCATACAGGGGATTCCTATAACCTAGGGTATGTAGGGTTTGTAGGCCTAATTCCTAGGAATTCACTATTTTCCTACTCAAACATTACTCTAATGACTTCATGAGATCTCTAACCTCCTGTCACAGCAAGACCTATCCCTAACCCATCTAGAACCATACTGAAACTGTACTGTACGATATTTCCCTGCAAGTAACCTTAATACTTCTCCTCTAGCTCTCTAACCGGGCTCCACCTGCTCGCCTAGAGATCAGTTGCTAAGAGAAGCTCCTCCAATCTCTATCATGCTTCCTAACACTAACTACTATACACACTATTGAATCCCCTACCATTACACCCTTCCTTAGGTGTTTCCCAAGGTTAGAGATCATGGGGGAGCCATGAGAGCACAGATTAGTCAGGACAGGACTAGCAGGAGCTCTACCACAAAAATGACTCAACTAACACTAAATCTAACCTAAACTAGATTGATTAACAAATGGAAAAGACTTACAAATATGCTATCAACACAAAACTAACATGAACTCAATGCATTCGATCCCTCAAGTGGCACACTCACTCAAGATTGCTCGGTATATCACAAAAACACAAAATTTTCAATATTTTTTTCTCATTCATAAAAGCTTCATTACAAAACTACTAACTCATTTCAAAAACTACCAACACTTCAAAGATACGAGCCTTGGGTCATAATAGATTCCCACTCCATGATTCTAGGAAAGTTGGTTGAATTCCTCCACTTCCTATTCCCAAGGGAATCCAAGGGTAACCGGATTGCATGCAACCACCAATGCAAACTGCCTTCTCCTTTTGGCATCTTCCTTCATGCATTTAGCCTATTTCTTAGGACAACCATTCCCCTAAGAATTCGAGGAACCAACTCATTAACTGGCCTTAAGGCATCATTACAACCTCTTTAAGCATTTGAACAACTTAAAGACTCTACTCCCCTAGACAATAAACATTAAGAAAACTAACTTACTAACAATGGAAAAATAGTGTGACCTTAGTCCTAAGGACTAAGGTCACCTAGCCCAAACAAAATTAAGACCATCTAAGGTCAAAAAAAAATATGTTCAAACATTCTAGCTTGGCTAAGGTTAGATACAAGCCAAAATGACAAAACATAGAGGTTAGCCTAGGTGCTCCTGCACTAACTTGCAGAATGAAAAAATTTTAATACTATCCCATGAACACGACTCTAACACTAAATCAAAACATCCAATTCACTTAGTATCACTGTCACTCAATAACACTCGGAGTTCACATAAAAACAAAAATTGCAGAGCTATCTTCTATTCCAAAAACTTGATTACAATCTCCCTCTTTCTTGAATTCGATCCTGCTTCATATTAGATGCCATTCACCATGTTTGTAGGGTATGTTGGTCGATCCCCCACTCCTATCATTTAGGGGATCCTATGTAACCGAGTTGCATGCAACATTTGCCATAATGGCAACTGTTGTCATGACAATTTTGTAACATTTGGCAAGTACTCTGTCATTATGCCACCTTCCTAACTCTTAAGACCTCTATCTCCTATATTTCGAGTAACCAAAACCATTAAAGGCCTCATGGCATATTTCTAACATCATTTATGTGTTTAGAACACATTTAAGACTCAAATCCCAACTTAAGCTACTAAGGCTAAGCAATGTAAAAACTATTAACAATGACTAACTTTGGTGACCTTAGTCCTAATGACTAACTCACCTAGCCACAACAATGACCTTCTAAGGTCCAAAACAAACATACAATTACTGTGACTTGGCTAATGTCAGATACAAGCCCAAAATATCCTAACTATGGAGGTTAGCCTAGGTGTGCTCCTGCACCAGAGATTAATTAGAATACATTTTACATTTGGTTTTTATGTATATTGTACTTATAAATTAAGGTCGTATACCGTGGTAATTAACTAATTATACGTCATTTGTGAATTTCATTTTTTTTGATACAGTTGGTCGAGAGTGGGATGCACTACATTTGTACATCACAAACAATCTTGATTGGATGACTATATGGATTGAACGATGTCAACAATTTGGTCGTGCATTAACATGGGAAGGTGTGGCTTCATTGGTTAAAGAAGCTCATTGTAATGGAGATTCCAATGTTACACCAAGGGAAATTGATTTAGCATATGGTTTAAGAGATAAACAGGTATGTATAAATACATTAATCACCCATATTATTTAATTATTTTCAATTATATTGATGTATATATATGTTGAGATTTGTTTTTTTGCATACATTCGGCCAAGAATAAATATGTTTATCAACTGACAATATTTCAATAAGTTTTGCATGTTTGACATTTTGTAGGTGAAACACCACAAGGCTATGTGGTGCAATGGTCGCAAATTTTGAATCAAAAAGTTGGATGACACGAAGAAAACTTGTGATTCTGGGATAAGTACAGTCTTCCAGGTGACTAATGTTTCATCTAGAAGCGATATACATCCAAAAGTCTCAGAAAATCAATACTATGGGATTTTGGATGATATACTTGAGTATGACTTTAAGTCCTTCAAATTAGTTTTGTTTGTCATCCTATGGTACAGGCTATGATTGAATGAAAATGATCCCGAGAGAACTGTTATTGAACATGATAATGGATTTACCATGGTTAATACAAGGTATTTTGAGCGAGCTGGAAATGAGCCCTATGTTCTTCCAAGCCAATGTGAGTAGGTATTTTACTCAGAGGTTCCAGGTAAAGCGGGTTGGTCATATGTTGTTAGACATGATCCAAGAGGAAGGCCAGTAAAGTATAATGTGGTGGAAGAAGAAGATACTAAAGAAATAGAAGATGATGTAGATGATGATCAAGATCAACAGTTAGTTGATGATGTGCCTGACGAAGATGCCAAAGAGGAGGAACTAGATCATGATGATGTAGGAGTTAATGTTCATGAAGATGATATCCATGTGGATGATGACATTATCGAAACTGATATCAATGACGATGATGGTGATATGACCAATCCTTACAATGTTGAATCTGGATCGGATGATATAGACAAAGAGTTGGATGAAGAAGAAGATGAATGACATTAATTTGTATTGTCTATTTGATATTAATTTCTTGAAATAATTATATTTGACTTATGTGGTTACATAATTAATTTATGATTTTTTTAATTTTAATTATATTTGAATTATATTAGAATATGTTCAGTTAACAGATGTAAAAAATAAAATGGATAAACCAAAAGATGAAAGCGTGAGACCACTGCCTTGTTGGGTGTATGGAGTCTAATGAAGATCTATAAAGGTGTAATCTATGATGGCAATAATTCAAAGTGTTTGGCACATAGATGTAGTTTATAACTTGTATAAATGTTCAAGTAAATGACTGACAAACTCTACTTGAGATAGAATGACAATCCTAGTTATGTGATTCTTCTTATTGATACAATTAATACTCTTTAGTTACTGTAATTGACTAGGAGGGCTTAATCTTTACTTGAAAGAACCAAATAATCACATCACACAAATACATCAAATGTGTATCGGTAAACTAAATATATATATATATATATGCTTGATATATCAATTTAAACAATAGAAAAGCATCAATAGTATCAACTACTTCGAGCATGAGATGATTACAACAATATTTCACCACATAAGATAGTCATTTAATTTGCAATTTGGCAGCAATCTCTAAGCTAAGACAAACAGACACAAAACCTTACAAACACATAGGATTTAGGACAGTGCCATATACTATTGGAGAGTCAAAAAATTCACAAATATTTAGATTTCCATAACAGGTTCAAACACATAACATATAAGATCTCTGACAATATTGCATTACAATAGTGTCAATTTCTATCCTAACTCAATACTTCTTATCAAATCCCTTTACAAACATATCCATCTATGACTCCATCCAAGCATTTTAATTTACTCTTTGAATTAAAGCAAAAATGGAAATCATACACACCATGATAACAGTGAGATGAATGCCATAACCCTTGATTATATTATTCAAAATTGTGATATGTTTATACAGAGGAGAGCCGTGAGCTCTAAATATATCATTATAACTGAAATGCTAGTACTGTCATGAAACATCAAAACTTCATGCTGTTGGAACTGTCAAATTTTGACAAATTCATTATTTCTTCATGATTATTAGTCTCCGAAAAAAGATTCATAATGCAGACAAAAATATCCTCACATAGCATATTTTACCAAAATCCAATTTAAAATTGTGCCATAACACCCCATAAATTTCATCTGACATTAAAATCTTTACATATGAAAATATCAGCATAAGTTGATGCAGGTCTCATCGATGATAATATACATATCCTAAATGTATCGGCAAGACATAGCAAGGGTCACACCGATCAAGTTATACATAGAGAGAATGCGGGTTTCTATATCTTATCGGCAAGACAAAAAGTATCGGTGAGACGATATAAGGTCACATCGAGCTAAATTACCTTTTGTCGATTGGAGTAACATAAAGACTATTGGAGAGGCTTTGGTCATCGGAGAGAGATTTTAAAACACTTCCCGTAGCGTTATTAGTCTTGCTGATAAAGCAAGGGGAGTACTCACTTGGTGAGACAAACGATGCCAGGGAGAATTCAGAAAGTCTTACCGACCCCTCGGGTTACACTGACAGAACTGAGCATATGAAGATAAAGGGTGTCGAGAAGACAATGCACATGGTCTCGCCAAAGAAAAAGCGTATTGGTGAGACATGCCACCGTGGGGAGATCTAAGAGACATCACAGCGAGTATTATTCTATCGCCAGAACAAATTGCTTGGTCTCGACGACATACTCGATAAAGTGAACATCTCGGTGAGACAAAGTACTTTCGGAGTAAGGCAAAGAACTATTGGCCCAATTCATTAAGTCTGAGCGATAGTTGTTTCGGTGAAAGTCATGGTGATATAAAAGCAAAAGGAAAGAAACTATCAGGGAGGCTTGTGATGTCGGGGAAACTACAAGACGTCTTGGTGGGTGGGTGATCGTTGAACCCTGATGTGACAACGAGAATTTTGAAAAAAAAACTTGCAGCATTCATGTCTCGATCGGTAAAAGACATTAATGGCGCCACAAAGCGTAGGAGATTTTTCATATTAGGGTATGATCAATTGAAATCATTGTCTCACAGAATTCAAAGCGAAGGAGAGCAAGGGAACCAGCAGAGCAATTAAGGCATTCACTTGGCTTGAGTTTGGAAGAAGTTACAGTAAGTTTCTCGTCCTCTCAGAATTCGTAAAAATTTGAATTATGGAAGGCACTGGTTCAGGAAAACTAAAGGGAAGAAAATCCGAGGAGGGAAGCCAATCAAAAGCAAAAAAGCAAAAGATTGAATTGCAACTAGAAGGTACTGAAAGGAAGCTAAATCAAGACCTCATAGACTAGTTACCTAGTTCTGGACCTAAAGCTAGGTGTTCTGCACAACTCAAAGCGAAAGTTGACAAATTAGACGACAAATGCAAATTTATAGGTGATGTTTGGACTTCGATTAGAGGCTATGAGTTATTCAATTTCTATTACCACAAGAGAAATCACTTTGAGCTAGTATGCAATCCATGGAGGCTCAATTTAGGGAAATTAGTGTGCCCTAATGTTTTTATTAACGTCGAACTAGTAAAATTGCTGGCCGGACATTATGATTCAAAAAAGAAAGCTATATGTGATTTGTCAAGGAATCCATTGATACATGTATCTGAGAATGCAATTACTGAGGTTTTCATAATGGAGGGAATATGCAGTGACAAAGTAGTGAGTGAAGAGCTCGATAGTGAGTTCAAAAGGATGGACACCATTTATAAAGGGTGGAGGTTACCTCTGCAAATAATTAGGTGTCATGGCAAACCTACTCCAATGGAAGACAGTGAGGGGCCATCCTTTCATGTAGACCTCTTCGAACCTTACCTAAAATATACTTACTACTCAGTGGGACAGGTATTAGGGATGGAGGTACCTAATCATATGGTGGTTGTTCCCATGGTGATTTCTGCAGACATTCAGTACCACAATTCCAGATCATTTGATTATGTTGCACATGTTTTTAAGGAGCTGGATGTAGGTTTGATGGCGATAAAGAGTGGTGCTTCTGTTCTCCATCTCGGAAATTACTCACTGCTGATGCACTTAGTGTTGTATTTTGGACAAGAGTTAGGTTTATGGCCCCAGGAACTGAGGATTTCACAATTCGACAAGGAAGGTAGGCCATTGCCTATTCAATTATGGACTGCTGTTTGGGACAGCAGGTTTGCCAATTCAAATTTCTTGCATTTTGAAGAATTCTTTGTGAAACCCTTGTATAGATTTTTTAGCCATCCTTGTGATTATTCTTTATCTGAACAAGTAAAAAGGTTTCTCAGGCCTAGAGATTACAATGGACCAATTAACCACAACTGGGGGGATTGGTATTGCTTAGAGAATGCCACACTGATTAGGGTTTATGGCTTTGAGGATACACCTTTCATTCTGCCCAGTACTGTCTCGGATAGAATTGCATACCTTGAAATTGTTAGGCAAATGGATTACTCCAGTGTTATGAACTTAAGTTCATATGGGAAACAGGCTTTTATGCCCAGTACATTATGTTTTAGTGATTTCACTGTATTAGCCAAGGAAGGTTATGATCTGATTCTGGAAAAATTATTGCACTACAACATGAGCAGAGCACCAGTGAGAAAGAACTTTGATCCATAAGGGTATATCCACTCTGCCAGATAAAAAGTAAATCTCGGAGGGTACCATCATGTGCCCTTTAAATCTGATGACATAATCAGAAACCTGGAGGCAAAGGAAGCTGAAATTGTGATTGAAAAACATAATCAGGAGTTGGTGGATGCTGAGTTGTTATCCTCCATTAAGGGGATTTTAGAAATAGACAGGCCACAAAGATCATCTGGGAAAGTTTCAAGAATGAAGACTCAGGAGTATGCCTATGTTGCCAGAGAAACAGACATTGAGGAAACCATGGATGTAGATACAAGATATGAAGACTATAGGTCTTTCATATCAGATGATGAATTTATAAAGACCTCAGAGTTTAAGACATTTTTATATAAGCAAAAAGGGAAAGAGATAAGGGGACAGGTTATCAATGTCACTCCAGGGAATGAGGATCAACTATTAAAAAGCTTAAAGGATGAAGTGGACAAAGAGATGATTGACATGATCCCTGAAAAGGGGAGGGAGCTACTTGAAAGGCAAGTGTCATGATTTTTCTAGGTTTGGATATGAATTCTGCATTAGTTTTTGATAGTTTCTTAAAAGATAACAATGCTACCCACAAGCTCAGTATAGAGAAGGTGACGAAGGTATACACAAGATCAAGATACAATCCTGATGATGAAACATTGATGATGTGGGCCTTGTATCCTCCTCACAAGAAATCAATTGTTATTGATACTGAAAAGGAATTTGGACATGTCATGACCCTGAAGGCTGGGGAGGTTGATCCTGTAGCGACTGCTGATATTGGGTTAAATATAGCCAGGTTGAATAAAGCCCAAATCCAAGCATTGATAAGGGAAAGGGAGATGTACAAAACCAATAATGAGAGGATGTTGAGAGAGAATGAACATTTGAAAGACTTTGTAGGTGGTGTAACAGAACCAACAAGGATGCTCACTCAAGGTGAGATTTCACAGAAAAAAGATCGTTGGGAAGGGTCAACTGCATACTCTCAAGGGAGAATGGATGCATTTGTTGCAATAATAAAAAGAAGGAAGGTTGTTTTAACCACTTGGTTAAATAAACTCTAGGGAAAACATTCATAGTACGTAGATACAATAAAGGAACACAGGAGAGTGGATAGCAGAATTCAGGAAAGAATTGAGGAATTGGAGGAGGACACTACTAGTAATGAAGAGATTGAAAAATATGCCAATTGTATTATGGATAGGCACAGGGATTTCTATGTGGAGTTACAAGGGGATATGTAGGAATCGACAGAAGTTTCCGAAGATAGATTCACCAAGTTATGTGATGATGAAGGGAAAATGAAGGAAGCGACTACATGGAAAAGTGAGTGCGAAACAATACTCCAAGGGATGCTAGAGACAGCCACTGCGAAAGATGTGATATTGGATGCAGCATGTGAGCAAAATGAGCAAATGATAATGATGGAGATTGTGATCCGTGATGCGTTGGGAGATGCCGACACTCATGAGCGCTAGGATTATATGAAGCATATGTTTGCAGTCCATTTGTGGCTCAAGAGAAATTAGTTAATAGTGGATTTGTTAAACCTTTTATGCTTTAAACCTTTTTCAAAAGGCACATCCTTTTGCAAACTGATGTATAAGTATCCGTTGTTGGATAAATTTAAGGGGTAGAAGATAGAATTACAATAGGATAGACTGTTGTAAGCATTAAATTTTCAGAAATGATGACATTCAAGGAGACTATGTTGCATGTATGAACTTTGAAGGAGATAATGAAAGACTGTTGATTTAGTGGCTTCATTCTGGTATCAATTGTTTGTTGGATTCTTGCGATTGTTTGATTGTCTCCAATCTGATGTTTCTTGGTTGTTTAAATTGAAGTATCAAGTATATATTCTATTTATCACTACACATTTGTTGTTTTTGTGTGATTTGGTTTATTGGATTCTTTAAAGAAGAATTAAAATTCCTTTCAATAAATTACACTAATCTGGGAATGCCATTTGGATCATTAAGAAGAATCAGATTATTAGATTTGATATTCTGCCTCAACTAGGGTTTATCATTTATACTCTTGCATGTTTATAGTTATATGCCAAACAATTAGAGGACCTACTAGATAGAAACCATTCATTAAAGGCTTTCATTTGACTCCGTTTTACCCAATAAGGCACTGGTCTCCCTTATTTACATTACATTAGTTTTATTCATTTCATTTAACATCTCTTAATTGAACATATTAATTCATACCTTGATATTGCATATACAATTTATACTAAAGTAGGATCATATCTTTCCACTGTTAAATTGCCATTTGTGGATAGTTAGATCAAGTAGGAAACATAAATTGAACATATTAATTTAGTATAAGAGTCAACCAATCATAAGGAAAACATAATATGAAGATGAATTTTCTCAAATCTTGTGGTTGTAGATGCCCTTTTGAAATCTATGCAAAATGTGGGAGGATAGACAAAGCTCATGAACTATTTGACACAATGCCTTGAATAATTGTAATCTCATGGAATACACTCTAATTAGAAAAGTCTCATCACTTCCCTCATAACAATCTATCAATTTGTTTTAGTGTCTATTGTGTTATACCCAATTTGGGACATGGGGTATAACAAAATAGACACTAAAATAAATTGAGAGATTACAATTCTTTGAGACATTTTGTCAAATAGTTCACAAGCTTTTTCTATCCTTCCACATTCTGTATAAATTTTAAAAGGGCATCTACAACCACAACATTTGAAAAAAATCATCTTCATATTATGCTTTGATGGATGTCTATACCTTGTTCCAAATCTCCCATATTAAGGAAACCAATAAGGATTTTGGTGAAGGTTGTGTTGGTGTTTAAAATACAATCCATGTAGAGGTTGCAGATATCTAAGAGGTAGCCAACCCCTATCGAGGACAACTACAACCACTAATGGCCAACTAACGAGAGTCAGTAAAGGACTGACTCCTCCTACACTTTTGGCTCTGTAGAACCAAGGTGGTTAAACCTAAACGTGTTCACATGAATGTCTCATGATTGGTAAGAACACTTCCTGTGTATAGATTACAATTCCTACACACTCAAAGGGATAGTGATCATCTCAAGGTTTTGGCAGACTAGAGAATGACTACTAGTACCAAAGAGCAATAGAACTGACCCACTTGTTTGTTACAATACCTCCCTAAGGAGGACAAGGTTGTATTCAAGTGTTTTGTGTTCAGTATTTGGATATCCTTGCTTAGAACCTACAGTCTTGAACTAATAAAATGACACAAACATTATCCAGTGCTTCATGCATCCATAGGGCAACAGAGTCATATAGAAGAAAATCTTGATACGATGAACCCATCTCATATAGCATTACTATCATGAGATATTTTAGCATATTAAGATAGTACTTCTTCAAGCATCTTGAGTATATACAACCATGAACATGTAACTTATTTTTCAAGCATTTGATTAACTCTTTGTGTTAAAGCAAGAAAATGAATCACATTTTCAATTAACTATTGAAACTGAACAGATGAATCTTTGATAAAGCTATTCATAATCCATGGCACACACCCAAGAGAGTAAACCATCTTAATTTTATAGATTTATTTCGATATAAGTAATTAAAAAAGCATATCACACTAATCTGTATATAAACCTAACCCCAGGATGACTTCCTAAAACAAAATGTTCATAACACTTTAACAATAAAGAGGACTGTATAACTTCCAAGCATCGGATTGCAATATTTTTCTGACACTTCACAATGAGCCATGAAATCTCCTTTATAGAATAGGAGAGCAACAAGCATTAGGCTACATTGTGACACCAAATTGAATTTCAGCACCAAAATGAAATTCAAATTTACATTCCTTGTCATAATGATACCGTGCATGAACAAAGGAATCAAAATGGTTATGAAATAACTAGTTGAAAAACAAAATTTCATGCAAAGCACGCGCACGTCCATATCCACATCCACATCCACTTGATAGAACAACAAGAGAAGAGAAGACACGTCCAACGGACCCACTGCCAGTAATCATGAAGAAGCAACATGGCCTCGGTACAGGTAACCGCTTCGAGTTCGAGCCTGCGATAGTGATGGCACCACCTCCTCTTTACCAACCTTGCGAGCACATTCCCGAACAACTGGACCTGGTGCTAATGTAGACACTGGCTCAATTGCCAGAACCTCCTCATCCACTCCCATAGATCGGCTAGGGAAGCCAAATAGTACCGATAATCAGAATCAGTCTCAGATTCATCCGAATCCGAGATGATTATCGGGGACGAACAATGTACTGGCCTCTTCCCAGTGTTCCTAATAATAGCCTTGGGAGACATGGGAGAATCAGATTTCTTCATGACTGGTGAAGCCAGCCTCACACTCATTCACTTAACTGATTTACTCATGATAGAAACAGAGCGTAGCCACAAACAAAAGAAAAACCTTACTGCACTTAGACACAAGAGAATGCAATGCTGATTACATACAATTCAATTAGCATTTATAGAGCAAGCCAGTATGCAGGGTACAATTACATGAAGGCGATTCAAGCACTTGCACAGTTAATGATCCGGATAACTATGAATACCCTCAGTAGGATGGCACTATTCGCATGCAGGAGGAAATCAGGTGGAGATCCTCATTAAAAAAGAAACCTATATCGTTAATGACATGAGCAACAACCAAGTAATACATGCCACATGGGCAACTCACACACTTCTTCTCTATAAATGACCCGCTAATTCGAGAGGCACTTTAACAAACGAAGGGTGGAGATCAAGTCAATGGATGTTGACAATCCACGTTGGTAGAAGAATAGACCCAGACCGCACAATGGGTCCCGTATAATCCCACTGGCACGAAAAGAAAAGCCACGTGCCACTCTCTCACGAACCTCACAACACTCTCTCAGATATTTACTCTGCCCATGAGAGGTGTGTGAGAGATCATGATTACCCCATTATTGATGGCTATTACCGGTGAAAAGACGCCCCCTTGTCATATCGAACACCTCGGGAAGAAAACCCATTCATCGATTCACGCCACGTGGCCATATCTCGCGAACCTCACACTACTTTGATGATGCCAACAGACAAACTTGCGAGGTCTATGAGAAGCGATCAAGATTGAATTCTATGATCGGACGGCTCATCTATCCTTAGATGGAACATTTAAGTGGGGATGGCTATTACCGATGAAAAGACGACCCCCTGTCATATTGAACACCTCGGGAAGAAAACCCATTCATCCATTCACGCCACGTGGCCATATCTCTTGAACCTCACACTACTTTGATGACGCCAGCAGACAAACCTACAAGGTCTGTGAGAAGCGGTCAAGATCGAATTTTGTGATCGGATGGCTCATCAGCCCTCAGATGGAACATTTAAGTGGGGCCCGCACTGAAATTTCTAGTGGTGTAATACCTAGGCCATTACGCCAAAAAGATCAGAAAATCAGGTGAAATAGGGCCGGTTAAGCACGACTCGAGAGGGATGAAACCTCACTTAAGTGACTGGTCCACCGTGGCAATAGGTCACCATTAAAACATAACAAGAGGGTTTTGACTAATCCATACTGAAGGTTACCCTGAGTAATTTAGAAACCCTCTAACCCCAGCTTCAATTTACTGAAGTTCCATTAGGTTGTGGAATTTTTCTTTGCATCTACCAATTGCATTTGTTTGAAAGTTTCTAAACCTTTTCAACAAATCCATTATGTGTATATTCTAAATTCATTATAGTCCTTATAGTCCTAGTCCACATCACTTTGTTTTTTGAAGAAACTAATACCATATATTTCTTATTTATGTTCTAAATTGGATACATGTTTATAAGTTTGATATTACAATTAATAATATTAATTTTGGCAAGACATTGAAAGATTTTGTTGATTTTAAAAATATATGCATCCCAATGTAAAAATGCCAACAATGGAAGCAATGATTGTAACACATAATTTTTGATGTAGTATCCAATTCAAAGGATGATGTTACAATTTAGGGTTATGATTGGGTATTTAATTAGGGTTAGGATTTAGTGTTCGGGTTAGTGTTAGGTTTAGAGTTAGGGTTAGGGTTAGGAAAATAATGTTAGGATTAGGGTTAGATTAGGGTTTATGTTTTATGGTTAGGGTTAGATTTAGAGTTTTGGTTATGGTTGGGATTAGATATGAAATTAGGGTTAGGGTTTAGTATTACAATTAGGGATTATAGTATTAGGGTTATATCTAGAATGAAGTTTTAGGGTTATTGTAATTATGATTAAGGGTTGTTTTTATATTTGACTTAGAGTTGGGGTTAGGATTAGGGCCAGGGATAGGGCTAGGGTTAAGTTTAGGGATAGGTTTAGGGTTATTAGAGTGAATGCAACTAATTAATAAAATAAATAATATTTAGGGTTAGGTAATTAGGGTTAGGGTTGGGGTTAGAGTTTTGGTTGTGGTTAGGGTTATAAAGATAGGATAAAGGTGAGGGTTAGGGTCAAGGTTAAGGTTTCGAGAGAAAGGGTTAGGTTATGATTTGGATTACCCTAAACTCTAACCATAACCATAAACCTAATCCCAAACCTAACCCTAAAGAAAACACATAACCTAACCCTAATTGTAGTGTTTGAGGCTAGGCTCAAACACTATATAACCTAACCCTATATAACCTAACACATAACCTAGCACTAGAAAAAATTCTTCTCCCAAACAATCTCCTCTACTTCTATTCATGCCTACTAGAGTTGCAACATTCAACATTGGTGCTTCAACCATTCATTCAAAGCTAAGAATTTGAAAGCAGCGTTCATTTGTAATATAATTAATCATTTAACAATATTATAATTATTATTAATCTAATACAATATTAATATTATTAATAATATACCAATAATTTTAATAATCTAATATAATTACTATTAATCTATATACAGATTATATATAATATTAATATATCAAATATATCATTATAATTCATATAGTGTAATATAATATTGTTATATAATATATTAATATTATAAAATTACTATTAATCAAAGTGCTTTAATATTTATGTCGAGTTTTAGTACATTATATGACAGGTTACTAAAGCAGCTCCGAGATGCACGTGCTCAAAATCGACGGTGATGTTATAATCTTGATGAAAAGTTGCTTGACGGTTATGTTCAATACTGGTGACTTCTCAAACACAAGAAGATGTGATTTTGGCCCTATTAGGAGAAGATTTAAAAGTTGATTCTAGAGCTGAGAAAAATTATCATATTAAATTATGAAGCCCCTTTCTTTGGCAAGGAGATTCCATGTGTGTTCAAAAATTCTTGTTGCACACATTTCCATTACTCATGTTGCTAAGAACCTTGCAAATCCTCATATTTGAAGATTGAAACAATCCAAAGGTATATTTTATGCCCTCCCTTTAACCAAGGAAAATGGTTTCACAAAGTATCCTAGGAGTTTTATTATTTCCCTCATGACTATAATAGGCTTGGCTTACTTTATATTCACTACTCTAAATGGCGCCATAATAGGCTTTGCTTGCTTTATATTCACTACTCTAAATGGTGCCATAATTTTTTAAAATTCGATTAACATACTCTAAAACCTAACTAAAGCAGATTGTAGCTCGTCAAATTGGACAAGTGAAAGGTCAATACAAGCGCTGAGGAAGACTTTGGAGGAGTGAAAACAAGGTCAATACCAGCACCGAGGACCAGGTTGAGGGCAATCAGGGAATATCGACAACCAAGGGACAATGACTACTGTAAGTTTGGCACCCCCATTCTCTTTAACCTGCAATTTTCATGCCTAGTTTCCAAATATCTTCTCGCACATTGGCCCCCCCATTCTCATAAAATGGTATAAGATAAGATAGAAAAAATAAAATAGCTTTGTCTTTCACATTTTTATAGTGATTACTAGAGGCACATAGACCAATTCTTCATAATAGATGAATTTGATCATACTTTTCCAATGATGCAACAGTTCAATTTTGGGGTGTATAATTTAGGCAATAGTTCAACTTTGAGGTTCATCATTTAGGCAATCACGGATCCCTACTCTTTCCATATGCTCTTTCCTTTCTATTTCTTCAAATGTATAGTTTATGTCTTATATTGTATTGAAATAGTTATTCCCACAACTTGTGTGGGACACCATACATTTGTAATTATCAATAAAAGACATTTGTGAAAATTTTGTGCAATCTTTCTCTTGTATACATTTGCATAATGAACTACAATTCATTTGATAATACTTTTGTGTATATGAATGGAACTTAGTAGAATTGAATGTGTACCTTTATCTTTATTTTTGCAAAAACTATCCCAACTTTACTTGATTGAGTTAGAAGCTAAATTAGGTAAAAAAATTGGTGACATCTTCTATATGTTTGCCTGCTAAACATCCTCACTAGTTGCCTAAACTTATCCATTGGGCATGGTGCCGACTCTTGGAACTTGACAAGACTTGAGAAATAGTCTTGCATAATGTTGTAACTCATCCAAAATAGTGCATAATGTTGGCATTTTTTACAACCCAAGTAGAACCTGCAAAAGCTTCTATGAGCTTGTCATACTCAATTTTAAAAGTCCTGAAGGCACTGTGCCAACTTAACGAGAAAAATGCAACAAAACTATTATCTCTCCTACACTTCGGACTCTGTAAGATCCAGGAGGGTATCCCTAAAATATATTGTCATTCATGATGAGAATGATTTGCTCATATGTGGATAAATAATAGATAAATTCCAGTCTAAGTTTAAACAAGATAATCCTTCAAGAAATTGGCTATTTCTCAGGAGAATTCAGCTCTTATTTAACAAGGAATTGAAATAACACCTAAGTGTGTTTTTATGAAATATTTGAGTGAAATTTCCTGAAGCTATAACAAAAAATACAAGAACAATAAGTAGTCAGAGTACCAGTGCCATATCCTAAAGCACGGAGTCAAACTAGAAACTGAACTAGAGGGTAACTTTCATCTAGAGCATCTATGATCTGTATGTAAGGCATTACCATCCATTCATCAATACATGAATCTATTACTCTTTAGCAAATCCTATGTGCTAATTTGCATGAACTTATTGAACAACTGAAGCATTTAACAGGTCCATTGAACCAGAGCTATAGTCGAACATAATCCACAAGAAATGACAAATGAAATTTAACAAACATGATCTTTGATAGAATTTTCATTAAAAATTCATTCAAATTATTACAATAGGAGAGAAAATAGACTCAAAACAATCACAAGATTTGCATAAGTATGCTCCAGAACCCCATGATTTACTAAGTTCCCAAACAGACTCAAAGCTTCAAAAAACTGGACATATTCTTTTCTCTCTCTCTCTACTTGATTCTTCTCTTACGTATCTTAAGTAATTTCAACAGACCTATTCCTCGGCCCATAATTCCCTTTTATAAAAACAAGGGAGCAAACAAGCTTTAGGCCGAAGGATACACATGTCCATTTTTTATTGGACCGCTAATTCCTAATCAGTTACCTTTACATCATTTGCTTGGTAAGAGAAGAAAAGCTTAAAACAAAATGATGATTAATTTGTTATGGAGGAAAGGAAAGCGTGGTTCCAAGTATTGATTCCCTGACACCAAAGCATCTTTTAACCGCTCCATGTGCTGATTTTATTTGCACAATTTGTACCTGAATCCGAGAAGAGAATGCATTTCAAAATATAATACCGTAGGCCAGACCTGTATTTTACATGACCAAATTGCAACTCTCATCCCCATTATTTATAATTCAAGTTCATCAATAAACATCTTTTTCCATGACTCAAAATCTTCCTCCGACGACCAATTGAAAGCCACCACCCGGTCCACCATTTTTTGATAAGGTACATACTTTATCATTAATGACGTGGTTGTCTTGTCAAAATTCTCCAGGAAACTAATGACAAGTGATAACTTCTCTAAAGTGTTCTCCAACATGCGAATATCAGCATTTTTGCATATCTCATGAGTTTGGGCGGTCATTATATTATTCATTTGCTCCTTCTACTCCTGTAAAGGCTTGACACTATCCTGACTATGCAAAATATGAGGTAGTGGAGTCAAATATTTTCCATCATAAATATCCTTCAGTGCTTTGATTTTGGACTCCATAGGAGCAGCAGACCCCTATAATTTTTGCTCAATAATAGTCTTAAAAAATTGATATGTTTTCATGATTGTAGGATACTTATTCCCATGCTGCTTTGCTCCAACTCCCATAAATTTCAATTTTTCCATTCTAGGGCCCCATCTATTTAGCAAAGGGATAGCCAATTCTCTGTCCCTTGTAAACAATTCAAGTGCTTGCAGCATCAAGGCATAATTCGCATGAATACCATTCAGCTTACTCTCGACCCGTTTATGTAGATGCCTTAACACAGTATCAACAATTTCTAAATTATTCCTTCCTGCTGCATCCCGGATTTGATTTACCATCTCCTTATATTATTCAATCTGCTGGAGTAACTTTTCCCTAGAAGGATCTTTGCTCGAGGTACTGGCCTTCTCAACCGCAATAGGCACTTGTCCCATATTATACGGGACCATAGCCCAAGATTGAACCTGTGCAGGAGGTTGGGGTTGATCAATTGGTGGGTCAACAATAATTTGGCTAGAGCTAACCTACTTTTGGGATCTCAAGATTTCCATTTGTTGCCTTAATAAGGCCATTTCTGTTTCCAATTCCACCACCCTTTGCTAACTCTTATTATACTCAATAATAATGTCATTATACTGGTTCCTCAGAGTATCTCAATTTTTAGTTAAATCCTCCATGGTTGCCCTAGTAAATTTGGCAACATTCACAACCATGTCAACAGCCTCCAAGGCAGGGGTATCAGCAACTCTCTTCACAATCAAATGACCACTAAAATTGGATGTTTTAGCGACAATAGGTTTTTGAGACCCTGTAGATAGTGACCATATTGCTAGAGAATCCGACTCTTCACTGAAAGTTGATCCTTTAAGTGCTAATGCCGCCTCCTCCTCTGTTGCAAGAAGCGGTTTATTTTCCCTTCTTACTGTATCAAATACTACAGCATCAACAATATCCCATTCAGGGAGTAGCAATATCCCACACTTTTGAACCAATGTTTTGCCCTGTTCTGGTGTGATTTCCTTAAACCTCTCCTTCAATTGTACTCTGACCTTTGACTGAATTACTTGCTCTGGAAGCTCTGGGTGCAAACTTCTCTCATGTGCTACCTGCTTAGTATAAGATGAGAGATGAGCTCTCCATACAAAATCTTCAAAAGCACGAGTATGGATAAAAGAGTCATCCATCATGAATTCTTTGCAGGCTTCCATTCTCAAATCATCACTATTTGTAATTCCTTTAATCTCATCCTTCCCCAATCTTAGGGTGATGACTCCTAAGCTCGTTGCAATGTTAGTCGGATCTAGTGGCATTTCTAGATTTATTTCATCTGGAGTTACAATAATATCCTCCTCATCATTACCTTTTTGGCCAACATCCCCCATACTATCAGTTCTAGGCCTCTTTGGGGATGATGTGCTAATATGTTCTGAACTCTTCAGAGGTGAATCCAGATCAATAATACCAAATACTGATTTCCTTAGGACAGATGATGCACCACTCATCGTAACTTCCTCTATCCTATTTCTCTTCCTTCTTGAAAACACTTTTATTTTCCCTTGAGGCTGGTAGGTAGGCCTTTCTTCGATTCTTATCTCAGGGTGCTGCTCAATAACATGTGACTTTCCCTTTCCTTCTACAATCCTTTCCTCCTTCAAGACTCCTACTATGCTCTCAAAATTATCAAGAACATAGATTTCCCTACTAAGCTCATCTTTAGCATCAGGTACAAGATCAAAACCAGGTATTTTCTCCTATTTACTTCTTACCATTTTTGAATAGGCAATGCACATTGCTTTTCTCTCATCCTGTAAGTACTCATCAAAAATATTCTTAATGATATCTTCAAGATAGTAGAAATTGTGAACAAAGGTTCCAGTCCGATGTCTAGCCTTCATTTGGGAGATAAAACCCTTAGGATCATAATTCCTAGGGCGTATAGTATTCAATCTATATGGCTTGAGTAACAAGTGTACATTTCTCCACCCTCCCTTTATCATAGCAAAATCTATAAAAGCTATATATTCAGGGAAAAAGGTTCATTTCTTGTGTTCAGCAAGCAAATGGAAATCTTGAGATGCTCCCAATTGCCTCATAATCTCTACAAAACCAATTCTGAGAGGAACTTCTTTAGGTAGGACAGACGGGATGGCATGGGTGCCAAAGACCCTGAAGATTGTAGTATTGTGATTGGGGATAATATCACCCCAATTATGGGTTAGATTCAGCTCAGGCCTCCTCTCCATAGGTCTTAGAAATTTGTGAATTTCTTTTGGAATCCTGGGTGGATCAACAACTAAAGCCTTCCTTAACTTAGATCCAAAAATATTATGAAAGGTGACATAATCAAACTTATGATCATTTTTGTCTAAGACCCTAGTCCAATATTGGACAGGCATTTCAATATCTCCTTCCATCTTCTTCAACTCCATATCTTTTTCAAATACCTTCTGACCACTATATAAAAACATATGAATCAACAGTGAAAACCATATGGATTTTACCCAATTCTTTCTCAGCTTCAAAGCTGCTAAGCCAGAATCTATGTTCTCTGCAAGGTAAGTGGCAAAGTCATATACCACATTATAACCAGGGTGTTGGAGGTTGACAGCCATATACATTATCTCTATAGGCACAGTCTTCTTCAGATCAATCCCCAAAACTTGACATAGTGCACAGATGGTCTTCTTGAAATGAGGGGCGAAGTAGTATACCGGGAAAAGGTTCACGCTCATTCTTGCCAATAACAACCTTTTTCTGATTCTTCCCTCTTCCTGACACAACCAAATGGGGTATCAAAAGGGATCTCCTTATCAAACCCTTAGTGTTTCTGTATTCTTCCTTGAAGACCTCCGATTTGATGGGAATCATATCCTGGCTCCATTCATGTAAGCCAAAAATCTCTACAATTTCCTCTCTGGTTACTTTAATCATAGGCTTGCCAAGATGTGTTATGACAATTTGAGTCACAGGATCGTACCTTGCAGCAATATCTTATAATAAGTCTACATCTTCATAGACATTCTGTACTACCAGCTTACCCAAGTCCAGTCTCCATGGATTACACAAAGGAATAGGCAAATTTCTATTTCCAAACCAATTGGAAAAGAGCTGCCAACCAGTGTACAAAAATTCGGCATCATGGATTGTACACTATTTGTCCATTAAACCTTCATGAATCATGGGTCCATAGAACAATATCCTTCCTTCTTGCTTCTTGCTCATAGAAGGTTTCAACAAATCAATAATATCTTTTGAGTAATCCCTAGGCGTAGCCTGGGAACCAGCAGTTTGTGCCTTGGATGCCATATATTTTAAACAGAAGGGGATTTGAACTAGGGTTTTCTTAAATAAAAACAAACAATTACACCCTATTCTCGACTTGAAGTTACATAAAACTTTTTTATATGCACACAAATCACTAGCAGTGACCTATATAAGCTCTAATAGCCAATTCGCTTAACAATTCACCAGGAATCGAAAAGGACACAATCACCAATTATTCAATAGGTAACGCAAATATATTCTAGAATTACAAAAGAAGGTGTTCATATCACTTACTGTTTATTTTGCAGAGCATCAACTGTCGCGATAATGGAGAACTGAGATAATAGCCGCTTTTCTAAACACCGAGGAATTCTTATAAACCAGAATGCAACACTGAAATAGCAATCCACTGGTTATTTAGCATTTAATTACATAGACAGAGTCAAACTTGACCATTACTATTCGCTCACGCGAGATAGAACGGCTATAGTACAACACCAGTTTGTTTGAAAACACGTCATTCATCAAAGATATAGTTGGCTAGACGGACGGTCCAGATTTGGTCAACAGCAGTTTGAAAATGACACATCCTCCTTCCAATCAGCAAGTGAGCAAGAATATTGCCCATTAGGTACCACATCAACATGGAACGGGTCCCACCTCACTTGTTAATCGATAACACCGGCGCCCACGCGTCAACACATTGCATACCTCACAACATTATTGAAACTGAAGTTTTAATTGCGTGAGGTCAGCAAGGGATGACCCAGATGCATCAGATAGTACACAACTATCAGCATCATCACCCATCCATCAGTCAACACTCAAAAATTGGCCCCACCAAGTTACACAACAGGTGGCAACATCTCGCAAGCCTCGCAACATTTTTTGTGATGCAAGCACAAACCTTGTGAGGTGTGCGATGAATGGTCAAGATCGTAGTTCCTACATCCGTCGGCTAATACAAATCTGCACATGCGAAATAGTTACCTTAAAGAAAGGGGACCACTAGGAAAATGGGGAAATAACCCACAGGGTCAAAAAATAATTCAAAGGCTACGTTGTAAAGGTTAATAGGCCGAAAACCACAGGGACGCATAAGTCAAAATGCAAAACCGAAAGGATAGGTAAAAGGGGCCGGTGAAGTGACGACCAAAAGGGATAAAACACGACTTAAGTGGCTAAGTACTGCTGATAGCAAGTCAACGGCCAGAAAGAAAAAACCCCCAAATACCAGACTGGTAGAAAAATAACAAAGATAAAACCACCCCAAAGGGAAGGAAAACAAAAGCTCCACCACATAACACCTACCAACCTTATTCAACCTACCAAATGACTCAAAACAAACTAACTGTGCAAACAAAACTTATTCACTTAAAACAAAAACTATCCTAACCTAGACTAACTAAGGAAAGGAATACCTAAATAAAACCATTAACTGGTTCATGAAAGTAGCTACCCTTTCTTTGCAACTTGTAATGCTCCATATGTTTGTGAGCATCAAAGAGGAAATGAAGAAATGATAGATGTTTAACCAACTATTGCAATGCCTCATAAATGGAGAAAACAAATCCACAAATCCACTTACCATTCATGTTATCTTAAAATGGATAGGATAGTAGGATAGAGTCCTCATGCTTGGGTGCAATAATGACTTGTGATGCATTGCTAGTTTCCATCCTAGTTAGATGCCTGATAGGACATCCCCTTGAAAGCTTTAGATTGGTTTTTCCTTTTTCCTCTTTTGGTGTGATCATATCCTTCATCTTACTCTTATGGTGCTCTTGTGGTACAAGAAATTGATTTGGAACTTCATGGTTTTCTTCTTCTTTCAAAGAACCCAATAAGGTTGATATAATATTATCATGACTACATTCTTCAAACCTTTCTACCTTTTTTATGGTTGTCTTGTTTCATGGCTAATAAGTTTAGACAAAAGAGAAGGAAAAATAGCTTGCTTTTATTGATTGAAAGGTAAAAATACAGCTGAGTACAAGTCCATGAAGATGAGTTACAATGCTATCTTTTTCTTGAAAGCTCCAAAAATGAGCTACAATACTTGCTGAAAGAAGAAAGAACTAACTCCAAACTATCATTTGAAGTTACTTTATGCTTGCAAAGACGCTGCACAAAGATGTTAAGTAGATTTGATTTGTGATGGACACATTTGGACGGTAGTAACAATAACTTGCAATCTATCAAGACTTGATTACCTTATAACCTGTCAATTTCTAGTGATGAAAAGATAAACTAATCATAATGTCACCTTCCAACATCCTTATGAGTGCAGGCACCACAAAATAGGTATTTGTCAGATTTGTCTTCCTCAAGTGAGGGAAATTCAAGAAGATCAGAGGAAAGCGAGACATGTAGTAGGTCTAAAAGAGGGAGATCAATTAGAGGTCAAAAGATTAGAAGAAAATTCTGTAAACGCATGGAATTTTTTCTTACTGAAGGGGGGTCATGTTCTTATGATGGTGAGAGCATAGGTGACATTGAGGTGCCCTTGAGGTACAAACATCTACAGAAACAATGGGTACCCATGGACCTTCCTCCAATAAACACTGATCTTTGTGTCAACGAGAGGATATATCGCATAGCACCATCGTCATTACATGGTTTGGGCCTATTTTGCATGGATGACATAAAATTCTGTTACGACAAATTTACTGAGTTGATGGAGTATGTTGGACCCTGTTACAGTTACAAAGATTGGATGCAGCTAGTTCGATATACACGTAGTATGCGTAGGTATGCACTATCAACAAATTATATACAACTAAAAGATAAGGATCAAAATAAAGGAGTGGCTAGGTACATTGACGGGAGGCCAAAAGCATCAGGGAATATTGTAGGGTTTATAAATAGTACACGACCTGGGTCAACAAATAAGCAACCCAACTGTATATTCGAGGCGCGAGAGGGAAACCGTGTATTCGTATGTGCGATAAAATCAATAACTCCAGGGGAAGAGTTGCTAATCAATTACAATTTGAATCGCTTAGATACAAACACAATTACTATGGGGGTGGTATGTACTATATATATACCATTTTACCCAACCTCCAATTAATGACTCCAATATACCATTTTATTATTATATTTGTTTTCGTAAGTCTATTGGTTTCATTTTGGTAATGTTTTTTAGATTTAATTTTTGTCACAGCGGGACATTGATCATACGAGGAAGGCTCTAGCCTAGAGCACAAATCACGATCCATCTTTAGGCGCTTCTATCCGACAGGTTTACGTCATTGTAATTGTACAAATTAGATACAAGCAAAATGTTTTATTATTATGTTTTTTTCATGAGTTTATTGGGTTAATTTTGATAATGTTTTTAATATTCTTGTTGCAGTTGGTTGATCGAGGAAAGGCACTAGTAGTACAGGAGAGCATCCATATGGAGGTGCAGTCACTATTATGCGATGATGACATCGCATTTTCCACAAACCCTGTGGATATGATGAGGAAGGCCCAAAAAAAATGCAATCAAGAAATCCTTTAGTTGGTATTCATAGTGCCTCAAACAGATGAGATAAGAGAAAGGGTTAAAATATTGTCTCAGAGAGCACAAAACTTGGAAGTAAGCTGTGAGATCTTTAATTATAACATAAGTTCATTCATGGTTTTATATTTTGTACTCTTTTATGTCATCAACCAAAATATGTGTTGTTTTTACAGGATTATTTGCGTCCTCATGATCATGCTGCTGGCCATGATCAAGGTACTGCAAGTGTTTCCCGAGAGGTAGAGGACGGTACAAGTGTCAATCCTGATCTTCCTGCACATACAACACACCATCCAATCCCATCATCTGTGCCTATATTGTCGTCTGAAATGTCGGCAAAACATACCATGTAGGCATTCGGTAGTCCACCCTCTGGCAACGAACACATGCCACTAGATGTGTCAGTACCTATGGATGCAGAGGCCACTACTACTGGTGATGTTTTAGCAACATTTCTCGGATCTTCCCGTATTACTAGTACGGGAACATTGCCGGTCACATTTGCGGTGACCGAGGATTTCCTTCCCATAAAGATAGAGAAGGTCCCAGGTACTTTAAAATGTTTTTATTATAATTATTATTATTTTAAGTAAGTGCTAACAGTGGGGATCGCGCCCTATTATATTTATTTACAAAATGGCAATATTTTCCTACATTATAATTGCAGGAAATGATGTTTTTTATAAACATCTAAGTGATATTTCATTGGAGCTCTTCGGGCCCACCATACGAACATGGTGGAATGCCCAAAATCAAGATTTAAAAGATGAGCTCATTAACTGTTTAGTTGTGTTGTTCAGTGATAAAACATTCAATCAAACCAAGGTCCTTAAGAAAGTTGGTACCTATCTAAAGTATGTGAGGGACCAATATAGGTCACATTTAGAGAAGAACAAAACGTATGAGCGTCCCCCCATGATTCAGAAAAGGGAGTGGAAGGACTTGGTGTCAGATGGAAAGGAGAAGGCTGAAAAGAAGAAAGGAAAGATACTACCGGGCCAAGGAAGGTATGTAATACTATCAACAATTTAATTATACACTGATTAATCTTTCTTTTTACATAATCTAACATATTTCAAATTTTTCATAGGCTACCTGACACATCAAAGGCAACAAAGGCAAGACTAGAAAAACACGGGCAACACAAACTTGGCTCTGGTGGTTATATGAAAGTAGCCGAACGATTTGTAAGTATCAATAAATGAAATATTGCATCCAAATAATAAATTGCAAACAATTTTGGTTTTATCACATCATAGAAGCAAAATTCATGATCGCATGCAAAAATGCAGGGCTTTGATTTCAACAGAGTGCCCACACAAGAGGACCTAAAGATTGCCTTCGACCAAGGCTATGGAGCCCTGACTGAACAACTAAGAGTCTCGACTGGGAAAACACAATCTTCCACTACATCCAACACGCAGGTATATAAACTCAATAAAGTTTATTTCAAATTGAATACTTGTGCAATCTGTTCAATATTAATTTCCACCATAATAATGTGCCTATTTGTTTTACACAGATAAGCAATGATAATCCTGCACATGACATTGGAATGCAGCCTGGTGAGGGTGGAGCGCAACCTGCCGATGAAGGCCATGGTGTGCATCCCGATACTAGATGTATTCATGTGCTAAACAAAACGCAGTATGGATTAATACAATTAAACATCTTTAATTGCATTTAGTGTATTAATGAATGTAACCTTTCATGTTTCAACTTTAGAGCATGTAGAGTGTGATCAACATGTTGAACATGATCAGGCTAGACAAGATCAAGAACATGATGTGGCTCCATCAGGTAAGCAGGACCACTCTAATGTTCTTTTAAACATTTTTAATTGCAATTGGTGTATTAATTAATGTAATCTTTCATGTTTCAACTCCAGATCAGGATTTAGAGGGTGTTCAACATGTTGAGCATGAGGCTATAAGACAATATCAGGAACATGATGTGGCCCAATCAGTTAAAGAGCACCACTCTGATGTTCTTTTAATTAATGAAATACGTGTAACAATAATAATAAAACATATCAATTTAACATTTCTTTTCTATTGCAGGAGACCCCCCCTTGCAGCCGCATCCATGCGGTTGTGAGTACTCGACTAGGCGTACATTAAGATCACGAGCAGAGCTTGAAACAACTCAAGGGGGGACAAATGATTTTGAAAACGATACTCCACTTCAGCTTTTTTTAGCTACAAAAAGAAACAAAAAAAAAGGTGATTATAATCATATTATGACAGCTATATTTTTGATAATGTGTAAAAATTGAAAAAATGAAATATGTTAATGAATGAATCTGAATATTTTAATGAAAAAATGTTATGTGTTAATGAATGAATGTTATATGTTATTAATGGATGAATGAATGATTAATGTTATATGATCGGGTATGGGGAATTGAGAGTGATGTGAGGGGGGGGGGGAAGGCCAAATGAGCTTCCACCTTCATGTGGTTGGCCCTGTTAAGTAGAGATTATTAAACTACTCTCAAAACAAAGAGAAGCTCAAAAAGGTAAGTAATGCACTTTTCAATATAAGAAATGCATCGTTTGAAGCATCAAACCAATCTGCAAAGATGAAAGAAAGTGCTAACTTTTCACTATGAACATTGTGTTGTGTGTGGATTTGGTTTCAAAGCTCTGTTGATGGAGATGGCTTGTATGATAGCCAAGAAAATAGTTATCATTATTGCTGCTACAAATAGGCCTCAAATCGCTGTAATAGTCTTGATCTTTCAAGGAAAAAGTTTTTAAAAAAAATGAACTTTCTCGTTGAATTTACGACGAACCAAAAAAACGTCCAACGAATTTGCAATGTATCTGACAAAGTTTCACCATAATGACTTGCCTATTTCGTCACTCATTCGATGAACTTCTGTCGCTATTTCAATCTAAACTATGTCGCTAAGACTCTTGCCGGTGTAATCTTATCGGCGTGATATAGCTGCTCGGGTAGACATTCAGAACTTACTCCGATGATATATGTCTTGCCGATATGCTTTCCTCGGTGAGACAATATCTCTATCTTGCCGATGAAAAGTTATCGCTGAGACAAAAAACCAGTCCTCTCGATATATCTTCTCAAGCAATTTTGATCGCTGTAATAGTCTTGATCTTTCAACGAATAGGTTTTTTTTTTTAAAAATGTGCACTTTCTCGTTGAATATACGACGAACCGCAAAAACGTTTGATGAATTTGCAATCTATCCAATGAAGTTTCGCTGTAATGACTTGCCTATTTCGTCGCTCGTTCGACGAACTTCTGTCGCTATTTCAATCTAAATTATGTCTCCAAGACTCCTGCGGATGTAATCTTATCGGCGTCATATAGCTACTCGGGTAGACCTTCAGAACTTACTCTGATAATATATGTCTTGTCGATATGCTTCCCTCGTGCTTTGTCGATGAGACAAGATGTGTATCTCGACGATAAAAAGTTATCGCTGAGACAAAAATCCAGTCCTCCCGAAATATCTTCTCAGGCAATTTTGATCACTATAACAATATTGATCTCTCAATGATATTGCCAATATGTCGAATTTGTGTCGTAATGGTGACAGACGTATGTTGTTAATCTGACGGTTTGGCAAAGGTATGCCTCCCATTGTCCAGGCACTGTTCGTCGCGCGATCAACAAAGTTGGCATTGCAGTTCCGATGAGCGTGCGTCGTGAGGTCGACGTTTTGTAGCCTGTCGGGATGTAGATGAAATTTGAGCGACAACGCTAACTTCTTTTAATCATCGGCCGACCGACAATGTTTCGTCGAGATTCCGATAAAAGGCCGTCGGAAATTGGGGTCAAATCCTATAGTGTCACACATAAAAGGGAGGGTATGGGGAAAGTTGTGCTGCTAGTTGGGCTTCCCGTTCAACTATACCAAAGTTATACCTCCTGATAACTTTGATAAGGCACCACAAAAGATAGGGGTGTGATTCATGAGACAAGAAAAGCCTTGGATGCTTAGAACCCATGAACAAGTGCAAGATGACACCACATTCATGCAATTTTTCTTATGCAAGGTGGCCATGTATGCATGAAAAAGGTACAAAATGCAAAATGCAAAAATAATGTAAAATGCAAAAAAGAGTGTTCTAAGGAGTCTTGTATAGTTCATATGAGTTATTTGAATTAGGGAACATTGTGTTTAATGTCTCCAAGAGAGGACCAATCAAAGAATAGAAGATTCACAACTTAGGGGATGCAGTGCATCACATCAGGCGATTAAGAGGAATATAATATGCTAAGATAAGTCACACTTATGAAGGACATTACATCGAATGTCATCCACAAAGTGAGAAACACATCATGTGAAGTGAAAAGGCTGAACTAGGAAGTACAAGCAAAGAAAAATCAAGTGCAAATGCAAATGCAAGAGGAAATAAAATAATGCCAATATATGCCCCTAATTTAAAGGGATTGCCACACACCGTGTTGTGAGCAATTTCTTTAAAGTAGAGAAAGGAAAAATGCAAAAAGGGGAGATCAAAGCCTTACATGAAAAACCCAACGTCAGGTAATAGGTGTCCAAGAAATGTTAAGTAATGTGCAAAGAAAGAAAGAAAAGGAAAAAGGGGGAGATGCCCCCAAAATGAAAACCACCAAACACATAAGGGATCTATGGACTTGGGGTCAGTATGTTCATTGTTGCAATGTTTGTTTTAGAGAGCATAGAACTATCATCATTCCCCTAAATACATAGAACTGGAAGAAGACACAGAGAGAGCGAAAGAAAATAAAAAAGAAGAGTCAATTTGGATCAACATGGAAGAGACATGAGATGTTTCAACACTTTGCATCGTCCCAAAAAGGACAATAAAAAGAAAAAGAAAAAGACAAACACACAAGAGAGCCTTGTGGTTGAGTCAACATGAAGGAGACATTGCTTTATGAATGCCTTGCATCATCCTCAAATGAAAGGCAAAAGAAAAAGGAAAAGAACGTCATTTGGGTCAACATGAAGGAGACATTGCGGTCTCAATGCCTTGCATCATCCCCAAATGAAAGGAAAAAAGGAAACAAAAAGAAAAATATGTTCATTTGGGTAAACATGAAGGAGACATTGTGGTCTCAATTCCTTGCATCATCCCCAAATGAAAGGAAAACTAAAAAGGAAAAGAGAAAAGTGAAAAGGCATGCACGACACATAAAAGAAGGTAGGTACATAGAGAAGAATGTCACAAAGAGTAAAAACACATCAAACAAGACGAGGAATACACAACACATCAATGCAAAAAAGGAAAAAAGAAAAGAAAAATAAGGACTAGTAAGGCGCATGTGCATTAATCTGCGAGCCAATCATCTGCCTCCCAATCTTGCTTAGTATAAAACTTAGGAGGTCGACTAGTAAGAGGAACAACAATGATTACCGAACTAGCGTCAAGATCGACGCTTGTCCTAGGAGAATTTTTGTGAATGCTCATGGAAGAGGAGAATGGTGAATTCAAGGTTTGGTGTACCTCTTCCTCGATGCAAGCATTCTCCTCATCATCATCATCTAAGTTGATGACAATGGTGGGTCATATGACAATATCAGTGGTGTCTTGTAAAATGGTTGGGGCGGGAGGTATAGGATTAGGCTGCGGGGGTGGAGGAGGAGGATCAATAGGCATGGCTTTGGGCGTAGGTGGATTGGAATCTTCATCTTGTTCTTCCTCATGAGATTGGCGAGCGAGAGAATGACGAAAAAACCTACGTTGTCTAGCCTCTTTATTCCTTTTTGATTTTCTGTCAAGGTGCATGGGGGAAGGGGCTGAACAATCCACTATAGGTTGTGTATCGTCTCAGAGGGGAGGGACATGAGGAACTATGGGTGGTTCATCCACCTTCTCTTTAGATTTATAGACCTATTTAGTGCAGGGGGGAGGACGAAATTTCTATCATGATCCCTAGGCCTCTTGAATGATGTGGAAGAGGTTTCGGGAGTGGGTTGACTAGGCATATCAGAATCAGGTGGCAAGATGGCTTCATCAAGGATGGGTGAGTCCAAGGTAGAAGGAGGTATGTTGCACAAAGAAAGTTCAGAGATCTTTTTGGCTTTGAACTTTTGATAGGCAATGAAGAAGAAGTCCTGTCTAGGGGTGATGGGCTCCATAGGTTCAGGCCAAAAGACATCCAAGGAAAAGTTACCCTTGGAGGATAATAGATTAAAACCACTATGGTGGACAGTGAATATGTAGTTGTCAATAGGAAACTTCACACACTTGTGGATGACGGATGGGACCGCTTTCATAGAATGAAGCCATGGGTGGCCAAGTCGTAAGCGAAATTGGTTTGACTGAGGGATAATGGAAAAGGTTTCGTCCAATGTTTTTGGACCTATTTTTAATGGGAGGACAATCGATCCAATCGTCGGGCACACAAAACCATTATGTTTTTTGACCCATGCAATAGGTTGATTATAGACATCTTGATCAATATTATGTAATACAAGAAACTCTTTTGTGATAACATTCTCACCACATGCGGGATCTATGAGAATCCCATTAGTGGGCTTATCATAAATACGACCAGCTATGTAAAGAGGGTCATTAGGAAGATTGTGTAGTATATCTTGTGCAGAAATGGTGATCTCAAGAGGTCCTTTGGTTGGGCCCTTACGATGGGTAATGTCTATTTATCCTACCATTTCATTAATAGGTATGACATGGGTTACCAGGGGAAGACAAACATAATGTAGATCTTGTGAATCCACATTCATGACATCAGGTGGTGAAGTTTCTCTTGGTTTGACAAACGACACATTATGTTTGGGCATGGGGGTGGTGAAGATTTATAATTTTTGGTTAGAGGGTGCCACAAATTTATTGCTTTTATCATTAACGCTTGCAACAAATAGATGACTTGAATCAATTAGGTCTCGCACCAGGTGTTTTAGATGCTTGCATTGTTCAGTGTCATGTTCATTTTGATGATGAAAGTAACAATAAGTAGTGGAATTATAAGAAGGATGTAATGGTTTATTCAGATCAGGTGTATGGATGGGAGGTAAAGAAATCATTTACTACTGAAGTAACTGGGTCATGGTTTTATGAAGGGTGTTGGGCAAGGGTGTGAAGGTACACTTAGGGTCTTCCTCATTAAAGGGCACTGCAGACCTAACAATGGCCACTTGGTTATTAATGGGTGGAGGGTTTTGGGATGAAGGGTTAAATTGGAGAAACCCTTTCTTCATTTTATAGAATGGTTGGGGGTTGGATGCGGAAGAGCTGTCGGACTTCTCAACACGACTAGAAGTGGACCATGAGTCACAATTGCTAGTAGAATTATGGTATTCAAAGAGTGCTTGACATGGGTGCATCAAAGAGAGGAACTTCATGAGAGTAAGTTTATCTTGTAGGGATGTCACAAGGTTTTTGGTAAACATATTTTGCAGATGGGTATCTGGTATCTTAACATCAATCAAGGAATAAAGAGCTTGATAACAAGAGATGAAATCAATTATCTTCTCATTATTATCTTGTTTGCATCTCATGAGGTCCGCTAAAGTTTTCTTTGGGGCCATATGGACTTGGAAGTGATTAATGAAGGCATCCACTAATTCGTTGAAGGAACTAATGGAATTATTAGGCAGGGAGGAGAACCAGTCCAAGGTGGCATCTTTGAGAGTCCTCAAGAATAACTTAGCAAGCAACTTGTCATCGACAGAAGTCATTGCAAAGGGAAGTATAGGCATTAACATGGTTAGATGGGTAACCCTTCCCTCCATACTTCTAGAATCTAGGGATCTCTATTCCTTGTGGCAAGGGGGTGCATAGGATTCCAAGGGATAAAGAATTACTATGAACGTAGTGGGTAGGTGAGCCATATTGGCTTTGGTTAATGGTGGATATTTGTTATTGCATAGAAGTTACAGTGTGAAATAGTTGTGTAATGAGAGGGTCACTGTAAGTGCTATGAGGTAGAAGGGAGAGAGGTGAAGGGGTGAAGGTGGTGGAAGGGAAAGTGGTAGGGATAGTAAGGGTAGGGACAATGGAAGAGGTGTAGGGGTGGGATGCCACAAGAGAAGTAGAGATGCTAGTGGGGATGGTGAGGGGAGGTACCGCATTACTAACATGTTATATAGTGGTTGTTAGACTAGGAGGTGTATAGGTCAGAATAGAAGAAATGCCTGAGGGGGGAGTAGAAGGTCATCCTTGGCCAAGCATAGGAGTGGGTGAGTGAGATTCCTTAGGTGCATTTTTTTCATAGATTTCTACAATCATCTTCATGACACGTAAGTCATCATCATGATCAAGTAAGCGGTGAAGGTTCTCAATGGCAAGGATAGCGGTTCCAGATATGGGTTCAAAGCTGATTTTATGTTCATAATTAGTGAGATCAACATGGATATAGAAGATATTATCATGTGGGAGGTCATTTTTATCACCGGTTGTGTCTTCTAGGTGCAAGGAATTGCTAAGAATGGTTTCTAAGCCTAATGCACCATCGTCAATACCAAGAGTTAAAGTCGGAGGGATCCCAAGATCTACAACAAGAGTGTTGTTGGTAGATTCAATGGTACTAGAACTTCGTCTCACAACTATATTGGCAAAGGAACACTAAATACTCATACATGGTTTCCTAAGGATGGGGTGTAGGCTAAGGAAATGTAAGCAAAAGTGACAAAAGGGCTTGCAAGTAAGATTTTGGAACAAATCACATAAAGGAAAAACCAAGGATCTGCAAGATAGAAAATATTGGAATTTTTTTTGGGAATTTGACAAAAAATAGTGCCAAAAGACTAGGTCGCCCAGTGTGGCGACTTAGTCCTAGTAGTGTTGTTTTTGAGAAATTCCTGAATTTTTGGCTACTTTTTATGCTTTTTATGATATTCGGTTACAAACAGATATTGGAAATGCAATTTTTTTTGTATTTTCTTGCTAAAAATGCAATGCAATGTGCAAGTCTATCATGAAATTTCACTAAATGCACATTTTCCAGTAACCCTAGGATGCAAACAATGCAAAATTTAAATGCAATGCAAGTTATCTCTTAGATGAAATACAAAAATCTAAAATCTAGCTAATGGTCTATGGTCAGGTTCACCAAAATGAACCACCAAAAATGTAGCTCTCACCTAGGGCAAAAGGATTCCCTTTACCAGGCCCTTAGGGTTTTTCACCCTAGGAGCACTTGGTGTGTGAGAATGAAACTCTTGCCTCTAGGTGGTTACAGGATTTTCGGCAGTTACATTCAAAGGAAGGGGGGATTTATGAAGGTTGTGAAATGTGTGTGTGATGTGTGGATGAAATTGAAATAAAATGATGCTAATCAAATGTATGCAATGTAAACAAAGTAAATCTAAACTAATGCAAACTAACTACATTATATTCCCTAAATGTAAGTAATTTGTAAATTAATAGAGAAGGACAGAGGGTGTGCACTTGGAAAAGTAATGTTGCAGATGAATGGTCTCAAAATATTCTAGAATTTTTTTGAAAATAGCAGGACACTTACACCAAGTTGGGCAACCTAGTCCTCCTGTCGGGAAAATCTGTCGAAACAGGTTTCGAGGAAAAGGGTACCCAAAAATACAAAACCCCCTTTTTAGGTTTAGCACAGGGACAAGGTCACCAATAGTGGCAACCTAGTCCTCTTGGTGCTTTCTGAGAAATCAGGTCCTGATTCTATGGGTCTCGGTTGATGTTTCCTTTTTCTACTGTAACTCGTGTCTGAAACTCCTGAAAACAACCCGTAGCTTGTCCTTTTGTCTCACTTAGGGTTTGATGTTTTTATGTGACTTGAGTGGAATGTCTGTACTTTCTCCAACACTTTTTCCTTCACCAAATCTGCATTAAAACATGGAAACACATGCAAAGACCAAGAGAATGTCGGGGTTAGGAAATAGGGGTTTGCCTAAGTTAAACCCCTTTGAAGGTAACTAAACCCAAATGAGATAAAGCCAAAGGAAAGTAAGATTGAATGATGAACTTAATGGAAATGCTTACCAAACCTTTGTTGTTGATGGTCTGCAACATGCAAGAGAAGTTCCAATGGAGGTTTCTTGTGAAACCCTTGTGCTTGATTGCCTGATTTGGAAGATAAGAGTGCAAGAGTGCTTGTAATGAGCTTGAGAGAGTCTAAGAGAGTAAGAGTGAAAAATGAGCTAAGGAGAGAGAAAAATGAAGGTGAAAACCCTTATTTGTACATGTAAAACCCTAATTTTCTCGAAATGCAACCTAATAGGCCGACACTTAGGGTTTAGGAGGCAAGATTCCTATTGAATTTTATTTTAAATTTGAGATTTTGGTCGAAAGGGACTAGGTTGCCCAAAGTGGCGACCTAGTCCACTTGGGCAATTTCAAGTGGTGGTCGGGAATTAATTTGTGTTTTATGAATTTAATTAGCTTTGCCTCCCGAAACACACGTAGGTCGGGACTAAAATTACATTAGGGGGACACATTAGCATAGAAAAAAGGTTGATTTAGGGGTGATAAGCCTAGATAAGTGTGAAAATGCATTACAACACTTTACAACACTTTGTCATAAGGCTTACAAAGGTGTAAGAGGGTGTTGTTTAGGTGAATTATGTTGAAAGGGTCTTAGAAAAGTGAGGAAACGTGTTACAACACTTCACAACACCTTAGTAAAACACCGTTAGGTTATTGTTGAATCACAAGCTTACAAGACTGAATCAAGGTAAAACAAGGCCAAAATCTAATGCAAAAGGCCAAAATGAGTGAAAAAGTGCCAAGGTATACACTTTTTGGTCTCACAATAGCAAAGTGCAATTATGCATCCCAATGAGGTATAGAATGCCTCTATTTATACAAAATATTCAGCTTCTAAAAGCTAGTAACGAGGAGAATGGATCGACACTTCTCAGTTGCATGTTTTGACTAAGCTTTGCTAACAAAAGGTGGTTGACTTAAAATAATTTACTCAGCAATTTAACACAGCATGTTGATTCCTTATATGACAGGAAGAATACATCAGAGATATGAAAGGTAATAATTTATACAAGTCAACTTATTCTATGCCAGCATTCTCAAGACTTATTCTTCCCATTTACTCATGGTTTCATCACCGTACAAAGCTTCTAAAATAGACTTCTATTTGCAATGCTTAAAGTCATAGTTCGGTGCCACATTATCCTCTATTCAAGCTTTTGGTGTTAGCTGCTCTTTGACAGAGTCAAATCTTTTAAATAATTTGCAAATAGTGTTATGATATATGTTGACAAAGTCTAATGTATGCCACACCTTTCCATTATATATAGTGTTCAATATGTAAGCAGATTTAATTCATTCATATGTTATTAGCTATGCATTTTTTGATATGGTTGCACCAATCACTAATATAATATACATTAAACTATGGTTACATAGTATATGCACATGGTTTGCAATAATAACAACTCTTCATTTAAATAACACTTTAATAATCATTATAGTATGTTATCTATAGCAATAATATATATATATATATTATATGTTACATATATGTATACTTGACACATGTTATTATATATATATACGTAAATATCTTCGTGTATATATATAAATACATATCAAACCGTATGATTATCTATATACTTCATTTGATAAATATATTATCTTTTATCCATTTAATATTCAAACTATTATTGCATAGGTATATATATATATCTATAATATACATATGTATATTTATATATATTAGTGTACTTGTATGGATACTTACCTTTACATCAATACATACACATACAAAAATATATATGTACTTATATACATATATGTATATCCATCGTAAATATATATATATATATATATAACATTACCTTCAAACATAAAGCAATAATATCAAATGACATTTATACATTAGATGCATACACACACACACATATATATACATGCCACTTTATCCATTTGATGTTCTAATGCATATGGGTGGCTCGCCCGTAGGCATGCATAGATATGTATATCTTTGTATGCTTATGTATGTGACTATTCATGTGCATGAGTTTAGTGTGGAGATGCGTATATGTATGTATGTATACATCATATGTACATATCCCATCGATTATACTTTTAAAGAAGTACTCAAAAACACAAAGAGAATCAAACACTTATTCAAGCATGACTTCTAAAACAAACAAAACCTTTTCTAAACAACCAATTCAAGGTATCATACCTTCACCCAAAACTATTGACTTGACTATACTATTAGTGAGTGTGTGAAAGATCAGTTTAGACTCTCTTGAGTAATACTTCCCCTCCCTTCTGGAGGTGTGAAGTTGTACCTGCATCCAACTCAATATATTGCATAGGTAGTTAGAAGTTCACATTAAATCCACAAGTGCATCACAATCATTGAAAAAGAATTAGAACATTCACATTGCAATTCAAATTCATTTCATTATACTTCATCAATATAATCATATTACTCCTTTAAAAGCAATAAGATCACAATACATATTTCAATATTACATTCACTTGTCATTAACATTGATCATCATATTTACCCATGAAGGTAAAAGTAACTCAGTAACAATAAGACGAGATGTAACATTTCCCATTTTAATTTGGGTTCAATGTTGATATTTGTTGTTGAAGGGGTGTCACATTTTGCAGGAGTTAGTTTATGAAGAAACCATTGATTGTGATGTTTTGGGAATCAGGTGAATATGGTGGAAGTGTATATGTATTAACTTGACTACTATATTTCAAGTTTGTGAAGGGTGATGGGTTTGGAGATATGATGTTTGAGTTGATAAAACTATTAGGATTCCCAATGGAAACACTCAAAGTTGGAGTTATTTTGTTGCTTGGTTGCATCATTGTGGTAACTGTTGGATTTGTATATGTTGGAATAGAGGCCATAGTTGTAGGGAGAGAAACTTGACTTCCTCCTTGACTTTGGGTGTACCTCAAAGTTTGAGCACAACTAGCAATTTTAGGTACATAATTGTCTATATTGTAGGCTAGACTATGCATTACCTCTAATCCTTGAGCATCATCAAGCAATTTCCTCATGTTATCTATCACAGGGACCATTGTGCTAGCGATATATTTCATGCTCACATGGTATTGAATATTTTCTAAGGCTTTGTCTAATTGTTTCAATTTCTCTTCAGGGACATGAGCCACCAAGGTTTCAACATCAGTGATAGTGGTTGATGGTAAGGTCATGAGAATTGTGGCATTAGGGATGGAGTCTAAAATGGGTTGAGTATTGACAACACTTATTTTGAAAGGGTTGGATAACTCAAGATTCACAGTGGATGTACCAACATCGCGTGATGCCATGAGTCTCAAACTATGTCTCACTGAAGTATTAGCAATAAGACACTAGGTTGTGAAACTCATGCAAGTTTTACAACACCAAACTGTTAAATAAGTACAAAAAACACACAAAAATAGAAAGTTGGTTCTTCTCTCTTTCATTAATGTTGCTAGGTTTTTTTGTTCTTCATTCAACAGGCATTTAACATAGAAAGTGATCTTGAGTGCTTCTTATGTTCCCACATTGACTGGAGTGGCCTTTTCTACTAGAACTGTTGACTTCTTTGGATGCATTGCACTAAGGGGGAGATTGAATCCCTCATCCTTGGGTGCCTCTGAGAGGTTTTCACCTTCGGATGTGTCCTTTGTTTTTACTATTTAAGGATCAGAAATTGCCATAGTGTGGTTTTAACTTAGAGATTTGCATGTTAGTTGCATTTCATTAATTATGCGATTGAAGGATTCAATCATCTCCTTGTATTATGCCCCTATGTCTAGCTCTATGTCAAAACCTTCCTTGTGATTTTCCCTTGGTAAGTTGTCTTGAAGTTCTATGAATTCTGAGATCGCTTCATTTTTTTGAATAAATCTAGAATTGGTGGTCCTTGTTGGTCTAGGTCAATGAGTTGTGGATATACTAGGCCTATTTCAATCAGTTGATTGCTTGGAGAAAAGGATGTTATCGATATCATGAAGAGGGATTTGTTCTCAAATAGGTCAACAACATCAAGGGGGAATTCTTCTAGGGTCATATCACGTGATTTCGGTAACCAAGAGGAAGCCTTAGCTTGTTTAGCAAAAGCACCTTTGCTAATAAGGGTGACCTTTCTAGTAGTACAACCTAACCTAAGATTCTTTAGGCATTTCTCAGGAATAATGGGTTCTAGCGAACCATTATCATTCTATCCTAGCTTCTCATTCTTGTTATAGCCCCATCCCTTCATTAGCTGCAAGCCTTTATTGTCATATTCCATGGGAAGAATAAGGATAGGTCATTCATCCTAATAGAGGAGTTTAGAGATATCCTCCTCATTGATATCTTCTTGGTTCAAATTTCCCCACTTGGTGAAGGTAGCAGCTATCATCTTGATTGTTTCAGGTGCTTCATTGCTAGATGTGGGTTTCCCATGGGATCGAGGAGAAAGAGGTAGCTCTCCTAAGACAAAGGTATTCTTCATTAGCTTATAGTTTCCACAACCATCATCCTAGATTATAGCGTTGATGTCGGGAATGTTCTGCACAATGGGTGCTTTCATTTTTGAGGTAGATGCAAGGGATGAAGGGTCAACAAATGAGGAAGATGGTGTAGGCCCTTCATCATTCTTGGGTATTTGGGGGATTTTATAAAAATTGGCTTCAAGATTCTTGCAGTAGTAAAAAGGTTCAAGATCTGCGTGGATAGTAATTTCTCTGCCCTCAAAAGGAAACTTTACACATTGATGATAGGTCGAGGCTACAAATTTTAGGGCATGGATCCATGGTCGGCCAAGTAGGATGTTGTAAGGAAGATCAAGGTCTAACACTTGGCATTTAGTTTCTACAAGTATGGGTCCCACTTGGATGGGTAGTGCAATGACTCCTTGTGATACCCACTCTTGATCGTCATATGCTCTGATGGTGGTACTCTTTGATTTCTCAATTGTATCCACTAAATAGCCTAGGTTCCTAATCAAATAATGGTGAGCTAGTAAGGCTTTATATTCTTGTTGAGCCACAAGGGCTACTTGTTGGGCTTGTTGTTGTTGTTGTTACACCATGAGGGCTTGTTGTTGGGTTTGCCATTGTTGTTGTGCCACTAACGCTTCTTGATGGGATTGATGTTGTTTTTGTGTTGAGGCTACTTGTTGTTGTGCTACTTTTTGTGCCGCTAAGGCTTGTTGTTGTTGTTGTTGTTATTGTCGTACTGCTAGGTCTACTTGTTGTTGTTGGTGTTGGGTTGGTTTTTGTGCCACTAAGGTTGCTTTATTTTTTGCTTTTGTTAGATGAATTGCTAATAAGCCTGGTGTGCTTGCTATAAAGCTAAGGCATGCGCTTGCAATGTAGGATCGGTTGGTTGTTGGAACATCTATGGTGGATTGTGGGTGTTGATGTTTTGAGCAGGTAGCGGATGGTTGATGAGAGGTTGTGGATTCCCTTGATTTAAAATTCCTTTTAAGATAGTGGATTGAGGTGGAGGAATGTAGGTTTGAGGTCCCATTTGATTTTGCATGGTGAAGGGGACTGTGGGGAAAGATGAGGATGGTGCCATAGGTTTTGTGATGGTAATGACACACTAGGACCTTGATCCCATTGATTAAAAAGGTTCCAATATCCTATGTCTTTAGGATTTCCTTGTGTTAGAGATGTGGAAAAGGTATTACCTGGGTTGATGGGATTCGTAACCAAGGGATTATTTTGATGTGGGTTGATAGTGGATGTGTTTTATGAAACCAATGGTGTGGATGAACCATTTGGAGGATGGGATAGAGATTTCCCTATTTTTGTTAAGGCTTGATTTTTCATTATGGTGTTGGAATTCCCTTGTGGGTTTATTTGAGACACTTGGTCCACACTTCCTTGCGAGAGGTTGGGAACACTTGTGGTACTTGTGGGGATGGATGAAGATGGGTACCCTTGATATGTTGATGTTTTCATGGATTCATGAATTGTAAGTGGCTTATGCTGATGCAAGGGGTGTTCAGGGATGATTGGGGTACGAAAGGTTGGTGTCCAAGTAGTGCTTTGAGGTGGATTGGTATTGAGAGTACCCACAAGTGTGTTTCTTTCGAAAGGAAGAGTTAGACCAAAGTTTTTGGAAAGAATAGTTGCAAGACTAGAGGTGGATGTTTGATTTTTCCCTAGTGATGGAGTTGTTAAGTCTTGTGTCAAAGGTTGCACAATAAATGATGGGAAATTAGAGAAACATTTTCTAAGGCTTGATGTTCTTGTTTGTACTCCATTATTTCTTCCTTAGTAAGTTCAAATGGGTTGTTCGTAATGTCTTCAATCTCATAGGGCCTTGATGGAGATGAGGGTTGTTGTGATGGGGTAAATTGACTTCTTGGATCGAATTCTAAAGGATTGGGATCACTTGAGGTGAATGTGACTTTGGTTTTCTCTATGATTCTCTTGTATGTGATCTTGTCTTTACCATAAATTTTGGGTCACCTATGTGAGAGTTGTGTTGAGATTTATAATGTTTGAACTCTCTAGTTGACTCAAATCTAGGTAAAAGGGACACTCTAAGTATTTTTGGAGAAATGATGATAATGGGAGATGAAGAGGTGGATGATGTGGGAAGTGATATTTGCAAACGTTTTGAGACAATACTTTTGACTTAAGTTTGGTGTTTGATGTTTGGATAAAGGATGATTATCTAACATAAATAAATGCATGTAAAAGGATCCATTTCACATATAATATAGCTAAGTTAGGGGTTGGTTTGATAGATGTTTAAGTCAAAAAGTGTTTGTGTATTCAAAAATTTTGCAAAGTTTGGTTAAATGAAGGATGAAATTTGATGAAGGGGGGAATCAAATGTTTGACCCAATGTTAACCTAAATTGAACCTTTGTTTGATAAGACCAAGGTAGTGAGAAACATGCTATACCTCTAAAGTTTTCAAATCTTAAAGACCCAATGTTTTAGATAGGTTCAAGATCATGAAAATGACAAGGGTTTTGACCGCAAAAGAACGTATACAAGTCTCGGTTGTTCCTTGAAGCACGTTTGTAGAAGTTGTATACCAACCTAGTTCTATTTTGATGAAGTGTTAAAAGGTGTTTGTTGAGAGATTTTGGATTAAGATTCCTAAGTTTGAAGAGACGACCTGTAGACCTTCTCTTGGGGATTTTTATTTTGTGTGAGATCATTTAGAGAATTTTTAAGATTATGAAAAGGAGGATATTTATTGCCACATGGGTGGTGGTAATATGGCCCTTCCAGCCTCAATATCGGTTTGTTCCTCTTCTTCATCTAAGATGTTTGTTGTGTTTCTCCATTGAGTTGGTGTTTCTTTTGTTTCAAAAGTGAAGCTTCTCAAACTACTAACTATATCGGTTTGTTCTACTTCAATAATTTCAAAGTTTGGTTGAATGACAGTAGGTGTAAGGTCAGGTTGTTCAATGTGAGTGATCAGTCTCCAAATGGTCATGTGGGGTTCAATTTTTCAATTTGTATTGCTTAAGTGAATTTCTCTTACCACAAACACTTGTCTTGATTAAGTTTAAAACTAAATGTCTATGTCAAAAACATTATAAATTTCACAAGGTCCATTTTGTGAAAAGGATGAAATTCAAGCCATAGTTGCCTATGTTAACTTTGGGATGAATGGATTGAGATATAAGGCAAGATATTTATAAATCTCTAAGGATAGAAATCCTTAGGACAAGCATTAATATCAAGGCTATTTCAAAAGGTATCCATATTTAGACCAAAGGGTTTGAAATTTTGAAAAGACTTTGTTGATGTTTGTTTGCAATGTTTTGAAACCAAGCAAAGTATTAAACTGACTCACAAGAATTTACCATACTAGGTTCAAAAGATACTACTTGTTGAATCCTCACTTGGATTTCTCCAAACACTAAGACAATGCAATTATCTAGAGATTTGGCGACATTGTCTCCCCTCCATGGCACACACTTCTCGGGACCGCCAAATCTCAAATCCTGAAGATCCGAAGATCCTAAGGATATTTCTATTTCAACAATTGAATAGTAAAATATGGGGAAGATTTGGAACGACCATTCTTGCACCAACAAGCATAAAGTTTTTTGTCTTCTAAACAATGGTTCATAGTAAGGGCTTTTGTTCAAGGTGGCCATACATGCGGTAAGATTAGCTCAAGATTATTTCAATCAAGAGGCCTCCCAGTCTCTTCCTAAGAAGATATTTTAACGTATCACACAAATACTTAGGGTGACACTTATCGGTATGAAACATTCACACATGTTTTTTATGACTTTTGTCACAAACACATTTTTATATAGTGATTTGAAAGAGATTGGCTTTAGCTCATTACTGCTTGGGTCGTTCCCTCCTTTCAAAGAGGGGAGGAAAGCCTTCTAAAGATAAATAAAAGCAAGGAACTATGTTTGTAATTTGATCTCTCTGATCACATGAAACAAGGAGAGAGCACACACAATGCCTTTTCCCTACACTAGCATGGGGTTTGTTTTTAATCGAAATTGAAAGATGTGGGTGATTATACAAAATGTTAAGGAATGTTTTTTATTCTCAAGATCGTCGAGTGGCATGAGAGAAGTGCATACACATTCAATGATGAAAATGCAAACCACAAGACATGGAAAACACTTTCTAATGTTAACCCTCAAAGAAAAGATGAGTTTATTTTAAGCACCAAACAAAGTTTTGAGTTGTTTTGTTCAATTTTAAACCCAACGTAAAATGATGAAGTGAGGGTTCAATTTTAGTCCCTTTGAGTGTTATTTTTAAAACCCAATTGAAAGATAGCGTGGTCCTAAAGCATAAAATGCAAAACATGATAATGGGTTATAATTCCCCAAAAGTATAAAATGAAAAGCATGACAATGGGTTATAATTTCCCTAAAGCATAAAATGAAAAGCATGATAATGGGTTATAATTTCACAAGTTAACTTGCAAATGAAGTCAAGTAAGTTTGTTGAAAAAGGAATATTCCCCTTTTTAAAATGAGTGAGGAAATAGAATATTCTTTGGAATATTCTCATGAGTGAGAGAAAATAGAAATTTAACAAATTAAAATAAAGCTTAATTGTGCAAAAAGAGAAGGAATATTCTATGGGAATATTCATTTTGGAGGAATGTGCAAAGGAGTAATATTCCCTTGCAAGTGGGGGGAATTAGATTTATTACTAATTGAATAATTAAAACAATGTTAATTATGCAATTAGGAGAATTAGATGATATTCATTAAATAAATTGATTTAATAAATGGTGGAAAGGTGGAATGATATTTAATTAAATAACTTGGGGTTATTTAATTAAATAAGAAGACTTGGGGATTTAAATTAAATAAATTGATGTATTTAATTTAATAAGACAAAATGTTAGAATGAAAAGGGGTGAATTAACCTGATTAAATTAATGAGCTTAATAGATGCAAATGAGACAATTAATTAAATAGCTAGGCTAATTTAATTAATTAAGCGAGAAGAGGATGGGTTTCAGGATGAAATGATGTTAGTATACCCAATTCGAGTGCATGATATCATTCAGGACATTTTTAAGTGTCTACACCTATGACTACCTTTGATTGAGAAAACTAAGAATGAAAATATGTATTAAAAACTTACAAACTAACACAAACCTAGCACGCATGTGTGTGTATGTGCTCATGATGTTGAGAAATTATGTTTCAACTTCCAGCTTGAAGTCCTCATTTTCATGCCTTGGTGATTTTTGTATTGTTTGCAAAGTTCTGGCAGAGGCGGAGCCAGGATGGAACTTGGCATTGTTCTGTTTGCCTATGTTCCGGGTCTCTGGCGGAGGTGGGACCGGGATGGAACTTGGAATTGTTCTGTTTGCATAAGTTTCGGGTTTCGGTTCTCGTTCCTGCTTCGACTCCGCTTCCTATCGTCTGTTTTTCTCGGTTCGCTTCGCAAGTTCTGGCGGAGGCAGAACCAGTTTTGGAAGTTGGAAATGTTCGTTTGCCAGGTTCTTGTTTCAGTTTCTGTTCCGACTCCTGCTTTTGTGATCTGGTTCTTCTGGATGTTTGGATTCTCCTTGAGGTTTTTTCCTCTGCCTTGTCCTGGTTCTGGATTGTTGTTTCTTGCAGTTGGCGGAGGCAGAACCGGAACTGGATTGGTTCTTGATCTTGGACTTTTGGTAAAGTCCTATTTCTATTCTTGTTCCATCTCCGACTCCAACTCCAGTCTTTTGTGTTCCCATCTTCGTTTGACCCTAGGTTGACTTTACTCGGTCAGAACTATTTCCAATGAGTTCCCCTTTTCCATGGGCGGACGCGGAACCGAATTGGTTCCTGAACCTGAAATTTCGGTAGGGTCATGTTTTGACTCCAGTTCCAACTCCGACTCCGGCAGTGTGTATTTTCGGTGGAGTCCTGTTTCGACTCCTGTTCTGACTCTAGCTCTGGCAGTGTTAGAAATGACTTCAAGTCTTGGTCGCGCCCGATGACTATTTGACTGTTTTGGTTGCTCTGTCAACTACGATTGCTAATGGGTCTTGGATGCATGGCACCTGGTTGAATAGTGATTGGACGGATACCAAGATAGTTATTGTGGCAATTGCATTTGTCAACGAAGGGTGGCGAGCTCAACCATTTTGAGTAATGGCTTTGAATGCAAAGTCGGCTTGTTGCAGGAGATCTATCAGATCCAACCAGTTGCGTGATTTGAGGATGGACTTCATTGCTCTTCTGAGTTAGTTACATTTTGGATTAGAGATGTGTTATTTCTCATAAGTTAGACAAGTTGAGTTTGAGTCATAAGTTGCAAGCTGAAGAACAAGAAGGACGTGAGTTCTTGAAGAGGGTTTTGAACTGTATGTTGTGAAAACATTGTAACAGTGAATTTGAAACTCTCTGGGTGATTGTGAGCTGAGCAAAGAAGTCTAGATATTGTATGTAATCGATTCATTATTGTAATACAATTTTTTTGACTTTGTGTGGTGGGTTTTTTACCTGAAAGGGTTTTCCCACGTAAATACTGTTTCATCTTTGTTCTGCTTATCTTTCTAGTTTCTCATTGCCATGTTTATATGCATCTCTATAAGTTTTAGAAACTGTTAGTTTTTTGTTTTTGCTTCTCTCCCCTATAGTAAAGGTGTTAAGGGAATGTATTTCGTACTATTGGGTCAGTAGATCCCCATTCTTTTCCCTTCAAAGTGGTATCAGAGCTTGGCCTATTCGTGTTATCCTTGCTAGGGAAAATTAGTTTTTGCACTAATACTGTTTCAGTGGGAGACTTGCATTGTTAAACTTGTTTCTGTTGTGAGATGGCGAGTACATTTGGTAGGATAGATATCGAGAAGTTTAATGGCAGCAACTTTGAGTTATGGAAACTCAAAATAGAAGACTTGCTTGTGGATATAGACCTCTGGATTGCAGTGTCTGGAACTAAGCCACAAACTACGACCCAAGAAGCTTGGGATCTTGCTGATAGAAAAGCAAGAGGATTGATAAGACTGATTCTAGCCGATTCTGTGCTCTTGAATGTTCATGAGGAGACATCTGCAGCTGCTTTATGGAAGAATCTTGGTGATATTTACCAAGGAAAATCTCTGGTAAACAAGTTATTCTTGATAAAGAATTTATACTCCTTGAAGATGGACAAAGGTGCATCTGTTGTAGATCATCTGAACTCATTTAATATGAGTGTTACTCAGCTGGCATCTGTAGGTGTAAAGATTGAGGAGGAGGATCATTGCATGCTCCTGTTGTGTTCGTTACCTAACAGCTGGGATCATCTTGTGATGGCTATTGGAAGCATAACCACTGCTTTCAAGACTGATGATGTGGTTGCTTCGCTTTTGTCTGAAGAAATGCAAAGGAAATTTTATGAGATGGCCAAAGATGCTCTTTCTGTTCGAGGTAGAACAAAGGAGAAAGGCAAGAAGAAAGACAACAAGTCGAAATCCAAGTCTAAAGGGAGATCAAAGTCTCCTGGTAAAAAGTCCAAGGTAAAGTGCTTGAAACAGTGGGCAACCTGGTCATATCAGGAAGGACTGCAAGGAGAAGAAGAAGAAGAATGCTTCTGACAATGAATCTTCTCAAAGTGATGCAGATGCCTTCATTGCAGTAGCCTTGACAACTCAGGCATCAGATGATGTTTGGTTAGTTGATTCAGGTGATTCTTTTCACATGACATCCAATAGAGATTGGTTCTCAAAGTATGAGAAGTATGATGGTGGAAAGGTATACTTGGCAAGTGATTCAACGCTGGAGATTGTTGGTAGAGGAAGGGTCTAATTCAGTTTCCTGATGGTAGAGTCAAAGGAATTGGTGGTGTTCTTCACATCCCAGGTTTGTCTCAAAATCTTCTTTCTGTTAGTAAGTTAAATGATGCTGGTGTAGAAGTTTCTTTTCTAGTAAGGGATGCAAAATGGCTAGAGGTGCAATGGTGTTAGCTAAGGGTGTTCGTACTGGCACTCTGTACAAGTTAGATGCATGATCTATTTTTTGTAATAGTGCCTCTGTAAAGTCATGTAATTCTGCACCTATAGAGAAAGATGAAGACTCTTCGCTATCTGCAAATGCTTTGGAGGTAAGACTCCCAACAGAGAAGACTATGTTATGGCATCATAGACTTGGTCACATTGGTGAGAAAGGTTTAAAAAATTTGAAGAACAAAAACCTTGTAGAAGGGCTTGATGATTGTAACCTTGAGTTCGATTTCTGTGAACATTGTATCTATGGAAAGCAACACCGTGTTTCTTTCTCCTCTAGTCCTCACAAATCTTCTGGTATATTGGATTATATTCATTCTAATGTGTTTGGTCCAGTTAATGTTCCTTCATTATCGAATTCTAGATATTATGTTTCTTTTATTGATGACTATTCGAGAAGGGAATTTGTATACTTTCTTAAAAGTAAATCAGAAGTGTTCTGTCAGTTTAAAGAGTTCAAATCTTTAGTTGAAAATCAGATTGGAAGGAAAATAAAGTGTTTAAGGATAGACAATGGAGGTGAGTTTTTTTCTGCAGATTTTGAAAGGTACTGCACTGATCATGGAATTAAAAGGCATAAGACAACCCCCTACACTCCACAGCAAAATGGAGTTGCTGAAAGGTTGAATAGGACACTGATGGAAAAGGCAAGGCGTATGCTGAGTGGTGCTGGTTTGGAGCAGAAGTTCTAGGCTGAGGCTGTTGCTACAACATGTTATTTGATAAATAGATCTCCTTGTTTAGCTCTTGTTGACATGACACCTTTGGAAGCATGGTCAGGTAAGAAACCCTCATTAAGGCATGTTCGAGTATTTGGCTGTGAGGCATATGTTCATGTGCCAAATGAAAAGAGATCAAATTTGGATAACAAGGCTATGAAATGTATTCTCATCGGCTATGGAGTTGGTGTGAAAGGATACAAGCTTTGGAACCTTGTTACCGAGAAGGTTTTGTATAGCAAAAGTGTGATACTTCGTGAGCTGAAACCTCTAGTAAGTGATCAATAGCCTGAGACAAATCAGAGTGATAAGAAGAAGGATGCAGTTGAGATTCCCCAAACTCCAGAAAGGGAAGAGTTGCATGGTGTACCTGAGATTGAGGAGAGCTCAAGCAGCTTTGGAAGTTTTGATGATGAAGAACAACCTCAGCCTCTAAGGAGATCTACATGAGAAAGAAGGCAACCAGAAAGGTATAGTTTCTCTATGTTAGATTCAAATTGTGCTTATGCCTTAATTACTAGCACTGATGAGCCTAGGACTATCAAACAAGCAATCAACATGGCTTATTCAAAGTCTTGGCTAGAAGCCATGAATGAGGAGATGGATTCCTTGAAAAAAAATGATACCTGGAAGTTGGTACCACTGCCTAAAGGGCAAAAGCCTGTTGGCTGCAAGTAGATATTCAAAAGGAAGGCAGGCCTTGATGGCAGTGTGGAGAAGTATAAGGCACGACTGGTTGCAAATGGTTTTTCCCAAGTTGAGGGAATTGATTATGGAGAGATCTTTTCCCCTATAGCAAAGTTGATATCCATCAAATTTTTGTTGTCATTGGCAGCTGTGTATAACTATGAAATTGAGCAGATGGATGTGAAGACAGTGTTTCTCCATGGTGAACTGGAAGAAGAAATCTACATGTCCCAGCCTGAGCATTCTGTTGAAAGAGGTAAACAAAATCTGGTTTGCAAATTAAATAAATCTCTCTATGGTCTAAAGTAATCTCTTAGAATGTGGTACCAAAAATTTGACACTTTTGTGTTGTCAATTGGGTTTTTGAGATCAAAATCTGATCATTGCATCTATTATAAATGTGAGAATGATCGTGTGCTTGTTATTACTCTGTATGTTGATGACATGTTATTCATTGGTAATAGCAAGGCAATGATTTCTGATCTTAAAACTCAGTTGTCTGCTAAGTTCAAAATGAAAGATCTTGGAGCAGCAAGGTACATTCTTGGGATGGAGATAACCAGGGATAGAATAAGCAGAAAGCTTTGGCTCAGTCAAAGTAAGTATGTGAAAACCGTTCTAGAGAGGTTTAGCATGACTGATTGCAAGCAGCTAGTTGTTCCAATCATGCAAGGATTGAAACTATCTGTTGAAGACTGTCCAAAGTCTGCTACTGAGATGGAGGAAATGACCAATGTGCCTTATGCAAGTACAGTAGGCAGTTTGATGTATGCTATAGTCTGCACAAGACCAGACATTGCCCAAGCAGTGGGAGTTCTAAGCCGGTTCATGGCAAATCCAGGGAGATCAAATTGGGATACTATAAAGAGTGTGTTTAGGTATTTGAAGGGTACTTCAGATTATGCTTTGTGTTACCATGTCAGTATGGTTGCATCACAGAGGACTCTTAGCATTCAGGTATATTTTGATTCTGATTGGGCAGGGGACATTGATAGCAGAAGTTCCACCAGTGGATACACTTTCATGCTTAATGGTGGAGCAATCAGTTGGATGAGCAAGCGACAAGCTATAGTTGCTTTATCCATGACAAAGGTAGAGTACATGGCAGCAAATCATGCTTGCAAGGAGGCAGTGTGGCTGAGGTGTTTGTGTTTGGACATTGGATTTAATGCTGAGCAGATTTCAATTTGCTGTGATAGTCAAAGTGCCATTTGTTTGGCAAAGAATCCGACCTTTCATGCCAGGACCAAGCACATAGATGTGCAATATCACTTTGTGAGGGATATGGTTGAAGATGGAAAGGTCAGTATGGATAAGGTTGACACCTTGTAGAATGTTGCAGATGCCTTGACAAAGCCGGTTAGCACAGACAAGTTCAGATGGTGCATAGAATCGATGGGCCTTGGGGCCTAGATAGACAGTAAAGTTTTGATGTTTTGAGGAAGCTAGAAGTGTTCACCAAGTGGGAGATTGTTGAGAAATTATGTCTCAACTTCCAGCTTGAAGTCCTCATTTTCATGCCTTGGTGATTTTTGTATTGTTTGCAAAGTACTGGCAGAGGTGGAGCCAGGATGGAACTTGACATTGTTTTGTTTGCCTATGTTCCGAGTCTCTAGCGGAGGCAGAACTGGGATGGAACTTGGCATTGTTCTGTTTGCCTAAGTTCTAGGTTTCGGTTCTCGTTCCTGCTCCAACTCCGCTTCCTATCGTCTGTTTCTTCTCGCTTCGCTTCGTAGGTTCTAGTGGAGGCAGAACCAGTTTTGGAAGTTGGCAATGTCCGTTTGCTAGGTTCCTGTTTCAGTTTCAGTTTCGACTCCGGGTCCGACTCCTACTTTTGTGATCTGGTTCTTTTGGATGTTTGGATTCTCCTCGGGGTGTTTTCCTCTGCCTTGTCTTGGTTCTGGATTCTTGTTTCTTGCAGTTGGTGGAGGTGGAACCGGAATCGGATTGGTTCCTGATCTTGGACTTTTGGTAAAGTCATGTTTATGTTCCTATTCCATCTCCGACTTCGATGCCGGTCTTTTGTGTTCCCATCTTCGTTTGACCCCAGGTTGACTTTACCCGGTTAGAACTATTTCCGATGAGTTCCCCTTTGTCGTGGACGGACGTGGAACCGAATTGGTTCTTGAACCTGAAATTTCGGTAGGGTCATGTTTTGACTCCAGTTCCGACTCCGACAGTGTGTATTTTCAGTGGAGTCCTATTTCAATTCCTATTCCGACTCCGGCTCTAGCAGTGTTAGAAATGACTTGAAGTCTTGGTTGCACCCAATGACTATTTGGCCATTTTGGTTGCTCTTTCAGCTGCGATTGCTGATGGGTCTTGGATGTGTGGAACCTGGTTGAATAGTGATTGGACATATACCAAGATAGTTATTTTGGTAGTTGCATTTGTCAATGAAGGGTGGCGAGCTCGACCGTTTTGAGTAATGGCTTTGAATGCAAAGTCGGCTCGTTGTAGGAGATCTGTCAGATCCGACCAGTTGCATGATTTCAGGATGGACTTCATTGCTCTTCTGAGTCGATTACATTTTGGATTAGAGATGTGTTATTTCTTATAAGTTAGACAAGTTGAGTTTGAGTCATAAATTGTAGAGCAAGTTGAAGTTTAGAGCTGAAGAACAAGAAGGACGTGAGTTCTTGAAGAGGGTTTTGAACTGTATGTTGTGAAAACATTGTAACAGTGAATCTGAAACTCTCTGGGTGATTGTGAACTGAGCAAAGAAGTCTAGGTATTGTATGTAATCGATTCATTACTGTAATACAATTGTTTTGACTTTGTGTGGTGGGTTTTTTACCTGAAAGGGTTTTCCCACATAAATACTGTGTCATCTTTGTTCTACTTATCTTTCTGGTTTCTCATTGCCATGGTTATATGAATCTCTATAAGTTTTAGAAATAGTTAGTTTTTCATTTTTGCTTCTCTCCCCTATAGTAAAGGTGTTAAGAGAATGTATTCCGTACTATTGGGTCAGTAGATCCGCATTCTTTTTTCATTTCACATGATGTGCTCGAGATTTGATGTAGTTTCTCAATCCAACAACATAATCTTGCCTTGCATCTAATTTCAACATTTGAAAATGGCTTAAGGAATGATTAGCTATAGATTTGATGAGGATAAATGGAGAGTCGAGATTGATTTAGAATGGATGGCTAGAATTGAATGAGAAGAATCTAAGTTTGAGAGAGAGGAGAAACTAAATTTTGGTATTTGGTGTATAGAGTGTTGGGATTGATTGGATTAAGTGAAAGGTTGGGACTAAAAGTTAATTTGAATTTGGATAGAAGGTAGTTGGAAATGGGTGCCTAGGATTTAAGATTGACTCCACTTAGAATTAATTATTTAGATTTATTTTAGTTTTTTTGTGTGGATGAGACATGATTATCCTATTAGTGGGGAACTAGACTAAGATTTGGAGGTTTAAGCTAATTAATCAAATAATAAGATTATTTGACTAATAAGTGGAGAGGGATGAAGGAAATTATTTTAATTAAATAAATATGATTTATTTGATAATTTGATGATGGAGGATTTTTTTTTTCACTATATAAGTAGCATTTATAGGTGTTGGACCTAAACACAAAAGGCCCATCAGGGCAAAAATTTCAACGTAACACAAAAAGATCAAAGGTTGTTGGCCAAAGACAACAAACCAAAATCAAACCAATAGCAGATCATAGTTGTTTTAAAAAATAAAAATAAAACAAAGGGAGTAGTAGACTAATTAACAATTTTATCACAATCCTCCTTGAGGAATTTAAAAAGGTCCTAGTTATTTGAACTAGTGCTAGCACCTTTGGAATCATCATGACTTTAAATTTCATCTTTTAACACTAAAACCAAAGTGGTTGTCAAATGGTGGATGAATTTTAAAGTAAAGCATGAAAGACTACACAACTTCCTTTCCAGACCATCAACTTAAGACATCAGGGCAGCTGCATCCTTTGCAAGGTAAAAATACAAAACTGTGTCACACTTTATAAAGGAATCAAAAAACACAAACAAAAATTCTCAACTTCGACTGTATAATTGTGGTTTTTATGTTTTGAATTTAAAAATGATGTAAATTGATGAAATGTAGAACTTTTGATGAAGCTTATTCCTATAATTTTTCAAAAAAATTAAATTGTTTTAATATTTTTCATATAAATTTAAGAGTAGATTTTGAATTGCTGAAAATTTCAAGAAAAGTGACATTGAGTTGGAGTCAAGAAAAAATAGAAAATAATTTTATTTAGCCTTTATTTTTTTCCCAAATAGATACTTCAATATCTGGTGCATGGAAAAAAATAAAAAAATTGATGGATATTTTCCTCATAATTACGTTTTAAAGTCAAACATACTAGAATTCGATAGTTTTCATTTGATGTCAACTATTTTCTAAATTTTTTATCATTTTCAAAAAATAAATTATACCCTTTTGAAGAGGATTCACTCCTATAGTGCACCGTATATTTTTTAAATTTTTAAATATGTTTTAGTATTTTATTATTATTTTAATCAACCTCATGTTTTTTATTTTAACAATCTACTCTCATTATTTAAAATAAAAAACATATTAAAACTAATCAAAATATCAATAAAATTATATATTTGGATTCTTGACTCTAAGCTCTACAAAAAGGTATTTTATGCTTTTGAAAATTGCACTTGGTACAATTTCACATTGCACTTTAGCCTAATAAAAGATGATAATACGATTTCCCTTTCACTTAAATTTAATTTCATCCTTAAACCCCTTTATTTTTGGTCTTCAAGTGAATTTTTATTGCAAACACTAGCATGATGTGCAGACATCTATGTGCCACATAAATGTCCTGAAAAGATTCCTAATTTTGTAGTCATTGGGATGTTACACTTTTTCTTTCCTATGAAGTGTAATGCCTTTATTGTTGTAGATGCACCCAAAAATGCCTTCTTGTATGTCTTTTCTTCATTCAAACTCTCATTCTCTCATTCCTTCAGCTCATTCTTGCATTATCTCAATCTATCTTTCATTCTAGCTCTCACTCTCTCATTCTTGTTCCCTTCTACACTATTTTCTCAAGATCTATCTCATGTCTTGGCTTCTACATTGGTATTGTGATCTTCTTGGCACATCTAGAGTGTTACATAATCTCCTTCAACATCACTAGCTTGCTTAAGGGAGGGTAACAACACTCTCTTCTATTTGAATTATTGTATTTGTTTTAGTAGCATATTGTATTTTAGCTTGTCTATTGTCTTATCAATCTACTTATTTATCTATTATTTTATCTATTTGTCTATTTGGCTATCTACAGAGGTGGAAACACCAAAGTGAGGGTTTGACTGAGGCAAGCCCGAAAATACCCTCAACATTTTTCTTTGTTTTCGTGTGTTCAAATTATTGATTTGGAGTGTTACAAGAGGCTTAATAGCATTGGACCTCTTGTGAGTTCATTCTTCTCTTTTCTATTTTGTCATTTCATTTCATTCCTTTTGATCTATGCATGTTATTTATTTTTATGTTATTTTTGTTATTTTCATTATTTTGTTAGTTTAGTAAAACTTACAAATTTTAGTCTTTGAGTAGCAAGTAGAATCTTTGTATTTTTGTCAATAAGTTATGTTCTTGGACCATATGAGACTAAAATGCATCATGGGGATGTCTACATGTCGCACTATCATCCTTGGCCAAGAGCCAACTAGCTTTCTCATGAGACCTCTAAAGTCTTTTTTTTCAGTCTCTAAAGTGCTTATTCTGAAATCTATCCTAAAACATAAAATACAATAAAAAAATATCCTTTGTTCACCCTTGTCACTTTAGCTTTGCCCTTGAGGCAGTAGAGGAACACTCTCTCTTTGAGGAGGCAGACGAGTGTCATTTTTCCTACGCTACATTTTGGTGAACCCAATTTGGGCCTATTCTTACCCTTTGTCTTTTTGTCAAAAAAATTTCTTCTCTCTTGTTGGGATGTGTATTGGATAGAATGTTGTGATGCTTTTTATGAGTTTCATGACCCAATACACTAATTTCAGATATGTAGTTAGGATAAAATATCGAAATCTAGATATGGGGTCTAGAAGATAGTTCAATACTCTTCGTTAAGGTCCCAACTTTGATGAATTCTCTACAAGATTGTCATACATTTTTCCCCTCCTTTTGTTTTCACTCAACCGTAAGCCAAAGTTCAAGATCAATCTCTGCCAACTGATCCTTCTAACTCTTCCTCTCCCATAGCTAATGAATCTTCTCTCATCATTCTTGCTAAGCATATCTATTCTTTGGAAGTGAGACTTGGAGAGTTCAAAAAAAAATTATCAAAATAAAATTCATACTCTCAAGCTACTCCTCTCTTTAACGGTTTGCTAAATTTACTTATTTCATATAGTAGAGGTCTGGAGTTACTTCAAGGGATTTAAAATATAGTGGAAACCCATATCCCCTCATATAATTTTCTCTTCGGTAATCCTCAAAATTTTCAATCAAAAATCATTGGCCACTAGTTTTATGTTTCGATGTCAGGAGTGTCTGTGCATATGGTTGACACAGATCCTTATGTTCCTTCCATCGTTGCTGTTAATAATACTAATACAGTGCCCTAGAGGGTGCTAGAATTAAAGGGAATTGACACCCTTTGGGATTTGAAATTTCGCCATCTGTAACTTGAATCCCTCCACCTCGACCACTTCAACTATTCAGGGCTCATCAACCAATCATGTCCTTAATGCTTTGTTATAGAACATGGGGTAGATACAATTGTAGTTAGTAAACTTGGCTAGTTGCACTTCTCAATCTACCTTAAAATCATATTATCATCGTAGTCCTATATCCCTTCCTATTTTGAATACTCCCATCCCTCAAGGGATAAAAATTCCTAAATTTGACAAGAATAATGGTAGGGGAGATCCGTAGACACATGTCTCATCCTTCACCATCATGTGTACCAACTTATTTTATCATGATGCTTTGTTAGCAAAGTTGTTCCCATGTTCCCTCAAGGACGCTGCTTTGGAATGGTTTTGCTCGCTTCCTAATAATTCTATCTTTTCTCTCAACCAATTAGTAAATTAGTTCTTGAAAAAAATTCAAGAAAACATCAAAAAGAAGATCACCTTCACTAATCTCATCTAATGCAAGCAAGAAACCCATGAAAAAGTAACTAATTTCATTACCTATTATCAAGCTCTATTCTCCCAAATCTCCTATTCCCTACTAGATTTTGTTGTATGTGTGTTTGTTGCAAAGCTGATGTCGACATTGCGAGATAAATTCCTTCTAATGAAATACCCTTCCTTTGCTCATTTTTGTGTTACACTATGTGAATACCAACAAATGATAATGCAGTATGAGGATTCTTCCTCATCCTACCATCCAGATAACCAGTTATCCATGTCTATTTTTGAGGAATCAAAAAAGAATAAAGCAGTAGCAAACATGGTATTTTCTCTTACTAAAAAGAACTTTGTAGGATGTACCAAAACATTGAAAAAATTATCTGATTACTGCACAAATTTTCTTTAGAAATTGTTAAAATATGGTTTAATTTCCCTCCCCAAAATAAGACCGTTATCTGATCCCTATCATAAGTAGTACAACACGTAAATTTTTTGTCAATACCACTAGGTCTCAGATCATAATCTCGAATGATGTTTTCTTCTTAGGAATGTTATCTACGACCACATCAATAATGGTACCATCCAACTTGATGGTAAGTTCAACAAAATTCTGATAAATCTGTAGCCAAATGTAACTGTCAGCTACATATATACACAAATATTTTCCCTTCCCATTATTCTAATTTGATCACATCCACTTCTTCATTTGTCGATCCTAGTCCATCTGAATATGTGAACATGGTTTCATTCACTCATATTCCTCCTTCAGGTCATGTGGATAAAACAACTGCTATAACATTTATACCATGTGAATTTCCTCTTAATAGGGAACCTTCTCTATTGTACATACCAACTCGAGTCAGTTATAATGTTTTGATTGTCGTTATGGTTGACCCTATGAGTTAGGTCAATTTCATCAGAGAGGACACCCTCTTCATAAATAATCTATATGAGGAGAAATATGATGAGTCATAGACCATCCTCCATATACATGATGGTCTTTTTGTCCAACCTATTGGTTTTATCTCTTTGTCGGTCCTTGTTAGACCTAAAACTCTTGAAGTCCCATTTATTGTGATATTAGAATATGATCTATTCAGGATTAGACTAGGCATTCCTTGGCTATTCTTCATGAATGTGGTTACCTCTATTATGCACAAATGTTTGAAGTTTCCTCATGATGGCACAATGTAAACCACTTGTATCATATGGGGGCTTCTCCTTTGATCTTTTTTGGCCTACTCTAGTTAGACCCTTATCACCTGGAGGGGACTTTCTCTACAAGGCCTATTTTAGGTATAAGACCAGAGGTTTGATCTCTAATGTTATCTTCATACCTTCCTCCCATGTCATTTCTATGATGGCTTCTATGTGTGTGCAATAGTGTCTGGTTCTCTACACCTTCGAAGGCTAAGGACAAGCACACTCTTGCCCATGGGCCTTCCCCTTCTTCTTCATCCTCTTTTGTGACTTCACAACCCTTAGTGGTGTCCTTAGTTCCTCCTACTATGCCCTAAATAGGAAAAGGAAAGGTTTCTATGTTGTGGATGTCTAAAGTGCAAGCCTTCCAACTTCTCATCTTACCCATGGTTCCTCGACCCACCTTATATGATAAGGGGAAGCATTCATGTGGGTTTGTTCCTACATCTTGATCTCTGAGGCCTCCCTCTATTTCTCCAACTACCTCTAAATTAGATAAAGGAAAGGGGACACAGTTGAGACCTTTGTATCTCTTTTTTTTCCTCCTCCTATCCCTCCTTAGGATCCTTCTCTTTTTCTATTGATAGCTCTAGAGGCTTCTCCTTTGGTAGAGCAAGATCCCCCAGAGTATTCTTAGCCCAATCTTCCTAGTTCCCATAGTTGTTACAAATGACTTGTGTGTGAGTGTAAGCATTGTCAATGTGCATTGTTCTAGGAGTGTGAGGCTTCACAGAAGACCAAGGATGCACCTTTTGTCTCTACTTATGCTTCTATCTCTCCTTCTACTTATCTTTCTACTCATGTTTTAGTTTTTGTTTTAATTCCTGTGTCTATTCCCATCACCTCTGTCTTGCTTTTGGCTTCCTCAATGGATCTTGATGAACCTCACCCTAAGTGGGTGCAAGCGTTCATTACTTGTTCTATGGAGTTGTCTCTGATCACCTCTTTACTATATCTTCTTCCTTTCCCTGAGCTTTTCAATATGCCTCATATGAAGGTTATGGCTTTCATGGCTCCTTCTCCTTCTTCCTCTTTTGCTTCTACTATGAGGACTCCACAACCTCCGCTTAAGCATAAATTGTAGCATGACCTCACTTCAAATATTTGTCACAAAAATTCTTCCTTGCCTTCTTTGTCTTATTATATTTTTGCATGCACCATCCTTGTGACAAATAAGGCACATCCTTCACAAGAGTTTGTCACTTTCCCTTTTTTAGAGGATGACACTGACTCTCAATTTTCTCATCCTCCTCCTATTTAGTCATAGAAATTCAACCTAATGAAGTGTATGTTTGACTCGTTGGAGGATATACCAAATTTTTCATCTATCTTTGCTAGATCAATGATATTGACCTCGTACAATCTTGTGATGGATACTTCAAGGGAGATTCCTCTTTGGCTCTTGCTATAGGTGATTCGGTAGGCACTGATCTTTCTATCCCCCCTATAGGCTTATCTTCCCTCACCCTATGATGATCTAGATTAGGAGTAGGATGAATTATTGGAGGTGTCAGAATAGAGTGGTACCTCTTCTTTATCTTTAGTTTAGATTTGTGTGTGTGTGTGTTTTCCCCTATGCTTGTTTGTTTATGTTTGTGCTCTCGCCTAAAGGACCCTTGCTACCCTTGTAGGTACTTGAATACAAGAGAGAATCTATGTCGTACACTTCTTCTATTTATCTTATCATTCTTCAGTTTTTCATAAACTTTTCTTTTTTATGTTGAGAATGATGCAAAGCATTGGGGTATTTAGGATTCTTTTATGTTGACCATAATTTTATTTGTCTTCATATGCTCTTCTTCTCATTTCAATCTATTTAGGGGTGATGATAGTTCATACATATTGTACTATATTTATCTATCTATATCTATGATCAGTTCTAACCCTGAATAATTGGATCCCTATGTGATCTTGATTTCTTTGTCTCTATTTTTCTTGATGTTATGGATTCTATGTGTTGTCCCTTGCGTGACAACATCCCATGGTTACATCTCTATGTATTTTTTTCCAAAACATCTCTTTATCTTTATCTTCTCCTTAGAATGATATGTGCTCCTTTACGTAGCACACATCATTCTAAGGGGGGCTATCATATCTTCTCATTCTTATTTTTGAAAAAAATGTCTTAAAAATATATCTTGATGTCTTATAATCTTGTCATCTAGCTTGGGGCAACCTGACTAGACTTATCTTTCCTATCTTCTTTGTGACTATCCTACAATGAAGTTTTTAGTAGCCATAGGCTTATCTACTTATTGTATCATCTCTAGATTGATAGCCATACCTATTAGGATTGTCTTTTATTTGATCAGATTATGTCATGTCTTCAAATTATGTCATATATTCAAATTATATCATGTCTATGAAATTTATTGTGTCTTTTTTTTTCTTTTTTCCTAACATTTTTATCTACAGCTAGCATGTTTATGGTGAGATTGCAATCAAATTTGTAGGATGGAAGACTTGTGTCCTTGGTTGAGAGTCAGCCAACTTACTCACAAGACTTCTAAAGTCTACTCTTTCAGTCTTTAAAGTCCTTATTCTAAAATCTATCCTAAAACATAAAATATAATCAAAATTATTCTTTGTCCACCCTTGTCACCTAAGCTCTTCCCTTGAGGAGGAAGAGGGGTGTCATTTTCCACTACTACAAATTCATAGATTTTTTTTCCCACCACCATTCTTAGAGCTTTGCTTTTGGAATAGCATTATCCACTAACTATTCATTACTTCAATAATATTCATACTTCATCCTTTCTTTATGCTATGATATTCTCTATAAGTAGTTACAAATTTAGCATCCTACAACACAAAAAATAAGAATATTGTATTCTCTTTAAGAAAAACCAATGTCTAATACATATTTAAATTATATTTATATCCATTTCATTGATCCATTCATTCAGATTAAATCCTATTTTAATAATAAAATTTTCTATAGAAGGATTATGAGGTTTTCTATTTAGGTTTGCAAGGAATTTTTTAGTTCATATATATTTTATAAGCTTAAAATTAGGATTTTGGGTCCATTTAGAGTTTTGTAGGCTTGCAATCAAGGGTTTGAGGTCCTTTTATAGTTTACATTGTTGAAAAGTTCGGATAACTGAGGGGGGGTGAATCATTTATCACAAAACAATTTTCTTGACCTTAATTAATCTGGTGCAATCTTAAATCAATAAGATAATTATTAAAATAGATATGGACATGAAAGAACATAAGAACACAATGCACAATGAACACTGAAATTTACGTGGAAACCTAAGATGGGAAAAACCATGGAGAATGCTAATTCTCAATTATAGAACACCGATTAAGGTGATTTTTACAAGGGCTCACTGCCAAAATTCTCATTGCAGGTAAGGCTCACTACCAATGGGCTCACTGCCTGACTATTACAACCAAAATTAAAAAAGGCTCACTGCCAAAAAAATGATGAAAGGGAATCCACCACTGGAAATAACTGTCACCAATAGTCACACTAGAAGAATCTCACTGTCTACTGCCTCCGGTCACCTAATTTTGCATACTTCACAATATTTGGATTTTCAAATTCGCATTCACCACACTTGCTTTCATCGAACATAATCAAATTTTACTTATACCATTCCATGCCTTCATAATCTCCTAAGTCGATCAAACAAAATTTGAATTAGGTCACCACAAAACATTTCCACGATGGAAAGGAATGAAACATGGACCATACAAAACCTCCTCACTCAAATCAACACACTACATATTAACCATGATATCCAAAACCAAAGAATAGAATATACACACTACAATGCAAACAATGATCTGGGGCGCGTTAACCAATTTCCAGATCATCCAGATGCATAAAAGTGTATCTCATTATGTTGCAAAATGAAGGGGACCAAGACAAGCACAAACAAAGATAGATCATCACAACACAACATCCAGAGCATGCCAATCCGGATCACCAAAGCATCAAAATTGAACCTTAATCAACCAACCAAGATATGTTGACATCAATGACAACCATTAATGAAAACAATCAACAACATCACATTCCAACAATCTCCCCATTTGTCATTGATGGAAACATTCATCAAAGACAAAGCAAACAACACAATTTCAACATCAAAAAACATTAAGGACCTTCTTGTCTTCTCACCCTTTGACATCAAAGACAAAGGGAAAAAACTCCCCCTAAAAAACTTACTCCGCTCCCCCTTTGAGGAAGCCATCAAGCATTGATCCAGATAAGTGTGAGCATAATACCCTGGACCAATGCACACCCTCGTGTAAATTATTGTAGGCTAGGAGGGGGAAAAACCCCTAACTTTTGTCGAAGATACTCAAAAGTATCTTTTCTCAACAGTTTTGTGAAAATGTCTACAATCTTCTCTTTTGTAGGTACATATTGAAGTCTTACCTTATTGTCCAAAACCTTCTCTCTCAAGAAGTGGTATCTAATGGATATGTGTTTTGTTTTGGAGTGTTGTACCAAATTCTAATTGGAAATGTTTATTACACTAGTATAATCACACATATATTTGAGATCGGTTCATCAAATGATATGCCAATGACTTTCAAAATTTGTTTCATCCATAGTACCTGAGTGCAACATGAGGATGCTGCAATGTATTCAACTTTAGCAGTAGATAAAGATAAAAAAATCTTGTTTCTTGCTTGACCAAGCAACCAATTGGGAGCCAACTAAATAAGCTCCACCACTTGTGCTCCACCTGTTATCAAAATACCCGACCCAATCAACATCAGTATAGGGTGTAAAAGTGAAATCTAAATCCTTTGGATACCATAACCTGATATCTTTTGTACCCTTCAAATATCTAAAGATCCTTCTTACTGCAACAACATGTGATTCCTTTGGTTCTTGCTGAAATCTAGCTACTAAATAAACAACATACATAATGTCTGGTCTAGTAGCTGTCAAATATAACAATCCTCCAATCATTGACCTGTATATACTTGCATCAACTTTAGGTGAATTATCTTCTTTTGTCAACTTGCATCTGGTAATAATAGGTGTACAAACCGGTTTGGAGTTCTCCAATCCAAACTTCCTCAATAATTATTTGGTATACTTGGACTGAGAGATGCAAATTCCTTTGCTATTCTGATTTACTTGTAATCCAAGGAAGAAATTTAACTCACCTATCATAGACATTTTGAATTCCTTCTACATTTCATCTACAAATTTTCTGCACAAATCATCATTTCTTCTAAAGATTATGTCATCAACATAAACCACAACAATCAACATTTGATTTGAATAATTTTTTTAGTATAAATTACTATCAGCAGATCCCTTTTGATATCCTTGTCCAATCAAATACTTGTCTAATATTCCATACCAAGCTCTAGGTTCCTACTTCAATCCATATAAAGCTTTCTTCAACTTGCAAATAGTATCTGGGTCATTTCCTGACTTAAATTCCTCAGGTTGCTCAATGTAGACTTCTTCTTTCATTTCTCCATTTAACAATGTTGATTTCACATCCATTTGATATAATTTGAAATGCTTAAAAGCCACAAAATCCAAGAATATCTGAATCACTCCCATATGGGCAACATGGGCATAAGTCTCTTCAAAATCAATACCTTCGATCTGAGTGTAACCTTTGCAAACTAATCTTGCCTTGTTTCTTATTACTTTTTCATTTTCATCCAGCTTGTTCTGGAATACCCACTTTGTCCCAATTACATTTTTGTCTATCAGTCTGGGCACAAGTTCCCAAGTCTGATTTTTCTCTATTTGGTCAAGCTCTTCTTTCATTGCCTTCACCCAATTTTGATCATTGCATGCTTCTTCCATAGTCTTTGGCTTAGTTTCTGAGAGTAAACACAGTAATAATTATTCTTGAGCAGATTTGCTTATTGTGATGATTCATTTATTCTTATCTCCAATAAACTATTTTTCTGAGTGGTTTCTTTGTACATACCTTGGAGTTTTAGTTGTAGATGTCGGAGCCTCCTTTGTCTCTTCTTCTTTCTTATCCTTCTTTCCTTTTTCATTTGAGTCATCTGATTCATATTCAATATGACTGTTAGGATTTCTTTGAAAATCGTCACCCACTTTCACATTCACACTTTCAACTATCTTGTCCAGTCTCTTGTTGTAACACCAATGCACTTTTCTTCTTGTAGAGTAACCCAAAAATATGCCTTCATCAAATCTACTGTCAAACTCTCCAAGGTTTTCCTCGTCTCTCCGTATGTAACATTTACTTCCAAATTTTTTGAAGTGCTTTACTGTGGGAGCTCTTCCATGCCATAGCTCATATGATGTCTTTCCGTACCTCCTCCAGAATAGTACTTCATTAAGAGTGTAAATTGTTGTGTGTATTGCTTCTTTCTAGTAGACCTTTGTTAAACTTGCTTCCTTGATCATTGTTCTAGTTGCTTCTTGAACTGTCTAGTTCATTCTTTCCACTACACCATTCTGTTGTGGTGTTCTAGGGGTCTATCTTTTAATGTTGTGTTTCTCACATAGCTTGTTGAATTCATCAGAAGTAAGCTCTCCTCCTCTATCATATCTTAAACACCTGATTCTCCTGTCAACTTCATTCTCAAATCTTTCCTTGCAAATCTTGAATTTTTCTAAAGCCTCTGATTTTTCTCTTAAAAATGTAACCCAAGTTAGTCTAGAATAATCATCTATTAAGAGCATGAAATAATTCTCACCTTGTAAGCTTCTTGTTCTAGTTGGACCACATAGGTCAGTGTGTAATAGGTCCAACAATCCGGTATATGATTCTTCTTTTCCTCAGAATGTTCCCCTGGTCTATTTTCCTTCTTGACATCCTTTGTAGATAATGTTGTCTAGTTTGGTCAGTCTTGGCACATCTCTGACTACTCTTGTTGAACTTATCCTTACCAAATTGTCGAAGTTGATGTGACACATCCTTCAGTGCCAAAGCCAACTTTCATTGCTCTGAGATAATAAGCATCTCTTTGTAGCTCCTTCAAATTGATACATATTACCACTTGTTCTTCTTACTACTGCAATAATAGTTCTAGAACTCTTCTGAATCTCACAACCATCATCCTGAAATACAACATTATATTCATTCTTGCACACCTGTCCAACACTCAAAAGGTTATGATATAATCCCTTCACATAGTAAGCATTGTCAGTGTTATGTTTTTCATCAAAGGTAATAGAACCGATTCCAAAAATATGTGCCATATTATAATCTCCAAATCTAAAAGAACCTCCATCATATTTCTCAAGATTCACAAAATTACTTTTATCACCAGTCATATGATTTGAACATCCACTATCAATCACCCATTCATCTCTATTTCTTTTTACAAATAATGCAGCTTCAGTGTTATTAGATTCTGGACAAATATTAGAGATATCAAATCTAGGTTCATCCTTTTCCCCCCAAAACAAACAATCCTCTTCATTTGATTCATCATCTGAAATACTAGCATTTTAATTAACATAATAGGCCTTCTTATTGATTCTTTTAAAATTTCTCTTGTTCCTTTTTCTGAACACCTAGATGCTAGATGACCAATCTTTCCACATTAAATCATTTAAGAGGTAACATACCTTTGTACTTTCCGGTACCTTTCTTCAGTTTTCTTGTTGATGCAGGAGCATCCAGTGGTGTAAGGGCAACCCTACATCACCCAAAAATCATCTTTACTTTCATTTAGATTTTTGTAGATGTTTTTGCATTTATGGATACCCTTTTCATCGAAGATGAATTCCCAACTTTCGGAATTGCCTTTCTGTTGTTTCTGCTCAACTGCTATTTTTAGCAGGTGTGAATTTGAAGGCATGCAAAGGTATAAATTTTAGGGAAGCTTTAGGACATAAAAATAAGCACTTTGGTGAAAGAATCAGGTCAAGATCATTCCTAGTTTGAAAGTTATTTGAGTCCTAGTTTCTATTTTTTGCCCTAAAAACTCTTCCAAGCCCTGTTTGAGGCACTAAACGGTATCATATGGGCCCATAAATCATCAGAACTAATGGATCTGGTTCTTAACGCATTCTTCACCTCAAGACCTTTCCAACAGTTCAAAAAACGGAGTCTCGGATCAAAAGTTATGGCTGCCGGAAGTTGGTCAATTTTTGGAAAATTGCCAATTTTCGAATTATGACTCAATTTTTGAATTTCAAATTGTAACTTTGGGCACCAAACCACCAAAACTCATTATTCAAAGGTGGTTTTTGGCTCCAAGGAGGCAGTAGCTTTTTGGGGGAAAAAGTGCACAGTGAGAGAAGGGGGATTTTGGTAGTTTTTGGTAATTTTGCATGTATTGCAGAACTTGAGGATTTGAGATCCTCTGCATGTAAGATTTTCACACTCAGAATATTAATAAGAATCTCTGGTTGCGTTTATTATTTTCTATGTCTCGGGTTGCACCCTCATCACTTGTGAAGTTTTCTTCCAACTCATCAGAATTTTCACTATTCAGATCTTCTTCTTTTTTTGTGGCTTTGAAGGTTGTTTCAGATTTCCCCTTTTCTTTTCTAAATTTCATCATCTCAAACGTGGTCAAGGTGCCAAATAGTTTCTCTTTGGTGAATTTCTTCAGATCATAAACTTCCTCAATAGCTGATATCTTGTCACTGTAGCTCTCCAGTAGGGTCATCAAAATTTTCTCCATAACATCTTCATCTGTTAGAGTGCCTCCTTGATTTTTGACTTCATTTACTGCACTATCAACTCTCTGAAAGTAGCTTGCTATATCTTCACCTTCTTCCATCCTCAAGTTTTCATATCTACGCTTAGTTGCCAACTTCTTTGATAATTTGACTCTATCATTTCCTTCATAGATTTCTTTCAACTTTTCCCAAACTTCATAAGCAATGCTCAATGAAATAACTTTTGTTAACTTAGCCTTAGAAAAAGCACTATAGATTGCATACCTTGCTTTTTCATTTTCTTCATAGGTTGAAATCTCATCTACAGTATTAGGACCATTTTTTGGTATAACATATTTTGCCTCAACAAGTTTCCAAGTATTGTAGCCTAGAGAAATCATGTAACCTCTCATCTACACTTTACAGAATTTGTAGTCGGATCCATCAAACATAGGGATTGTCATTTTTTGCACCATCGGATCTACCTCAAGTGGTTAAGCTCTTCTTTGAGGAATCAAAGATCTGATACTTATTTTTGAACAACCTGGATAACTGAGAGGGGGTGAATCAGTTATCACAAAATAATTTTCTTGACCTTAATTAATCCAATGCAATATTAAATCAACCAGATAATTATTAAAACAGATAGGAACATGAAAGCACATAAAAAAACCATGAAAAATGAACACCATAATTTATGTGGAAACCCAAGCTAGGAAAAACCACGGAGAATGATAATTCTCAATTATAAAACATCGATTACGGTGACACCGATTAAGGTAATTTTTACAAGGACTCACTGCCAAAATGCTCACTGCAGGTAAGGATCATTTCTAGTGGGATCACTGCCTGGCTATTACAACTAAAAGTAAAAAAGGCTCATTTCCAAAAGACAAAGGTTCACTGCTAGAAGAATGATGAAAGGGAAACCACTGCTCGAAATAACTATCACAAACAGTCACACCAGAAGAATCTCACTATCTGCTACCTTCGGTCATATACTTTCGCATACTTCACAATATTTAGATTTTCAGATTTGCATTCACCACACTTGATTTCATTGAATAGAATCAATTTTTACTTATATCATTACATGCCTTCATAATCTCCTAAGTCAGCCAAACACAATTTGAATTAGGTCACCACAAAACATTCCCATAGTGGAAAGGAATGAAATGTGGACCATACATAACCTCCTCACTCAAATCAACATGCTACATATTAACCATGATATCCAGAACCAATGAATAGAATATACATTCTACAATGCAAACAATTTTATGGGGCACGTTAACCAATTTACAGATCAATTCAGACCCATAAGAGTGTATCTCATTATGTTGCAAAATGAAGGGGACCAAGACAAGCACAACCAACCATAGATCATCACAACACAACATTCAGAGCATGCCAATCCAGATCACCAAAGCATCAAAACTAAACCTTAATCAATCACCCAAGATATGTTGACATCAATGAGAACCATTAATGACAATAATCAACAACATCACATTCCAACATACATGCTAAAAAATAAGTTTTTAAGGTCTATATGGAACTCATAAGACTAAAATTGAGGTTTTGATTTTTTTCTACAATTCATGGGATTGGAATTAAGGTTTTGAGGTCCATTTACAATTCACAATCCTAGAATCAAGATGTAAAGTCCATCTATAGCTCACAAGCCTAAAATCAAGGTTTTGATGTCCATTTTTAGTTCATGAGCTTACAATCTAGATTTAAGGTAAATTTTTGGAATGGAATCAATGTTTTGAGGTAGGATTGTAGGGAATATGGGTGCACAAGAAAAATCCACCACCAAAAAAGCAATAAAACTATAAAAAATTTAGAGTATGACCACATAGACTATAAATGTATTGAAAAAGTTTAATTTTTCACCTATACAAAGCTGGAAAAAGTTGGAGAATTTTTGTAGTTGTATAAATAATTCATGATTGTGCCAAAAATTTAAAACTTCACTTACGAAAAATTTATCCTTTGATAGAATTTTTTTATTTTCTTGAGAATTGACCTACCCTAAGAAAATTTGATATGGAACAAAAATTCTAGAGACCCTAACTTTTCATTTGGGAAGTCATTTTGATCCATGTATTTATTGTTGCAAGTATGAATGTGTTTGGTGGTTTTGTCATTAATGTTGTCATTGATGTCAACACAATTCAAAGTGATTGCAGGTGGTACATGTATAGTCGAGATACTATAGAAGTGTTGAGAGTACATGGATCTATCTTTATGGTGTTGCAGGTGGGTGTGTTGATGTCAAGTGCTTTTGAGAAAATTAATAAACAATGAAGATAAAGTTGTGTGTGTGTTTTGAATGTGCTTTGGTAATGTGTTCTAAATTTCTTTTGTGTTGATCCTATGCTTGTGCAGATCTGTATTATTGTTTGTGGGCTTCACTAGATAATGCATCCTGAGTTTTAGCTTCTGGGTTGATGGAGAGTGGAAGTTGTGTTCACCGGTGTGTGAACCGGTTTGGTAGAACTGTTTATCTGTGGACTAGGAGAGATGTCTCTGCTTTGTAGTTCTCTAGTGGTTTGTCTCAAATCTTGCAGATTTGGAAGATGGTTGATATTGTTGTTATCTGTGTTCTAGAAAACACACTTGTGGTTTGGTGCTCTGAAAGACCTGTTCCAAAGCTACTGTGTGTCTGCACGGTCTGGTTGGACTGTTGCAGAATGTTTTATGTATGAAGATTGTTGCAATTATTTTGGATGTATTTGAAGGTTTCTAAGAGGTGTTCTAGTGTCTGGTGAAGCATGTTGTGTGATCCACATGTCATCATCTTGTTGTGGATGCACATACTTCAAAGTTTATTGGTGTTTTCATTAGGTTTGGTCGACCTGGTGTCTACATGTTACATGGAGGATAAACATCGATTAAGGAAGCATATGATTGATCCAAGATATTGTTTGGGTCCTAATTAAGTATGCAATTGGTCCCCTCTCATTCTTATCCACCACGAGAATGTTGAGTCACCAACCTGATTTGAATTTATAAAATAAAGGATGTGTAGCCGACCTTGGAGAAAGTTTCTAAGGTTGAAGATGGTATAAATGCAGGTCAATATGTTATCAATTGGAAGTGAACAAGTGTGCGAAACAAGTGTGAAGAGCAGAGTGTGTGAAAGTGTGAATCAAGGAAGCAATACTTCAATGTGTTAGACTCCTGAAAGTAGTGAGCTGATGGTGTTTGTGATTCTTTGATCAAAGTTGCGAATGTGTAAAACCTGTTGTGGTGGATTTTCTATAATCTTTCTTTATCTATAGGTAGTGAGCCTCCTTTTGGATAGTGAATCTTATATGTAGGAAGTGAGCCTTTGTATCTGGGTAGTGAGTCCTTTCTAGGCAGTGAGCCCTCTGGCAGTGAGCCTTTGTATCTGGTTTTGTATTACTACTATATTGTGAATTAATCCTCACCGTGGTTTTTCCCTTATTGGGTTTTCCACGTAAATCTGGTGTCTAGTATTTTCTTTATGTTATCTACATTTCATGTTTATACTTAATAACAGATTAAAGTGATTATGAATTGATTAAGATCAGAAGTGAAAGTAATTTGATACAACTGATTCACCCCCCCTCTCAGTTGTCTTGTGCATTTGAACATTTATAATTAAGGACTTTGGCATAATCAAATCATGGTGACCACTTGCATTGGCTCAAGACTATTTCAATATTTTTTAGAGCCAAATTCCATCATCTAAGGCCTCAAATTTTCATTTTAGTGCTTTTCAATATTTTCTAAAATTTGAACCAAGATAATTGTGTGTACAAGTATGGACTTGGGTTGCAAATTATTCTCAAGAATTCTTTAGATCAATAGAGGGTAGGAGATAATAATTAGGCCATTCCATGAATTATAAACCTAAACTAAGGGTCTAAAAATGACTATCAAGAAATAGAGTAAGATTCATGTTAGACCCACACCTCCAATTTAAAAACCTGTGAATTAAATAAATACTAATTTGAAAATAGATAGGTGTAGCCACTTCTCAAGGAATAGGGGAATATTTTGGAGGCCACAATAAATTCTCCCTTCCTTAAAATTAAAAGAGAAACACATGAAGGTAATACCAAGAAAATATAAAATATTGACTATAGTGTAGAAAAATGTACTCCATTACATTTTCACACTATATTTGGGTCCCTTACTAAATTAGAATTAATTAAGCCTCTAATTGCCTAAATTTTTCATTTACAAGCCTAATTAATTGCAGTTTCTGAAAGGGGAGTTGTGATTTAATTAATGCATTTATTATTTTTATCATCCCAAAATTCAAAAATCTTGATAATTTAGGTCAGGGCGAATGGGTCCCATTTAATTTGAAAATTTAAAATTTAAATATGTTTTTGGAGGTATTTTCATGATCCAAAATTCATATTCAAATGTCGACTTGTAATGTCTAATTTTTGAGAAATTAAAAAATCATCTATAAAAGCAATGTTATTTTTGTTGCAAGATGGTATATCCCTTAGTCTTCCTTGTCCAACACGGTGCTTGGGTTTGTGACATGGCTTAACCACCTCTTGTGGATCTTACATAAATATGGTGGTTGTATTGGGCATTAGCAGGTTAATCTTTTGGTGCAACGACAACCACCAATGTAACAATTGGTATCAGAGCCGAGGTCACAGGTTCAAACCCCTCGCTTGCTCTAAGGGGGATTGTTGCAAGATGGTGTGTCCCTTGGTCTTCCTTATACAACACGGAACTTGGGTTTGTGACATATATTAACCACCTCCTATGGATCTTACATAAATCCGACGGTTGTATTGGGCATTGACATGTCAATCTTTTGGTGCAATGACAACTACCAATGTAACAATTTTATCAATTCAAAAATAGATTTTTCAAGAGAGAATTCATTCTAGTTTCACAAGAGCTAAGATTATTGTCAAAGGTGTTAAAGAGAACATTTCTTCATCATTTTTTGTAGCACTCAAGATCTCAAGCATCATGTCAAAGTTATCAAACATCATGCATGTTTTTGGAGCTAACATTGTGATGAAAGTTTCAAATATCAAATTCAAATATTCAAGTATCAAGATCCACATCCATTGAAGCAATTTCATGCAAGATCAAGATCAATATTTCAATCCTCCAAAGGTTTATTCAAGGTTTTGGTGAGTTGTAACATAGCAATTGTTCATTCATCATTCCTTTCATATTTCATTGTTTCTATTCAAGGTTTAATTACCAAAATGGGATTTGACCAAGGCAAACCTCCATTCACCAAAAAAAATATATTTTTTCCCTCTTGTGTGTGTTTTACAGAGCTTAGGTTGAAGAAAAATTGAAGATTGGAGATCTCTAAAGTGTAAAATTGTCAAAGTTGTCAAAGTTGCAAGAAAAGTTGTCAAGATCATGGAAACTCATATCTCGGATTTATTTCTGACATTTTTGTAGTGAAACCTATGGAAAAAGGTATTTCAAATCCATGTTTAGAGGCTCCCAAAAATTCAGCTCAAAATACTACTCCTAGGACACATTCATCATTCAAATACTTTGCGATAGTTTTGGATGCTCAACAATAACAGTTTGATGATAGGTGCAAAAATACTAAACCATCTCATATCAGTCTAAAATTTGTTGGTTCTATTTGATTAAGGTTTAATCTCATGATTCCAAGTGTTACTATACATTTTAAAGTTGATTTACTATTTTTAGCGTTTCTCCCAAAAGTGTTGTCTTAGCAGATCTACCCCATCCACACACACATAAAGGAAATTGTTAGATCTTCTATAGAATTGACTCACCTAAGGGCTAAAAGTTAACTATATCTTAGAGGATATCATTTCTTGAATGAAATAGAGGAAATATAGGTCATCACACCCCCTTTTCCCCTTTCTATTTATAGTAAATTGGTATTAAACCCCCATTTGTCCATGTTTTGGTGAACCTACACTATTTTTCTATGTTTCATTAAATGGTGAACCCAACATTTTGAATATTCAAAATTCTGATTTGGAGATCCAATCCCTAGATCTAGGATTTTCATAAGTTTTCATTGCATTTCATTACTTTTCATCTCATTTAGGGTTGTCAAAATTGCATTAGTTTACATTGCATATAGGGTTTTAAATTTGCATTTTTGCATTGCTTAAATCTAAAAATTTGAAAAAGTTGCATGCATATTACATTAATTTTGCATAGTACTTGCATACTAGTGTATATTCAATCATTCATATTCAAAAATTGAGTCAAAATTTTATTTCAAAAAGTGTCATATTGTCCATCATTTATCATTCATTTCACTTGCATTTAGACACCAAAATCTGGAAAATTCCGCTACATAAACCACAGTTTAAAACCTGGAACAAAGAACACATAAAACAACTTAGAAATTGATTTTTTTCATTTTTTAAAACCATATACAAGGACCCATTCAACCTTGGGTAAATGATTCCTTGAGGGAACATGAAAACCAACTTTTTGATCATTTTTGTGGTCGTTTCCACTTCCCAGATCCACTGGTAAACCACTGTTTCAATTTGTCAATTTTTAAGAATTTCTATTTTATGCATTAGGGTCTAATCATTCATTTACTTTAGGCATTGTAAATTGGGAAAAAAATTGCATGTTTCGGCTGTGGATAATTTCATATATGTATATATTTATTTTATTTTCAGCATCATTTCATAGTTTAAATAGATTAATTTTCATTTTACACCATAAAGTACCCTAAAAACATCAAACAAAAAAACTAAAACTAAATGATAAACCTTGGAGAAAACATATCCTTTAATCCCTTTATTTGTGATGACTTTGACATGTTAGATGAAGCCCTTGAGGAATTCATCTCACCTAGATCATCCACTAAAGCTTTGGTGTAAGAGCATACAATCATAGTGAATCATGACAATCCTAGTTATTCTTCTCCTGATACCTCTCCTACTTGTGACGAAGGTATCTTGGTGTTAGAAGACCCAATTATTGAACATCATGATAATCTTATTTTTCCCTCTTCCAACGCTACATTTCTCTCAACAAATAGTAAGATGGATGGCATAGATGAAGATGTTAAGTTCACATTAGAAGCCCCCCTCAATAGAAGGTCATCTAGGTAACTCAGTTGAGGTTATGAACACACAAATTGGATCTCCTTTAATTAGTGAGCCTCCTAAATCACCTCCCATCATAGGACCTTGTAAGTTACCTCTAGGAACTATCTTGAATTTATCAAAGCAACTCAGTAGTGACAATGTGTCACAATAACCAAGTTCCTATACTATAGCTCACGCATATAGCATTCCTTAGTGTAGTGGTAAAGAGTATGATCTTGTTGAGAAACTTCATTGTACTCCGATAAACTTCTCCCTTTGTGATTTGATTCAAACATCACCTACATACAATAGTATGCTCCAAGAAACTTTGTAGAAAAATGATATCCAATCTTCTATTAAATTGAGTCATGTAACAACCTCCTTTGATTGTATGCAAGTGACAAAGTTAGAAATCACATTCCCTCAACAAGAATTACCCTCACTTGATATCCAAAATAAACATGAGGTCGTAATAATAAAGGTGATCATTAATGAAGTTGTAGTTTGGTGCACCCTCATAAAAAATGGAGCAGGTCTTAATGTTTGTAGCATTGATCTCCTAGATAAAATTGGTGTGGACAAGAAGCTTATTCAACTCAATTATGTTAATATTCATGGCTTTGACAATGTTAATAGGAAACCATTAGGAATGATCACATTACTTATTGAGGTCGAACCTGTAATTTTGCCTACCCATATCCATATAATGCCAGGACCTCTTTAATACAACCTTATCCTAGGGAGACCATGGATTCATGCCATGAAAGGAGTCCCATCTACTCTTCACCGTGAGATGAAGTTTGAATATAACAATATATACATGGTTGAAGCAGATGAACAAAGCTATAATTCACAATTTCAACATGATTATGACACTTCCAACTACCTTAATACTTTGATTTCAACTTCAAAGGTATAACCTATACAAGTTGATGGTAATCCTAGTTATATTTCACCTACAACTAAACTCTTAGGTGTTGATTGGGGGTTGTTAGCTTTTACACCTCATTTCAAAGAAGAGTCCAAAATCTCACCCTCAAAGTCCTCATATACAAATGATTCATCTTCAAACACATGTTTTAGGGATGATTGGGATTCATTAGATTTTACACCCTCCTTTATGGGAGAGTACAAAATCCCACAATCTAAACTAAAAAATCCTTGTGTTTCATTTGCTCAACTTTATAAAACTTAATAGGGATTTATGTGCTAATGAAGAATCCAACCCTTCTCAGAGGCATACAACCTCTTCATCTGAGTTGGAAGCATGTTATGGTCTTGGATAAAAATTCCTTTTTAAACATGGATATAATGAAAACATAGAGAAAAATTATAGAGATCAAGTGAAGTCTATACCATACTTGTCCAAGCAGTGTCTAGGTTTCCAACCTTTCTTTTCATCTTCATCTAATGCCTTATCATCGACTATGTGTATGACATCTTGTGATGAGAAAAAAATTTCCCCTACTATTGATCAAGAGAATATCTTGTCGAGGCTTCTCCAAGCTTGCTTGATATCTCTACCTTCAAGAACATGAAAGAAATTTTACAACAAAAGTTCATTTTTTGCATATCATAGAGTTCATGCTCATTCTACTAACAAATGTAACGCTTTGATTAATAAAATTCAACATCTTAAGGATTGTGGTGCTCTTCCTTGTGTTGATGCACCTAGTTCCTATAATTGATAATGATTTTCGTCTTATCATGTTGCTCATCACTATGTGGCATTTGTAGATTTATGTGTCTTTCTCATTTCTATTCATGGTGGTACGATATTAGATGCAGCCATATCCCTCTTGGAAACAACATAATAGTTCTTGGTGGTTGTCTTTTTCTCTATGATTGGGTGGAAAGGATAACTAGTTCTTTGATGTGTGCATTATTTTCAAGGATCACCTCTTCCCCTCTTTCTACTTAAAATACCAACATAGAAATTATGTTGACATTTTAAGTGGGGGGCATATTGTACCCCGTTCATTGTTTGCATGTTCCCTTCTTAGTGATGATAGCATACATCTCCTAGAAAGTGCAAATTTTTTGTTCTAAGTGTGTTTTTCTTGATCCATGTGACATGCCTTCCTTGTGTTGATATTATACTTGATTTCCTTCAAGAGCGTGACCTTTCTTGACATACGAGATACCTCTTAGTGGTGATGCTATGGATTACACCCTAAGTTGTGAATATTCTATCCTCAACTAGTCCTCTCTTAGATATATTAGGCATGATGTTCCCTAAGGTGTGACCTTTCATGAACTAAGCAAGACACCTTTGAATATACTTTCCTATTTCATGTATCAAGGCCACCTACCATAACACAACTTGTTTGCCAGTGGAGCCATTTTCATGAGTGCCTAACATAACACAACTTGCTACAATTGTGACCATTTCCATGGTGCCTTATCGAAGTTATTAGGAGGCATAGCTTTGGTATGGTTAGTACAGTGGGAGCCTAGACAAAGGCACAACTTCCCATTAGCCACTTTTTGGGGGCTCACCTAGTGGACAACGGATTTCACTAGCCCTTGTGAGTGTATTTTTCATGGCCACCAAGCATAACACAAATTTCTTTTCTATGGAGCCATGTGTTTTATAAGTGATTTTACATCCTTGTGAGTGTATTTGATGGATGTTGCATAACACAACTTTCTAGTCCATCTTTCTTTTCTCTTCTCATTAATTTTGACATTGTATGTTTGTGTATCTTATTTTGCTACTACATATCATATCTTCATGTGTGTCTCTTTGTGATTATGTTGGTTTTCCATGGGATCTTGGATCTTGGGGGCTTGTGAAACCTCCTTGATCTTTGTCATCCTATTCCATCGACATTCATACACTTAGACCCCTGTTGAAACTTATGTGTATACTTTAGTGTGAGTTTGAGCACAAGTTCATCCTCTCACTAAATTGGGGGCTAAATATAGTGTAGAAAAATGTAGTCCTCTACATTTTCACACTATGTTTGGGTACCTTAATAAATTGGACTTAATTAAGCCTCTAATTGCCAATTTTTTATTTACAAGCTTAATTATTTGCAATTTCCAAAAGGGGAGTTGTGATTTAATTAATGCATTTATTATATTTATCATCTTGAAATTCAATTTTTTGATAATTTAGGTTAGGACACATTCACCCTCCCTTTAAGTTGAAAATTCAAAATTTAAATATGTTTTTGGTGGTATTTTCATAATCCCAAATTCATATTCAAATGTTAGCTTGTAATGTTTAATTTTTTATTTTTTTTATGAATAGGTAGATATCTATATTAATTTAAAGATAATAATACATATTCACAAAAAACGGGTGGGTGGTAAGAAGCCACACCCCAAGAGTCACATGGGTAGCACCTAGAGAAAACAAAAAATCAGATCATGTGGGCCCAGCCCAGAAGTCTAAAAACATGAAAAATTAAAACAAACAGGCCATTAGGTGGCCAGAGCAGTGCCAACAGAGCCTGGGGGGTCTCTGTCATCCATGTTCTTCACCCATACATCAGCGGGGTCTGGAGTGATGTCAGGAGGAGCACCCCAACCATCATCATCTTTTTATTTATCTTTATCTTCTTCCTCACGTTGGGGCGAGATTGCAAGCACCAGCCGCGGAAAACTTTTCCCACTGGTAGGCCAACTAGAACCAAAAGTAGGTGGAGTATAAGAGGGCCATCCAGAACCACCATCGCCGCTCCCCATCACACCACCAGAAGGCCACCCCTGAGCAACCCATGGTGGAGGAGAGTGAGCATGTCGAGGAGGGCGATCCTGCTGAGTAGTGTGTTGGGAATGGGGACGAGCTAAGCCACTTTGCTGCTAGCCCTGAGAGGGTGACCGACCATGGGAGGAAGAGGGTGAGTTGGGGACCCAAGCCACAGCACACGGGGCATTGCCCCAGTGGTCCAGGAGGACCTACAGGTGATCCACCTCCAATGCAACTTTATTAGCTTGCACCTATATCTATAAAAGAACATTAGAACAAATAACTGCTTTAGCATAGAGAGAAACATTAATATCCAATTGAGAATGAGAAAATATGCAAGAATTTCTGTCTTTCCCGATGTTGAAGAGGATTTCCACCCTAAAAGTGTGCCAAAGCTAGGTGAACTTAGCAGGGATCCCAGGTGGATCTCCAAGCAAAACCATATGCCAAGAAAAGGTTTATGGCCGAAAGGGCCGAAAGAAGTCATGTATCCAAGTCCAAAGCTACTGAGCTCTGAGATAAAACCAATAGAGTTGCTTGAAGCTTTCTAATTGCCCATAAAAAGGGCAACGAGGGTCCTGGACCCCCAAGTGAATAAGCCGAGAACCCACAGGAAAGCCTTGGAAAATAATACACCAAGCAAAGTGGGCCAACTTGGGATTAACACTTGCATACCAAATGGCATCAAATCTCCTTCGCCAGACATGAGCTGAGGAATTAAGGAACCACCTTTGGTTCAAACTGTTGATCATAGCAAAATGGGGTGAAAGCCACCTGTAACCAAGCTGCGACTTGTAGCTCCTAAGAGGAGTGTTTGGAAACCACTTCCAGTCCTTCCACCAAGGTTTGTGCCCATGAATTCCAACTTTGTGGAGCATATCAGTCAGAATGGCACTCACCAACACATCAAAGATGGTGTGGTCCTGGTTTTGAAGACTGTGCTGGTCTTTAAAAACATCCCACTGCATGATGCACATAATGGGCCGGTGAAAAAGCTGTTGCAGGGTCCGAATGCCCTTTTTGTGAAATCTGAGGGCTTTGAGCCAAGTCGATTTAGCTAGAGGTTGGCCATTCTGAGCAAGAAGGGGAGACCACTAGAGGTTCTATTGATTGAGCAAAAACCCATCACAAAATCCAGCTCTAACCCATTAGAGCCAAGGCTTGACAACCTCCCAGGCATGCCAAATGCTCTTCACCACAAAATTTCCAACAATTTGAATAGGCTCTCTCATAACCAAGAGGGTTTGTAAGCCTATTCCTTTTTAGGTAGGTATGTGAGCAGGAAATCTAGACTGAATACAATGCCTAAGGAGAATCTTCCAGGCTTCATCTTTGGTGAGGGCCTGGATAATCCACTTGACACAGAGAGAAGTACCTTCTCGTTGAGTGGAGAGCAACCCAAGCCCTTCAAAATCTTTAGGGAGGAAACAAAACTCCCAAGCAACATGATGGAAACCCTTGTGGGTTTTAGAGGAGGCCCATAAAAATCTCGTAGTAGCTTTTCAAGCCTGTTGTAAGCGGCTTTGGAAGGAGCCCAACAAGAGGAATAGTAAACATGAGTGGTAGCCAGGATTTTAGAACAAACTTGGAATTTACCAGCCAAAGAAAGAGGCTTGGTAATCCAGTAAGAAATCTTCTGCTCGACTCTGGATAGCACACCCTACCAAAGCTCCCTGGTGGAAGCCTGTAAGGCAAAGGGAATGCCCAGAAAATGAAAAATCTCTCCCTACCCAATCTACTTCCAATTATAGGATTGAAGCCACATAGGAGTGGGTAGCACCGACTGCCTGTAGCATAAAGTCTTGTGCCATTGGATGGCAGAGCCAAAGGTAAGACATAAATTTTTAAGACAGTCAAGGGCAGCAGTGATAGATTCTTTTTCCTCCAAGAGAGTGAGAAAGGAATCATCCACAAAGTGGCCATTAACAAGCTGCTCCTGCGAGTTTGGGAGAAGAATCCCTTTGACACACTATTGAGAAACAACATGGGCTAAAAGGTACCCAAAGCCTTCAGTTGTAAGCACATACAGAGAAGGGACGAGAGGACACCCTTGATGAATCAAATAGAAAAGACCAAAAACAGAAGATTGGCGGCCATTAATGGTAATGCAAGCCGAAGCATCAGCAAAAAATATTCAAATAGACTGAAAAAAGTTGGGTCCAAACCCCAAGGCTTGCAACATCGCAAGAATGAAAGGCCATTCAATACGATCATAAGCTTTAACAAAGTCAATTTTAACAAACATAGCTTTCTGGTTGGAGCATCGGGCCCACTCCATGCCTTCCCAGACAACAATGATATTATCCAGAATAAATATGGATTTGATGAAACTAGTCTGCTTTGGGTGCACCACCTAAGGCAAAAGATGGTGGATTTTCAGAGCAAGGGCTTTGGCAATGATTTTGAAGGAGACATTGAGAAGCGTGATGGGCCTCCAGTTGCAAATATCCTCTGGATCTCTAGGTTTAGGTATGAATTTTATATTGCCCTTGTTTATTAAATTGCCTAGAGAATTGGCGTGAAAGGCTTCAAGATAAACATGATGCAAGTCACTCCCAACACAATCCCAAAGAGCTTTGTAAAATTCACAAGGGAAGCCATCAATCCTATGAGCCTTGTCATCGGCCATAGAGGAAACAACTTCCTTGAGATCATCAATTGTTAACAATTAATCACAAAAATTCATCTGGGCTGAAGACAACCTATGTGGCACAACAACAAGGTAGTCTTGAAGGGCTTGTTGTCAGATAGGCGTGGAGATAGGCTGTAATGATGAAAAAAGGCTTGGAGAATTTTGGGAAGCTCTGAGAGCACCTTAGTGCCATCCTTGATTTTTTTGATGCCTAGGGATGAGTACTTGGGATGAAGTGCCAAAAAAAATTCTTTGGAGGCACGATCACTGATCTTAAGCTAGTGTAGTTGAGCTTTGATTTGTACACCTCTGGCAGCGTAATTATCAGCCACTTTCTTTTTGTGCCTTAATTCTGCCACCCTGACTTGATGCGATGGGGAAAAAGGATTGGCCGCCAAGGCCTCCATATCTATACGCAAGTCGGTAGTGGTAGCCTCATAAGATCACTGATGAAAGATAGCCAGCTGGCGCCCATAAATGAGTAGGAAACAAGCAGTACGAATGATGGCATCATTCCACTAGGTAATCCAATCTGTATGCCCAGCTGGCCTGCATTCCAAATTTTACACTTGATGAATGTGGGCCATTGTAGGCTTGTGGTAGAGAAGAGACATTTTCAAAAAGAATTGAGTTTTACACATGCGGGGCTAACAAGAAGTCCATTCAATGCAAAAATGAATTGAGAAGTGGTTCGACAGAGTCACTTCCACTAACGGCTTTAGTGGAAAGGAAAAGCTAGCAAAAGAAAAGAAAGATTGAGCCGAGATCATGGCATGATCAAGGTGCTTAAATACTCTGTTAGAACCGACCCTGTAATTACACCAAGTGTGCCAGAGGGAATGAGAATAGTGGCAACCAATATTAGGGTCAAAAAGCCCCAATTTATTACACATGTAAAACCACCCCTCCCTTTCACCAACAGCCCAATGGAAAGGTAAGGTGCCATCCTTGTCGTACGCCACCTCAACCATATTGAAATCCTTGCAAAGCAACCAGGCGGCAACTAGAAAAGAATCATCTATCCAGCGCCAAAGCAAAGAGCGCTCAACAACATCATTAGAGGCATAAACATTGACAATCCCGAAGGAATGATTATCAATGTTGAGAAGAACCCAGCTGACTCACTGGGAAGGATTGGTCCCATGATCCATGATGTAAGAATGCAACCAGGGAGACAAAAAAGTGGCAGCTCAACCACGCCTGACTTCATGCAAAGTGCAAAACATAGTACTGGTTGGCCAAATAGAACGACTTGCCGAGGCAAGTAAAAACCCTGAAATTTTAATTTCTTGGAGACAAAGCACTTCAATCCCTAAATATTTCTGTAAAGTATCCCTAATAGAATACTTTCTGGAGAGGTTAGTTAGACCTCAAACACTCCATGAAAGAAAATTCATGGATGAAACTCCTCCATGCATTCGGAACCTAGTTCCTCCTCAACTAGGGAAGAGAAACTGTTTTTCAAGAAATCTTGGGGAACTAAACCAATCTGGATAGGGGGTGAAAACATCCACTTCTCTGGTACATATTTTCCTTCTTCCGATGGTGGAGATGGACTGCAAGATCGTCATTGAGTCCCTGTTGTGGGAGGAATAGGTGGTTGAGCCCATAGAACAGTCGCAGGCTGAGGTGTTGCCTTTGACCTAGGCTGTACTAAAATAGTAACATCTCCAGAAGGAGCGGTTGTCCCCTTATCATAAGGGTTTGAAACAACTTTGGATGGTTCAGAGGCCTTGGGTGCCGACCCAGAACCAGTTGGCTTATTTTTTCAGTTGGTAACCATAGTCCACTTTGATTCAGCCTTAGCAAAAGGCTTTGTCTGGCGAGGCTTTTCAACATCTCGTGACAGAGATGGTGTACAAGGAACTATTAAAGGGTAGTCCTTGATCTTATGGTCAGCCGACTAGCACCAATAACAAGTGTTGTGCAAGTTGAAATACGTGACTTTCTGGGTGTGCCTAATAGCACCAATTTGAATGTCTACAGACTCTTTCAAATCCTTGGACATATCAACTTCCACACAAACCCGCTTCTGAGGCTGGGCTTGGAAGAACCTGTCAGGTTCGATACAAACAACCCTCCCCAAAGAAGAAGCGATGTGGTTCAGGAAGGGAACACATGGCAAAGACAAACCAGGAAACTCAATCCAGACTAGGACTCGAATTTTGACATCATCTGAGACAACAAAATACCGGGTCCATGCTTGGAATACCAACAAGGATGACCTAACATACTAGGGTCCATGCCCTAAAATGGCTTCGACATGATTAACTTTCACAAAGCGGAATAGAAAAAAGCCTTTGGTCAAGTTCTGGATCATATCAAGGTGGACCCCATGAGGGACCCAAGCCTTGTTGACCCATTCTTTCAGCACACTTTCGAGGGGAGTCCTCCCAACAAAATAACCCACAAGGGTGTGTTGTTCGAGCCATTGGCAAGCAGAATCAAAATCAAGTAAAGGCAGAACTACATCAGCAGGGGCATCAAAATGCTTACCTCATGAAAGACTTTCGGGACAAATTTTAGAGGAAGTTTATTCGGAGGAGGAGCCATTGAACTGCATCGACGAATCGTTAACACCAGCATGAATTGTTGGGTTAATGCCGATTGAAGGCATATTAAACCCCTAAAACTGCAATAAATGTGGTTGTACTCAATGAGGGAGGAATTTTCTTGTGCAAAAGGTGCAATATGATGCAAGAGGGGCCAAGGATGACCGCATAAAACATAAAACCCTAGAATAGCTCATTCACCCAAACTTAATGTTTAATCTTTAGGAAACTAGAAAATCATCTATAAAAGCAAGGTTATTTTATCAATTCAAAACTAGATTTTCAAGAGAGCATTCAGTCAATTATCGCAAGAGGTAAGATTATTGTCAAAGGTTTTCAAGAGTAGATTTCTTCATCATTTTTTGTAGCATTCAAGATCTTAGGAATCATGTCAAATTTATCAAGCATCGTGCATGTTTTTGGAGATAACATTGTGATGTAGGTTTCAAAGATCAAAGTCAAAGATTCAAGTCAAGATTCAAGTATCAAGATCCACATCCATTGAAGCCATTTCAAAAAAGATCAAGATCAATATTTTAGTCCTCCAAAGATCTATTCAAGGGTTTGGTGAGTTGCCACATAGCAATTGTTCATTCATCATTCCTTTCATGTTTCATTATTTCAATTCAAGGTTTAATTACCAAAATGGGGTTTGACCAAGGAAAACCCCCATTCACCAAAAACAAACAAATTTTTCCTCTTGTGTGTTTTTTTTTAGATCTTAGGTTCAAGAAAAATTAAAGATTGGAGATCTCTAAAGTGCAAAATTTGCAAAATTTGTGAAATTTGCAAGAAAAGTTGTCAAGATCACGGAAACTCAGATTTATTTCTAACATTTTTGAAGTGAAAACTATGGGAAAAGGCATCTCAGATCCATCTTCAAAGGCTCCCAAAAATTCAACTCAAAAGACTACTCCCAAGACACATTCTCCATTCAAACACTTTGTGATAGTTCTAGATGCTCAACAACATTTTGATGACAAGTGCAAAAATACTAAACCATCTCAGATCTATTTAAAAGTTGTTGGTTGTGTTAGATTAAGGTTTAATCTCATGATTCCAAGTGTCACTTTGAATTTTTTATTTGATTTACTATTTTTAGTCATTCTCCCAAAAGTGTTGTCTCAGTAGATTTGCCCCATCCACACACACATAAAGGAAATTCTTAGATCTTCCATAGAATTGACTCACCTAAGGTCTAAAATTTAATTCTATCTTAGAGGATCTCATTTCTTGAATTAAATTGAAGAAATATAGGTTCATCACACCCCCTTTTCCCCTTTATATTTATATTAAATTGGTAATAAACCCCCATTTTACTATGTTTTGGTGAACCTACGCTCCTTTTCTGCATGTCATTGATATGGGCCCCAAAAAACACATAACTTATTACAACTAAATATCCTATGCATCTTCATGTAGATTAAAAATCCATGATGGTTTGATGACCAGTCTCTAACTTCTTAAAATATCAAATATTTACAAGGAAATCTTTGAAAATTCCTTATGGGAGTCACGGTTTCCCAATGGTATCAACATCAATTAATTCTTGGCAATAGTGAGCCAATTATCCTTCTCATATCAACTTGATATTATTTAAAACGATATTCCTCCCTTTGATCCCTCACGTACCAAATCCCTTCATATCAAAGCCATTGTAAAAAAACATAAGGTCAAATGAGTCCTAATTAATGGCAGATCTAGTTTAATTTTTAAACATATAAATTCATTAAATACTTGAGATATTCTAAGGATGTCATGGAACCACAAAAGAGAATTATAATAGAAGCATATGACAATATATAAAGATAATCTAAGGGAACTATTTGGCTCCCCATTTAAGCTAGTCAAGTGATGTAGCAACAATGTTCCACATTCTTGGCCTTGATCTCCTCTACAACATTCTCCTTGGACACCTTGGATTCATGCCATACTATTTTTTCCATCCTCCTATCACTAATGCATTGAATTCCCCCACAAAGGTGTATAAGTCATAATTGTTGCTAACCCCTAATCCTTTCAATATTATAAAATATTAGAAGGCTCATATAATAGAACATAGAGCACACCAATGTCCTAACATTGATATTGCTACCCCCACCACATCACTACCATCCTCATTCTATATTGACCCTATGTCTTTGGCATCATTTTGATCTAGTGATCCCACTCCTCAAATTAAGGTTAAGATTTAATCAATAAGGAATGTGAAGATCATTCTTGCACATCATAAGTTGGTCAAAATTTATAATCTGCTATGTAACCTCCTATTTACATGCTTTTATACATGTCATAGATAGTTCTTACTTCTTACAATATCATATATGCTCTTACACATCTTATATAATTGATATTCTTTCACACATAATAATATAAATTACCTATGACATAAATGTCACTTCAAATGGGATGTCCTTTACTATGAAGGCACATTAAAATATACAAATTAAATAAAATTTATAAACATTAAGATATACAAGGTATATGACTTGTAACCCCAATATTTATAGTTATTCATTATATATCACTTGTACTAGTCTTCCATATAAATTGCAGGCCACATCTTTCTAAAAGGATTAATATTTTAATTTTCTACATCAAAGAAATGAATGATAGATATTTAAAATAATATTTTATTAATAATTGTATTACCATATTACTACTACTATAGATTCTAATAATGTGTAGTTTTAACATCATTCTTTTCTTGAACATATTAGCATATTATTATATATTTTTTCTAACATAGATTAGATGTGTTCATACATTTTTTGGTTTATTTTGTCTTAAGAGTATTATAATATGCATGAGAGAAAAATACATATTTAAAAAGACAATGCATATACTTAAAACACCACTTCAAAAAATTGTTGTGAAAATTTTAAAATTATTTATAATTATTGTACTTTATATGAAGTACATAAGTGACAAAATATTATATTAAGTTATATCATAAAAAAAATTGTTGTGAAAATTTTAAAATTATTAATAATTTTTGTACTTTATATGAAGTACATAAGTGACAAAGTATTATATTAAGTTATATCATAAAACAACTCTTTAATTGCTTGGAACTATTGAAATTATATAATTAAAAAGGTAAAAGGGAATATGTTTCATATTTTATTTCATCCTTACATCTTCCAAAGTGTGCTTCAACTTCATTTACATGCATTTTAAAATATTTTAGATGCAGTTTTTTTTATTAAATTTATTTATTTCAATTACTTACCAGTTCATTTTCAAGATAATCACATATCTATATATTTCTCTATTATTTAGAAACATAAATATTTTATAATAATATATTGTCAAAATTCATAATCCTCTATGTAACCTTATTTTTACATATTTTATACATGTCACATAATATTCTTACATCTTATAGTGTCATAGATACTCTTACACATCTCACATGACATAGATATTCTCTCACATAGTATAATATAAATTTCATATGACATAAATGCCACCTCAAATGGGACATCCTTTTTTTTGTGAAGACACATTAAAATATGTAAATTAAATAAATGATGTAAACATTGAGATATGGAAAGTATATGATACCTAATCTCAACATTTACATTTATCTATTATATATTAGATGTACTAGTCTTCAATACGAAATGTAGTCTACATTTTAAAGAGAGGGATGATATATTTTAAAAAAATCTTTATTAATAACCATATTACCACATTACTACTATTATAGATTTTGATTATGTATAATTGTAATACCTTTCTTTTCTTGAACATATTAGCATCTTTTTCTTTTCTATCCTAACATAGATTGGATGTGTTCATATGTTTGTAGATTCCTTTTGTCTGAAGACCATTATTAAATGCATGAAAGAAACATATATAAAAAATATTTAATCCATATAATTAAAACACCATTAAACTCAAACATGCCACGCCTTGCTTCCGCAAACATCAAAGCAACTTCACGAATAGTGTAAACACCCAAGGTCAGTCAAACCTATGTTAACGCCATTAACACTTAAGTACATGATTCCTCAAATCCAAAGATGACTTGCAGACACCACATAACACTTGAACATGATCTATAATATTTCAAAAACACCTTAAAATCTAACAAGTTCCTTCAGAACAACTTTCACATGAAGAATGTACACACCCAATACACACAAATAACTCTTACATACACTATAACTCAAGAAACTGACTTCCAAAACACCAAACCATGCAAACAACTTCATTTGAAAAAAATACACACACTATCAACACTCTTCTACATTTGCAAAGACTTGAAACCACTCTACGAAGCAAGAAAGTTTCTCCCAGACACCTCTACAATATACAGTTCACACACTAGCGAACACACCTTCCTCTACATAATGATCCAACACACCAAATTCTAAATGCAACACATTTGAACACCTCCGATCAAAATATTCAAACTACACAATCAAATGTTCAACCTAGAAGAAATGCAGAGTCAAACCAAAACACTACTCTACAACATAGAACACCACTGCAACACACTATTTATTCTTTTTATTCAATTTTCTCAAAAGCACTTGGAAACCAAGCACCAAAAACATATCATCAATATCTTCAGTACTTCCTCATCACCATCAAGCCAACTACAACATAGCAACTCAACCATATATTTATAGGAATTTTTTTATCAAAGCAACACTAGAGGTTGACACAAGTAGCTTACTAATGACAACATAATATAACTAATCAAAGCATTAACAACTCAATTTACCAACTACTCATACCCTTGCAACAAAATCCTCCTACAATTGACACCAATTCTTGTTGACATCAATGACAACACCAATGACACATACTGATGAGGGTGCAACCCGAGACACAGAAAATCACACCGAAAAACTAACAAATCTTATTATTTTCAAAGTATGAAATTCCTACATGCAGAGGATCTCAAATCCTCCAGTTTTGCAATACATGCAAATTACAGAAAGAAACTACAGAAATTCCCCTATTCGCAGCATGCGATCTTCTTTCCCCAAAAAATGCCTAAAAGAAACAGTAACTCGCCCATAAATAGCCCGTTTCTTTGTTTGGAGCCAAAAACGGGATTCAAATTATGCACCAACTTTCGGAAGCCCTAACTCAAGATCTAACCGTCAGATCTTCAATGATAATACCTTTTCGGAAAGCTCTCGCGAAGATCTCTTGCCGAAAAGTGGGGCCTAAAGGCTAACCACTTTCATATTCCGCCAATTTTTCAGGCCCATCCGGAGCCTCTAAGTACCTCAAAATTAGCTCCGAAGATTTCATAAGGCAAAAAGCAGAAATTGAAACTTGAATAACTTTTGAACCGGAAATGCTCTTGATCTGATTCTTTCACCAAAGTGTTTATTATTATGTCCTGAAGCTTCCCTTAAATTTTTGTCTCCTCACGCCTTCAAATTCATACTTGCTAAAAATAGCAGTTGAGCAGAAAAAGCAGAAAAGCAGTTTTGAAAGTTGGGAATTCTTCTTCGACGAAAAGGGTATCCAGAAATGCAAAAACATCTACAAAAAAAATCTAAATGAAAGTAAATATATTTTTGGGTGATGGAGGATTGCCCTTACACCACTGGATGCTCCTGCATCACATACTTGCAACAATCTCCCCCTGTCATTGATGGAAACACATGATGTGAAAAAACATCAACAATAAATACATCTTTGATCCTCGATATCTGCTAATTATCTATTTTCTTTACTTTTTCCCCTTTACACAAATAACTCATTACTTTCTCTCTCCCTTGAACAATTTTCACATTTCTTTTCTCCCCCTTTGACATCAATAGAAAAGGAAAAAGTATTTATATCATTCCTTCTCCCCCTTTGACATTAATCAAACTGTTTGCAACTTTATTTCCTTTACTACACTGCATACTTCCCATTATAAGCACACACCAAACTGCATCAATCAACAACCACTACATAATGACAACACTCACTTATCCTAGCTCCAACAACCAAAAATGCCACTACCTACTCCCCCTGAGAGGTAGCCACCAACATTAGTCCAAACCAAAGCATGAAGCTTGAGATCCATTGGACTAATGCATCTCCTTATGCATCTAGTTCAAGGAAGGAGGGGAAATAACCACCAACTTCTCCTGAAGATACTCAAAATTATCCTTAGGAAGAGCTTTAGTGAATATTTCAACAACCTGATCCTTTGTCGACACATATTTAGGCTTCACTTCATTCTCTACAATCTTCTCTCTCAAAAAGTGACACCGAATTGAGAGATGTTTTATCCTTGAATTTATTACCAGATTCTTTGAAATATTGATAGCACTTGTATTATCATAGAAGATAGAAATTGGTTCATCATATACCACTCTGATATCCTTTAATGTTTTCCTCATCCATAAAACTTGTGTGCAACAAGATGCTACTGCAATATATTCTACCTTTGTAGTAGATAAAGAAACTAAATCTTGTTTCTTTCTTAGCCATGACATCAATCTACATCCAAGAAAGAATTCACCACCACTTGTACTTTTCCTATCATCTACACAACTGGACCAATCTACATTTGTATAAGCACTCATAGTAAATTTAGTATCCTTTGGATACCACAATCCATGATCTGAAGTGTCCTTCAAATATCTGAATATCCTTTTCATTACTACAATATGTGACTCTCTAGTATCTTCTTGAAATATAGCCACAAGACAAATTTCATGCATGATATATAGTGTAGTAGCAGTTAGATATAGAATTCCTCCAATCATTGATCTATACATGCTCTAATTAGCTTTAGGAGATTCATTATTCTTGCTCATCTTGCAACCAGTAACCACAGGGGTACATATCGGTTTAGAATCTTCCATTCCAAACTTCTTCAACATTTCTTTGACATACTTTGATTATGAAATGAAAATATCTTTATCTATATTATTGATTTGTAGCCAAAGGAAGAAATTCATCTCCCCAAAAATAGACATTTCAAACTCTTTTTGCATCTCCTCTACAAATTTCTTACACATAGCTTCATTTCCTCCAAAAATAATGTTATCAACATACACAACTACAATCAAGATTTGATATTTTTCAACTTTGAAGTAAAGATTACTATCTACGATACCTTTATTGAATCTTTGATGTAACAAGTACCTATCCAACCTTGCATACCAAGATCTGGGAGCTTGCTTCAATCCATATAATACCTTCTTCAATATGCAAACCATATCTGATTTATCTGATAACTAAAATCCTTCTAGTTATTCTATGTGTACTTCTTCTAATTCTACATTCAAAAAAGCATACTTCACATCCATTTGATAAACTTTGAAATCTTTATGTGCTACAAAATCCAAAAACATTCTAATAGCTTCCATTCTTTCCACCAAAGAAAATGTATCCTCAATTTCTATTCCTTCTACTTGTGAGTAACCTTTACACACAAACCTTGCCTTGTTTCTTACCACTTATACAATCTCATTCATTTTGTTCTTGAATACCCACTTAGTTTGAATTACACTCTTGTTTGTTGGTCTTGGGACAAGTTCCCAAGTCTAGTTCTTCTCAATCTATATTAATTCTTCTTCCATAGACTTTATCCAATACTCATCCTTGCATGCTTTAATCATTGTTTTTGGTTCACTTCAAAAAAGTAAATATAGATTTACTCGTTCTTCAACCTAATTCCTTCTTGTCAATACACCTTTTCTCTTCTCATCAATTTGATATGTTCTTTAGAATAATTCTTCTACACATACTTAGGAGTTTTAGGAACCTTTTCCAGAGCTTTGTCCTCTTCAATTTGTACTTCTTTTTCTATAGATTTTTTCTTCTCTACAGGTATATTCAAGCTTCACTGCGTTCTCTACAACCTTCTCTCTCAAAAAGTGATACTGGATTGAGATATTCTTTGTCATTGAATGCATTACCAAATTCTTTGAAATATTGATAACACTTGTATTATCATAAAAGATAGAAATTGGTTCATCATATACCACCCTGATATCCTTTAATGTTTGTCTCATCCACAAAACTTATGTGCAACAAGATGCTATTGTAATATATTTTTCTTTTTCAATAGATAAAGACAATGAATCTTGTTTCTTACTTAGCCATGAAACCAATCCGCATCCAAGAAAGAATGCACCACCACTTTTATTTTTCTTGTCATCTACACAACCGACCCAATTTGCATCTGTGTAAGTACTCAGAGTAAAGTCAGTATCCTTTGGATACCACAAGCCATGATTTGGAGTGTCATTCAGGTATATGAATATCCTCTTCATTGCTACAACATGTGACTCTCTAGGATCTTCTTGAAATCTAGCCACAAGAAAAAATACATGCATGATATTTGGTCTAGTAGAAGTTAGATATAGAAATCCTCCAATCATTGATCTATACTTGCTCTGATCAGCCTTAGGATATTCATCATTCTTGCTCATCTTGCAACTAGTAACCATAGGGGTACATACCGATTTAGAATCTTCCATTCCAAACTTCTTCAACATTTCCTTGACATACTTCGATCATAAAATAAAAATACCTTTATCTGTCTGATTGATTTGTAGCCCAAGGAAGAAATTCATCTCTCCAAGCATTGACATTTCAAATTTTTAATGTATCTCTTTTGCAAAAAAAATACACATAGCTTCATTTCCTTCAAAAATAATGTCATCAACATATACAACCACAATCAAGATTTGATCTTTTTCATCTTTGAAGTAAAGTTTTATATCTACGATACCTTTATTGAATCCTTGCTATAACAAATACATGTCTAACCTTACATACCAAGCTCTGGGAGCTTGCTTCAATCCATATAATACATTCTTCAATTTGTAGACCATATCCAATTTATCTAATAACTGAAATCCTTCTAGTTGTTCTATGTATACTTCCAATTGACCATTCAAGAAAGTAGACTTCACATCCATATGATAAACTTTGAAATCTTTTTGTGCTGCAAAAGCCAAAAATATCTTGATAGCTTTCTGTAACTATGGGAATTTTCCTAGGGTTAGCAAATCAAATGCAAAACATGAAAACCCAAAGTGATAATGAAGTGCAAAGGAATAAAATGAAAACAAATGAAACAATCTCACCAAAATGTCTTTATCCTCCATGGCTGACCTCCATTATACCTTCTCAACTTGCTGAAAATATGATGTTGCCCTCAGATTTATGATGATCAATCTAATGATAATGACAAGCTCTAAGCAAATATTGAAGGATTTGAGTAACTACATGCAATATAATGCTATAATGCAACTAGTAAACCTCTAAAATATGTCTAAATTATGCCAAATGAAATCTAAATATGCCTATGACAAAATGATAAGAGTGCAAGAGTATGAGATTGCAAGATCATGAGGTTGCAATATGACAAAATGAGACCAAAATTGCCATTTTATAGAAAATACAATTTTGTGTGAATGGCCAAGATTAAAAGTTGGCAAGTGCCCTAGAATCAATGGATGAGATTCAATATGACAACCCACAATTAGGGTTAGGGCAACATTAGGTCAAATTTGAAATGAATGGACATGATTGATTTTTAGAAAATCAAATCAAGGGTTGACAATGCATGTGACAAGAAGATATTGGGCACATAAAACGAAGTTGTTGGAGAATCAAATAATAATTTAAAATTATTTCATTCAAGAAGTGATGTTGACCTTTTGATTTAAAAATTAATTTAATTCAAAAGTGGTGGGGTCATGTGACAATAAATAATTAATTTGAATTATTAACTAGAAAGAGGAAAATTAGAAAAGAGGTGGCTGGAAAATCAAATAATCTTGATTTTTGGAGGAAAAAGATTATTTTGAATTAAAAATTAATTTTAATTCAAAAGGTGGGGTCACATGACAGTAAATAATTAATTTGAATTATTTACTAAAAAGAGGGAAATTGGAAAGTGGGACTATTTTAAATAAATAATTTTATTTAAAATGAGGGAAATGTGAAGGTGGCAACAATTAAATAAATTAAAGAATTTATTTAATTATAAGAGGACCTTTTAAGAATTAGTGACATATTAAATAAATAAATAAAATTATTTATTTAATGATTAGGAAGACATAATGGACAAAAATAATTAATTAAATTAAGAAATTTATTTAATTATAGAAAGACATTAGACAATTAGTGACACATTAAATAAATAAATAAAATTTATTTATTTAATAATCAAGAAGAATAAAGAGGACATGAATTAATTAGATAATTATGAATTATTTAACTAATAGCCGAAAGTGAATCAAGGACATAATTAATATGTCTTAATTATGCTAGGAAGAAAAAAGATTAAAAATAGAGCTTGCAGGCCTAGGTCATTTTTATGTGTCTACACTTTCGTTCTTGCCACTGGTGAAAATGTCTCCTAAAAGTCTATTCCTTCTACTTGCACGTAATCTTTGCATACAAGCCTTGCCTTGTTTCTTACCACTTCTCTACTCTCATTCAGTTTTTTCCTGAATATCCACTTAGTTCCAATTGCATTCTTTTTTGTTGATCTTGGGACAAGTTCCCAAGTGTGATTCTTCTCAATCTACATTAATTCTTCTTCCATATCCTTGATCCAATACTCATCCTTGCATGCTTTAATCACTGTTTTGGGTTCAACTTCAAAAAGCAAACATAGATTTACCTATTCTTCAGCAAATTTCCTTCTTACCAGTACACCTTTGTTCTTATCATCAATGATCTATTATTTAGAATGATTCTTCAACACATACTTAGGAGTTTTAGGAACCTTTTTTAGAGCTTCTTCCTCTTCAGTATGTACTTCTTTTTCCTTAGCCTTTTCGTCTTCTCTACAAGTAGACTCATCTAATTCATATCCATATATTACCACTAAACTCTTTTGTGGGTTTTCATCAACCTTGACACTTGCACTCTCAACAATATTTATTAGCCTCTTGTTATAGAACAAGTAAGCTTTTATTTTAGTAGAATATCCAAGGAAGATGCCTTCATTAGACCTTGTATCAAAATTTCCTAAGTTTTCTTCATCCCTTTTGATATAGCATTTGCTTCCAAACACCAAAGTATTTGGCAGTAGGAATCCTTCCATACCATAGCTCATAACGAGTTTTTGTGTTGTTTTCTCTTGCTTGCACTTTGTTAAGTATATAAACAAAAGTATGAATTGCTTATCTCTAGTACAATTTTAATAGATTTTCTTATTTCATCATTGTTCTTGTAGCTTCTTGAGCAATCCTATTCTTTCTTTCAACCACTCCATTCTATTGAGGAGTCCTAGAAGTAGATAAATGCCTTTCCATTCCATGGTTTTCACAAAATATATTAAACTCATTGGAGGTGAACTCTCCACCTTTGTTAGACCTCAAACATTTGATTAAATCATATCCATTTCATTCTCAACCATAACTTTGAATGCTTTAAAATTATCTAGGGCTTTTGATTTTTATTTGAGAAAAGTAACCCATGTCATTCTAGAATAATCATCAATCAATAACATGAAATACTTGTCACCTTGAAGACATCTTAATCTGGTAGGACCAAAATATTTGTATGCACTAATTCCAATAGTCCGGTAGAAGATTGTTCTTTGACTTTGAAATTTTTTCTTGTTTTCTTTCCAACTTGACATTCCTTACCAAAAACATTGATAGGATTTGTAATCTTTGGCAGATCTCTCATAGCTTGAACTAAACTTATCCTCACTAGGCTATAAAAATTGATGTGACACATTCTTCTATGCCATAGCCAACTCTCATTGATCTGATTCATGAAACAATAACCATCGACACCTTTGAGCTAATAGAAATTTTCATCTATCCTTCTTCCAACAACAATTATAGTTCCAAATCCTTTTCTGATCTCACAACCATAATCTTGAAACATAAGATTGTATCCCTTGCTACACATTTTTCCAACACTCAAAAGGTTAGGTGTTAAACCCTTAACATAAAGAACATCATCAGTGTTATGCTTGTCATTAAAACTAATCGAACCTTTTCCACATATCTTAGCAGATGTATCATCATCGAACCTAACTAGCCCCCCTTCATATTCTTCAAGTTTAACAAACTTACCCTTGTCATTGGTCATATGATTAGAGAATCCACTATCAATGATCTGGCAGTTCTTCTAGTATCTAGCATGAAAAGCATAAACCAAAGTGCCTTCAGTTTTAGCACTTTATTTTGGAGCCCTTTCCTTCACACATCTCTTAGAGTTATCAAAATTAGTTTCATCTTTTAAAGCCATGAACAAACATTCACCATCCTCATCATCTCCACAATCAGATTCATCATCAGATATGCTTGCATCTTCTCTAACATAGTAACTTTTCTTAATCATCTTACCTTTGTTCTCCCTATTTTCATTATTCAAAGCTTTGTTTGGACATCTAGAAGCATAATGACCTATCTTTCCACAACTGAAACATTTAAAAGGCTTCTTACCACTATAATTTCCAGTACCCTTTTTTATTCTTCTCACAAAGTTAGCTTCTACATCATCAAGATCCTCCTGATCTAATTCCACAGTCTTCTATGATTTTCCAGCCTTAAAAGAAGATTGAACTTTTGTGTGCTACTTGTACCAAATTCTCATTTCAAAAGTAGTTAAAGAACCATACAAATGATCTCTTATATATTGATTCAAATTTTGTAATTCTTCAATAGAAAAAACTTTATGACTATAAGCTTTAGGAAGAGTTCTAAGTACCTTCTTTAACACTTCTTTCAATTCTCCACCAAGACCTTTGATACTGTTGATGACCTTATCCATCTTCTACAAGTAGCTTGTGATGTTTTCATATTCATACATTTGTAGGGTCTCAAACTTGATCTTCAAATTTTGTATCTTATCTTGCTTGATCTTATCATCTCCTTCATAAATGCTTTCTAACTTCACCCAAATTTCTCTAGTAGTTTTTAGATTCATAACTTTCACCAATTCAGAATTAACAAGACCACTTAAGAGATCATACCTTGATTTACCATTATTTTCATGGGCCTTGATCTCATCATCAGTGCTCAGACCATTTGAAGGAATAGCATATCCTCTCTCAACAGACCTCCAGATCTCAAATCCAAGAGAAACCAGAAACCTTCCATCCTTGTCTTCCAGAATGCATAATCTGATCTATCAAATATAGGAGCATATTTCTTGTGTGCCATCCCAAATCTACCTTGAAATCGATTAAGCTTTCTTCCAAGGAACCTTGGTTTGATACCAATTTTTGAATGCACAAGACAACTAAGAGGGGGTGAATCAATTGTACCTTAAAAATTTAAGACCCTCATAAACAACCAGATCCACATTAATCCAATTAACCCTTAATCTATTAGAATTATTGTAAAAATAATAGAACCAAATCAACACTATACACAAAGAAACACTAGGTTTACATGGAAAACCCAATATGGGAAAAACCACAGTGAGGATTAACTCATAATATAAAGTAATATCAACACCAAATATAATAGGGATCAATGTTAGAGGGCTCACTGCCAGAATAGAAAGGAAGATAGAGAAGAGTGTTACAATGAGAAATCTATCTCAAAGCAACAAAAAACCCACCACAACATTCACCAACACCTTCTCATTCTTTCTAAATAAATGTAGACACCTTCTACTCACTGCATTCAATAATCTAACACATGAAATCTCATACTGCACTTCACAAAGTCACACCCTACAACTTTTCAATTCACATCACTTGCATCATACTCATTTATCTTATCATCCCTCAACAACTCAAATCATATTTATATCATCTTCAACCTTGAAAACATTCTCCAAGGTAGGTTATGCACCTCAACCGTGTAAATTCAAATTAGGTCAACACCAAAACATTCCCACATTGGAAAGGAATGAAGGAGGACCACAACACACCTTAGTTAGGACCTAAATCCACTCATACATGCCATACCACCCTTCCACAAACATCAAATCAACTTCTCAAGTAGTGTAAACACCCAAGGTCAGTGAACCTATGTTAACACCATTAACACTTAATTGCATGCTTCCTCAAATCCAAAGAAAAATCACAGACACCACATAACACTTAAACACGATCTAGAATATTCCAAAAATGCCCTAAAATCTAGCAAGTTCCTTCGCAACAACTTTCACTTGAAGAATGTACACACCCAGTACACTCAAATAACTCTGCCATACATTGTAACTCAAGAAACTGACTTTCAAAGAACCAAACCATGAACAAATTCATCTAAAAAAGATACACACTATCAAAACTCTTCTAGATTTGCAAGACCTAAAACCACTCTATGGAGAAATACAAGCAAGAACATTTCTCCCAAACACCTCCGCAATATACAGTTCACACACTAGTGAACACACCTTCCTCTATGCAACAATCCAACATACTAAATTTTGAATGCAACACATTTGAACACCTCTTATCAACATATCCAATCTACACAAGCATATCTTCAACCTAGAAGAAATGCAGAGTCAAACCAGAACACTACTCTGCAATACATAACACCACTACAACACAATGTTTCCTCTTTTTATTCAATTTTCTCAAAAGCACTTGGAAATCAAGCACCATAAATATATCATCAACATCTTCAGTACTTCCTCATTGTCATCAAGCCAGCTACAATATAGCAACTCAACCATATATATAGATATAAGCTTATCAAATCAACACTAGAGGTTGACACTAGTAGCTTATTAATGACAACATAATGTAACTAATCAAAGCATCAACAACTCAATACCAACTGCTCACACCCTTGCAACAAAATCCTTCTCCTATAGTTGACACCAATGACAACACCAAAGATTTTTGACATCAATGACAACACCAATGGCACATACTTGCAACAATTCCATGCAACCACAAAAGAGAATTATAATAAAAGCATATGATGATATATAAAGATAATCTAAGGGCATTATTTGGCTCCCCATTTAAGTTGGTCAAGTGATGTAGCAAATAATGTTCCACATTCTTGGCCTTGATCTCCTCTACAACATTCTCCTTGACCACCTGGGATTCATGCCATACTATTTTTCCATCCACCTATCACTAATGAATTAATTTCCCCCACAAGGGTGTATAAGTCATAATTGTTGCTAACCCCTAATCCTTTCAATGTTATAAAATATTAGAAGGCTCCTATAATAGAACATAGAACACATCAGTGTCCTAACATTGATATTACTACCCCCTCCACATCACTACCATCCTCATTGTATATTGACCCTACATCTTTGGTATCATCACCGTCATCTAGTGATCCAACTCCTCAAATTAAGGTTAATATATAATCAATAAGGAATGTGAGGATCATTCTTACACATCATAAGTTGGTAAAAATTTATAATCCACTATGTAACCTCTTGTTTACATTCTTTTATACATGTCATAGATAGTTCTTATATATTACTGTTACCAAAATTTCACTTACAAATCAATTTGGTAGAGCTAAGATAGGTGATTGCATTTAAAAGTGAAAGGGTATTCAAACATTTCTACTAAGTTAAATTATTGCACATGGATTCTTTCAAATGGAATTCAGTTTTATTATGCAAGGTTTTACAATAGAAATAAATTATACAGATTGCATAATATTGTTATCTTTCATTCATTTTGAAAGATAAGTATACACAAGATTGCATAAATGTTGTTGTTTCATGCACTAAAAGGAAAAGAATGCTTAAATGTCCCACACAAGCCATGAGAATAACTGATTTAATACAACATAAAAGAAAGATATATTTTTGAAGATATGCAATAAAGAAAAAAACATGAAAAAATAATATATCCATCATTACTTGTGGCAGAATCTTGTGTTGATCTTCTTTGTCTTCAACTCCTACTTGCTCCTGATCTTTGGATGTACCTGCATTATGATGAAAAATTTGGTTAGAGCTCTAGATATAAACTCTGACCACATGTCCTACCAACATAAATATAACTTTCATTTAGGATGCATTAAATCAGTTAAAAATTCCACATGTATCAAGAGAGCTAGAAAGTTAAACCATTAGGAAAAGCATTGAGCTTCATTGTTTTATCTAACTTGTTTGTTCACTATGTAGGTACATGAGGAAATGGGCTCCGACAAGGGTTGAGCCCAACATGTTGCCCTCTGAATGTGAGGAAGATCAAGGCAGTTAAGAGAACAATAAAATGAGTGTGTTGATATTCCTTTAATCATCACATAGGACAACCAAAGCATTAATCTCGGTTGTTGATCTTCACCATGTCAAAAGGAGGTTTTGTTTCCCATAAATGCCAATGGCAGTTCACCGCCTAACACAGTGGCCTCATGATAGAGAGAAACTTCATCTACATGTCACTTGAATGACAACAACCTTGTGACTGTACATTTTCATTGATAATAGCCACTTTAAAATGGCATTCAAATCATATAAATAGATTTAAAGTGCTAAGGAGGGATAACCAAGGTTTACAGTACATGATGTATATTCCAGTTACAATGCAAGACTAATTGGTTATTGATGAAAATCACCTAGGATGCATTAGGGAAAGTCATTACAAAGAGGAAGCAACCAAGAAAATTTTGCTATGAGATAGTCAACATTGCCCTCAAAAGGAGTAATTAAAGCATGAATGTAATGCATTTCAAAGATAGTAAGCATATATGTCAAAGGAAACATTGAAGAATACATAAGGGCTCATTGTAGGCCATGTTTCTTGTCTCAGGACTGCCGTGCTGATTACTATTTTACAAGTGAAATCCATGCCATAAAGAGGATGATTTAATACATAATCAAGAGATCCACACTGTAAAAGAATACAAGAATGCAATCTAAATCCAAGGGAACAGTCATTATGATGCTTCAATCACATACATATACTCATAGTTTTCATATGACGGTGAAAAAAACAAACATAAAGATGACAATGTTGTGATGGAGATAGTAAAAGTATTCATATTTCAATCAAGACATGCATGGTTCATATGGTTTAAGAGGATATTGAATGAGGGATGAACATATATTTAAGGCTTTGCACATGATCTTGAGCTCATAAATCTCCTTGTATTTGATAAGGGTTTGTTGAAATCATGAAGCTCCATGTATTTGATAGGGGTTTATTTGAAACATGGTCTCAAGAGTTTGAAAGTAGCAAAGACAAAAGCCCCAACTTGCTAGGAAAAAATGAAACCTTCGACACTAAAGGTGCAGACCCAGATCAATTTTTGTACCAAGTTTCTTTACAAAAAAGGAAATCCATGACCTAAGAAGGAGAAAGAAACCAGAATGGAAGCAACGGGGATAAAGCCCATGACCTACAAAAAGGTGAAACCCTCAACATTAAGATGCAAACCCAAAATGGGTTTTGCTTCCAATTTTTTGTAGTTTTACAAAGAATGAAGTTGCGGCCTGTACAAGGTTATAAAACCAAATTGTTACAAATGTGAAAACCCAGAGGTTAAATCATAGAAATACAACAAAGGCCAAAGAAATTAATAGAAATGAAAGCATTTTTACCTTTTTCTTGTTACAATGGAACATTTTCTTTCGTAGTTGGTCTTTTATTTCACAAATGAAGGAAGGAGCAATAGTCCACATAGACTTGGAGCTTACCTTTCTCAGCCTCAACCTTCAGTAGACTCCAGGAAGGCGTGAATGAAACCCTAACATGGTGTTGCCCAGGTAGAGCATGAAGATTGCAAAATGCAAAATGAAATGAAAAAAACACATAAGGCCACGGGTATATTGTTAGGGTTTCTTTTACCCTCATACTTGGCCGACCCTTTTAAGGGTTTTTTTTTAAACTCTTGCATAAATTAATACCCATTGATATGTATAAGGTATTTTTGAATACCTTTACATGCATTTAAATTTTTTGCAAGTTGTAAATCAACTTAGGTTCCACCTCCTCTATTTTTTGCATGAAAATAGAACCAAGATAAGAATGTAAACAATCATTAAGCTAATATATCATGAATTACTTTAATATATGTCATTAAAATATAATAGGGGAGGCATAGTCATCACATACAATAAAGTAATTGTCACCTAATTACTTTAATGATTGCCTAAATCAGTTAACTTCACTTTAAAATCATGCAAAATCGATAAAGGAGTTTAATTGAAGTATTTTATCCTGATTTCCAATCATTTAGAGTGATTTTGGGGTCAAACTTGAGTGACTGGTTGTGATAGTGAGTTTGAGGCTATTTTTGCTCAGATTACTTCAGTTTTGACCCCTCTTTCTGAGGCTTTTCATATTTGCTCGTGGATGAGATATTGGAGAGATATTTTTACTTGCAGTTAACTCCAAGTGCCACCTCTTGGCACTTTGGGATTATCTTTTGTATATATGGGAAAAGATAGTCTTTTCTCCCAGTTCTTGCTTCTTTGCCTTTGCATTCTATAAGAGAGATTGGTCTTGTAACTCAGTTTTTACAATTATTAATATAAAGCAGTAGATTACATGTTACATTTTATTTGTCTTTATGCAATATTCTCTTGCTATTTTCATTTAGAATTTATCAATTTTGCTTCTTTAGAATTATGCAAAGTGTCTTTTTGAATGATTTGATGAAACTATTGTGTTTTAGCCATCAAAACCTCTAGTTTTGTCTTGTTCATAATTGTACATCACATCATAGGTCTTAGGTGTGCCTATAGTCATTTTGTTCTTCAAGTTGTGAAAAATTACTTTCCTTATGAAAAGACAAGCTGTTTGGCCTTCTTTGGAAACATTTTTGTGTTCGAATTGCCATTTTTGAACTCTGTAAACAGTTTTTTTGAAAATAGTTGTGAATCAGTCTACAAGTTTAATTATCATTATCGTTTAGGTGGATCATCTAGATTTCAAATTCAATTTTATCTATTTATTTCAAAGCCTTCTTTCCCTTTTCCTTCAAATAGCCATTAGTTCATTAGAAAATCAAAAGGGAACCAACCCATAATCTGGAGATTCATCTTCACTATGAGCATACCCATAGGCTCGAAGGTGTTTCCATGTTTCATGAGATTGTTGAGCATTTAAACTTAGCATCCGAGTGTAATCTCTGTGACAACAATTACAATGTCATACATGCTCTTGCACATCTTATATAATTGATATTCTTTCACACATAATAATATAAATTACATATGACATAAATGTTACTTCAAGTGGGATGTCCTTTTTTATGAAGGCACATTAAAATATACTAATTAAATAAAATTTCTAAACATTAAGATATGCAAGGTATATGACTTGTAATCCCAATATTTATAGTTATTCATTATATATCACTTGTACTAGTCTTCCATATAAATTGTAGGCCACATCTTCCTAAAAGGATTAATATTTTAATTTTCTACATCAAAGAAAGGAATGATAATATTTAAAATAGTATTTTATTAATAATTGTATTACCATATTACTATTATTATAGATTTTGATAATGTGTAGTTTTAACAACTTTCTTTTCTTGAACATATTAGCATATTATTATATATTTTTCCAACATAGATTAGATGTGTTTATATGTTTTTTGGTTCCTTTTTTTTTTAAGAGTATTATAATATGCATGAGAGAAAAGTACATATTTAAAAAGACAATGCATATAATTAAAACACCACATTAAAAAAAAATTGTGAAAATTTTAAATTATTAATAAATTTTGTACTTTGTATAAAGTACATAAGTGATATAAAATATTATATTAAGTTATATCATAAAAACAACTTTTTAATTGCTTGGAACTATTAACATTATATAATTAAAAAGGTAAAAGGGAATATTTTTCATCTTTTATTTCATGCTTAAATCTTTCAAAGCGTACTTCAACTTCATTTACATGCATTTTAAAATATTTTAGACGTAATTTATTTATAAAATTTATTTATTTCAATAACCTACCAATTCATTTACATGATAATCACGTCTGAATATATTTCTCTATTGTTTAGAAAAAATAATTATTTTATAATAATGTATTGTCAAAAGCCATAATCCTCTATGTAACCTCATTTTTACATGTTTTTATACATGTCACATAATATTCTAACTTAGAGTGTCATAAATACTCTTACACATCTCACATGACATAGATATTCTTTCACATGGTATAATATAAATTTCATATGACATAAATGCCCCTCAAGTGGGACATCCTTTTTTATGAAGACACATTAAAATATCCAAATTAAATAAATGATCTAAACATTGAGATATACAAAGTATATAACACCTAATCCCAACATTTACATGTATTCATTATATATTAGATGTACTAGTCTTCAATGTGAAATGTACTTCATATTTTAAAGAGAGGGATGATATATTTAAAATAAAATCTTTATTAATGACCATATTACCACATTATTACTATTTAGATTCTGATGAGGTATAATTGTTATGTCTTTCTTTTCTTGAACACATTAGCATCTTTTTCTTTTCTATCATAACATAGATTAGATGTGTTTATATGTTTTCAGATTCCTTTTGTCTTAAGACTATTATAAAATGCATGACATAAACATATATAACAAAAAATCTAATCCATATAATTAGAACACCATTAAACTCAAAAATTGATTGTGAAAGTTTCAAATTATTAATAAATTTTATATTTTGTATGAAATACATAAATAATATAACAATATTATACTAAACTATATCATAAAACATTTTTTTTAATTCAAAACTATTAATATTATTTAATTAAAAGGTTAAAAAAGATTTCATCTTCTATATCTTACGAAATTTTTCAAATGTATTTCAACTTCATTGACATATATTTTAAAATATTTTAGATGTAATTTTTTTACAGAATTTATTTATTTCAATCACCTACCAATTCATTTTCATGATAATCACATGTCTATATATTTCTCTATTGTTTAGAAAAAACAAATATTTTATAATAATGTATTATCAAAAGTCATAATCCTCTATGTAACCTCATTTTTACATGTTTTTATACATGTCACATAATCCTCTTACATCTTACAATGTCATAAATACTCTTACACATCTCACATGATATAGATATTATTTCACACAATATATTACAAATTACATATGACGTAAATGTTACCTCAAGTGAGACGTCTTTTTTAATGAGAAAACATTAAAACGTACAAATTAAATAAATGATCTAAACATTGAAATATGCAAGGTATGTGACACCTAATGTCAACATTTATATTTATTCATTATATATTAGATGTACTAGTCTTCAATGTGAAATGTAGTCCACATTTTAAAGAGAGGGATGATATATTTAAAAAAAAATCTTTATTAATAATCATATTACCATGCATTACTACTATTATAGATTTTGATGACGCATAATTGTATGTCCTTTTCTTGAACATAAATTAACATCCTTTTCTTTTCTATTCTAACATAGATTAGATGTGTTTATATGTTTATAGATTCCTTTTGTCTTAAGACTATTATAAAATGTATGAGAGAAACATATATAACACAATATCTAATCTATATAATTAAAACACCATTAAACTCAAAAATTGATTGTGAAAGTTTCAAATCATTAATAAACTTTATGTTCTATATAAAATACATAAGTAATATATCAATATTATATTAAACTATATCATAAAACTCCTTTTTTTAACTCGAAACTATTAATATTATATAATTAAAAAAGATTTCATCTTCTATATTTTACAAAATTTTCAAAATGTATTTCAACTTCATTGACATATACATTTTAAATACAATTTATTTATAAAATCTATCTATTTCAATTACCTACCAATTAATTTCTATGATAATCCATATCCATACGTTTCTCTATTGTATAAGAAAGACAAATATATAATAATAATATATTGTTGATGTGATGGAAGTAGCTGAGTTCCATATAGTACCTGCATATCAATAATTGCCTTGATGGTCAACTACATTACTCAACTTCCACCTAACCCAAATCCAAGAAATGGAATGATTAAAAACATTAGTAACCAGAGTTCTTTGCGGTCCAATTAATTTGAAAATGTGTCCTTAAAGGACATAAATGTGGAAATAATGAATCGCACTCACAAAAGTACCCACGTTAAAAGAGAAGGAATGTACTTGTTGTAAGTGTAAAGAAAATCTCTAGTACATTATCATCTTTATTTTACATCATTTTAGAGGTGTCTTAGTGTATGCTTTTTCTTTAATAAAGTTGAAATATGATAAAGTAAGTGGAAATGAAAGTTATTGAAGAATTGAAGTTCAAAAAATAATTATGATTTAAGTTTACATGATGAAAGTTAAAGAAGAATTGAAGTTCAAAAAGAATGCTCATTAAGTTTATATGAGCATATAAATATTTTGGTGTATATAATTTTTTATAGAATATTGATTGATTTGAAGTTTGGTCATATGTAATTTGATTTGTTTTAATTAATAAGTGATTTTTTTTTTAGTTATGTTTTAATATTATTTATAGTTGAAAAAGTAATGTAATCTAGATGCATATGTTAAAAGTATATTTTCATAATTATAGTTTCTAGATGAATGTAAGAATTGAAAATTTTAGTTAAACATTTGGTTCTCTATAAGTGTAAAAGGATAATATGTTTAATTGAATTGAAAACTATGTTATTATATCAGGGTCATTCCAAATTAAATTTCTTCCTTATTCAAGTGATGAATAAATAAAATTGGCAAGTCTCTAAAAATAGCTACCCATTACTTTTTAGCAAACATTCAACTCTAGAAAATGTTTCATAGTTTTATTTGAATGACAAAAGATGCATTTAATGACCGAACAAGCAAGCTTTTAATTTATCACCAATAAGTAGTTTGTAAGGTAGTATTTTCCAAGCAAGCATTTGAGTATCTAAATCTATTTTGGTTTTCCATATTTGTGCAATCAACTTAACCCAATACTTATGACTAAATTTGTACTTCCATTTACTCTTGAGGCGAGAAAATAAAGACATTTTAGGAAGGAAAACTATTTTTGTTTTAAGGAGAAGAATGAGAAATATTGGAAAGAGAGGTGACACCAATCCTTGAAGAAATTACAAGGTGTTGGAGTGCATAATCTCAAGTATTTCCTAGGCTAGTGAGTCTTCTCTCTAGAGCATGAGAAGTGGATCACCAAGTTTTAGGGGTATGGCTATGAGATAACTACAAAAAAGGGACATGTTAATGTGGTGACATATGTGTTATCACAATAATTTTAAGACCATATTACTTTGACTACTTTATTGATTCTCACCACTACTTTGTCTTAATGATTTACATTAAGAGTTTTAACAATATAGTCACATGTGGAAACTCATCGAATGAGTATCCAATCACCCTTCTTTAAAGCCAAATTATTCTTGGGATAAATCCTATTTGTAACATCTAGTCTTGCCCTCATAATTGAATATACACCTTTTTTTTCTAAGTTTAATTCCACTCCATAAATGAGTCACTCTAGCTTTCTAAAAATCTATGAATGACTTTACCACTACTTTTTGTGAAGCTATGAAATTATACATCAAACAATTTATGGCACAATGTGAAATCTAATAATGCAACAAAAGTGAAATGGTTTCCACCCTACAACAACTTTAACCATTTCCCATTATTTTTCAAGTGTGGACTAACACTTTAAAAAACTTCATTGAAGGATCATGAAAGTTTGCAATGAAGTTAGTCATTCTAGTGGTACTAGATTGCATTTTCAAATATACCCATTTTTGTGCCTTAGCCTACCCTTATACTTCCTCCATCATTTCCCAAACATTTATGGACAATATCCTTCACTTTCATTTCATTCTTGCTTCCATTGTTAGTGATTATGATCCCATTTTCACTAGCCACTTTTGGTGATAAATCATCTAGCATCATGGCACCCAACTTAAGAATATCTCTACATACCATCCACCTATAGATTAACAAATTAAAAGTGTTAATAAGTTATTGGAGAATTAGATATGTCACTTTTTTCAAATCACCAACATCATTAGACCAAATGGTTACCACTCATAAAATAGTGTATAATATACCACTTATTACACAATAACCAAGATGACACCATATGAAGTAACTTGTATGGTCAATCTCAACCATCTCTCTAGACATATATATTGGGAATTTTCAATATAAATGTAGTGTATTTGATCCTTTCTATGTGTGAAACCATTTTGTACACCCTTAAGGATAATTTGCACATATCACATAATTGAAAGAAGAAGCAAGCTAATTAAGACCACTTCTAATGCACTTTAACCATTGGTGGCATGATCTTTCTTCACCTTCAATCCTATAAATATTTATTCTTAAATTTGATGACTTGTTAGAAGTCAACACTTGGGTTCTATGGGCCCCATAAATTTTACAATGTATCAATTTAGTTGCATGCAAGTTGGAGGTTTATCTCTCCTTCAAGCTCCACCGAATCTTCCATGTTTCTTGTATAAAGAAGGCTCTTGGATAACACATTAATGCTCAATCTACATTACTCGAGCTAGATACAAAACGATCTATCCTCTTAACACCAAATTCTATCATTTATAAACATTTACACCAAATCTACAACTAAACAAATCACCAAAGTCTTCATCCAAATACATGGTATATGATTAGAAGATGCAACATAAGAACTTCTCTTCAAATTACAACAACAATTTCCTCATCTCAATCTTTGAGGATAATTTTTAAGGGGAAGGGCGTGTTAAGACCTATAATATTAACTATTTTCTTAAGTAATTAATTAATTTTATTAAGGTATAATTAATTAATTTTATTAAGGTATAATTAATAAAAGAATCAAAGACATATTCTTTGTAAGTTTTTCCTTTTGCTAAGTTGGTTTATTGGACATTCTTGGGAAGTAATAGTTCTATTTGGTAGATTTAGTATAAATAAAGGGTGTTGTTAGTACAATTGGATCCATGAATTATATTGTATAGAGTACCACTCTAGGAGGTTGCCCCTTGAAGAGGCTAATATTATTCTTATGTGAGTTTTCCATTTTCAATACAATAATATTCTTGTGTTTTCATTTACAACAAATATTTCTATCTTTTGGCTATATGGATAATATTTTGTAGGACAGGGGGTGGGAGCCCTGGCTTGATTGGCTAAAGAATATTTTATTGTAGGCAATAGGTAATGAGGTCTCGTCTCCCCCCATCCCATGGTACCAAAGGGCATGCCACACCAACATTACCAACCACATTTTTTTTTACCAGGTGCATTACATCTTATAGGGGGCTACCCAATTCCTACAATATATATATATTGCAGGACAGATCATATCATTGGCTTTGTCAAAATCTAGTTTTAACTAAAAATTCATTTCCCCTACTATAAATCACATTCACTAGTTTCTCATTCTAGAACTATGATCACAAAGAATATATTTTTTTAAAGAAAAAGGCATTCCACTTGTAGATTATATTATATAAATAAAGTATTACAAATATTTCCATGACTAAAGAAAGCCTGGCTCATATGAAAAGTTTTGTATATCAATTTATACATAAAGTTGCTAGAGATTTATAAAATTACAATTGACTGCAAACAACTTCAAGAAAACACCCAAACTGACATAGATTTTCAAATTATGTTCTAGCCTTGTCACCATTTGTCATAGAATTCTCATCATGCCCTTCTTGAGGTGAATTGTCCTCATCATTTGCATGACTTGCAATCAACAGTTGAGGAGGAACATTCACATTTTTGTGATTGAGATGAGAATGGGGAAAATAAAAGGAAAAATACCTATCCTTTATCCCTTGTACCACCTAAATACCAATTTCTTTAGAGTGTTTATCCAATACCCTGTATAGGTTTCTTGTGCAGTTCAAATGCAAAGCTTGCTTAATTGCATCATAAACAACTACAAAAACTCTCTTGTGCTTCAAGTAAGATCTTGGAAACAGACCCCCTACCCAACCCTTCCCCTTATCAAAATCATACTTTTGAGCATTGCATAATAGACCATTGGCTCCCAAAAATTGGCCACAAACCACTTCATCCACTATTACCTCAAGGTATTCAAAATTTTGCACAAGATCAAGGACATTAGATATAAAGATCAATAGTACCTGGGATATAAAGATGATGTGTGGAACTTGGGGTCAATATATAACTTCACCAAGGATGGTTTGGATGCATTCTATCACACTTGGACAATAGACATTAAAAATTTGGCCCAATTTTGCATTTGATATGTAGTCATTGAAGGGTTGTTCCCAATCCTACACACGGAATGGTACTCTAATATTCTTTGGTTGATAACCCATATCCTAGAAGCTAATATGAAACTTGGAAACTCAGAGAGAGCACCACCCTGATATACCACCTTTGTGAGATATGAAACTTCCAAACAAGCTAAATTGAAGATTGTTGACTGAAAAATATGGCTTAAGACCCTTTTAATCCCACAACCTAACTTTCAAACCAATGAAAAGCCTTTGATTGATTTTTTATTTATTTATTGCTATCTTATCGAAGCATGCGAGTGAAGATTTGGCACATTTATTTATAGATTTGAGATATTTTAAAATGTGCTTTGACAATATCAATTAATAAGCCGACAGTCATGCTTTGTGATACATGCCTCCACCAACAAGACCTTCCTTTTCCCCTTATTCCATATTTTTTAATGTATTGACCAATGTTGAGCTACCTTTGTGGAGCAATTTGTTGAAGCTACCCTATTCATCTTTCCTTGCAATTCCGTAGTAACTAAGAATGCTTCCTAATGGTAGCTAGCTGAATTAAGAGGAGGCACTCTATTAGAAATTTTGTTCTTGATACATGCCTCTGCCAACATGACCTTCCTTCTGCCCTTATTCCATATTTTTTAATGTATTGACCCATGTTGAGCTACCTTTGTGAAGCAATTTACTAAAGATGACATGTCCACCTTTCCCCACAATTCCATGGTAACTAGGAATGCTTCCTAATGGTAGCTGGCGAAATTGCGGGGATCATTTCCAAGGCCTTGGTAGAACCTATTACCCTCGTACAACTACTAATATAAACAAAAAAATTAATTGGTAGATTGAGATTTGCATAAAATTGGTATGAAACTAAGGATTACAAGGAGTTAGCCATTACTCCACATAATATTTGGCTTGCAAGATTATTACAATTTTTTGTGTGATGACTTTAAGCAATGATTCCTCTACAACCATACATGTTAGAAATTCATAAAAAAACACATGTTGATCAATACCACATTACCCACAAATGATTGTGGGTATTTTTCTTTACTTGAGATCCATTTTACTTATAGAAATGTGAACTCAACAATCATTGCCAGCTTTGGATACTTATTGATGGACATGTTATCATATTCAAACTTAGGCTCATGTTGATCACAACCCATATTAGCAAGACAATATGCTAGCTAATTACCCTCTCTATAGATATCTGAAATTTGAATTTCTTCAAAATTATTTAAAAGCAACTAGACTTAATGAAGAATGTATCTTAGTTTCCAATTCTGCATTTTTTATCCTTGCACGCATTCACAATTAATAGAGAATCTCCCTCTATGTGAATTTTTGAGATTTTTAGCTTTATTGCTAGATCTATACCATGCAACAATGCTTGAGCTTCAACAACACTGTTCATTCCATGAGGAAGATGAATTGATTTAGACCCACCAATGAAACCTTTGAATCCCAAATAACTATATATGCTCCTAAAATCCCAGGGTTCCCTCTTGATGCACCATCAAAGTTTAATTTACAAAATGTTGTAGAGGGAGGTAGCCATACTATTAAATTTATATGCAACTATTTCTTTGAAGGTTTATGTAAGCTACCTTTGAATGGTAAGACAATTAAACTCCACTATTTTAATATTCTTGCATCCCATGCTGTAAAAATGGAAGATATAGTTTTATGATTTTGAAAAAAAGAGTTTACTACCTCTGAAACTGCTTTCTCAGATTTTAACAGTAATTTATCTATGGATGAAACCTCTTCCCTAAAAATATACTTGTTTCTTATCCACCATATATTACAAATGACCACAGTTGGGACTACCTACTAAATGCAAGCAAATAAAGAAGTTTTGTGTTTTATGTAGCACAGGCCAGCTTGAGAAAAGATCCCAAATAGTCTTAGGCAATGGAGAGAACCAACTAAGTCTCTCTTTTACAAATTTCCAACAGGTTTGTGTATAAGAACAATGTAAAAATAAACGGTCTACATCTTTAAAAAAATCTTTGCATAAAACACATTTGAACTTTTCTACAGTTCCCAACTTGGACAACCTATCACTTGTTAGAATCCTTTTTCTTAAAGCAAACCAAGAAAAGCTACCTTCCTTGGGTAGCACCTTAAAGTTCCAACAAAAAGAATATTCTCTCTATTCTTGAGCATGCATACCATTACTGATTACAAATTTGTAGCCATGTTTAAGTGTATATCCTCTAGTTTTTTAAGGTGCCCAAATTAACCTATCCACCAACTCTGATTTAAAAACAAGACTCTCTTCTAGTCTATTATTGAAATGAAAGAAAATGGGCAATGACAAAATGGGTAAATGGAGAATGTATGCACATATCTTCCTTCTTTCATTAGGAATAAGAGATCCCGAAAGGTAGGATTGACTTTCAACCCTTAGGTTAGTCAACCCTATTGGAGATCTTTGGTTATTTTTCCTTTATGACAAGATGGGGTAAATATGCCTAAAATGCACTTTTTGGAGAAGAAATAAAAATAATAAATGAACTCAATTATGCAATGTAAAAATTGAATCATCAATTTAAAGTATAACACAATTAGAAACACGAGACTTCTGGTAGATCTGAGAAGGGTAAGTTGATGTGTACCAATCACCAAAATTTGTTGTTGAGTGTCCTCTTGGGACAAACTTGCACTAGGCTGAATGGGTCCTACAATAGGGATCCAAAATCTAATTTCACAATCCTCTGATCCTAGATCTACACTCCCGATTCCTCTAGATCTTATTGTTCGAAAGTTAGAAATGAATTTTGCAAGTAAGATTTTGTGTCTTGACAACTTTGATGAAAAATTTGACAACTTTGAAAAATTGCACTTTTGATCAATCTTCAATCCTTCTTCACCTATAAATCTGCAAGCACATAAAGAGGAGGAAAATGTTTATTTTTGGTGTATACGGGTTTTCCTTGGTCAAACCGTAGTTTGGTAATTAAACCTTGATAATGAAATGAAAGCATAAATGGAAGGAATGATGAATGAAAACTAGCTTGTTGCAACTCACCAAACCCTTTAATGGTTGCCCTTGGAGGATTGAATTCTAACACATCACTCCAAGGATTGGATCTTGCATGAAATGGCTTGATTGGATGCTTGAATGCTTGAAACCTACATCACAATGTTAGCTCCAAAAACATGCATGAATGCAAATAACTTTGGCATGATTCTTGAGATCTTGAAATGATGTAGAAGACTGAAAAATCTTCTCTTGGATTCTCTTGACAATAATATTTTCTATAGGAATACTCTCATAAAAATTCTAGGTTGCTTCTTAGGTTTGAATTTGATAAAAAGACCTTGTATTTATAGGTAATTTTCTAATTTCCTGACAATTAGACATCAAAGGATGACAATTGCAATTTGAATTTGAATCATAAAATACCATAAAAAATATATTAAAAAATGGGGTCCTAAACTTAAGGAGGACCTATTCACCCTTGGGCGAATGGGTCCTAGGCCCTAAACCTAGGACACACATTTTCCAAAATGTGTAATTTGATGTTTGCAATTTTTCAATATAGGTTCCCCTTTCAAAAAATGAGATTAATTAGGATTTTAAATGCATAATTGGGTCAATTAGAGGCTTAATTCAGTCCAATTAATCAAATGGAGGAAAATAAAGTGAGAAAATGTAAAGGAGCACATTTTTCCATCATTACATTTATCCCCCACTTTAGTGAGAGTATGAACTTGCACTCAGACTCACACTAAAGTAGAAAAATAAGCATCAAAAGGGGTCCAAGTGCACAAATGTTGATGGGATAGGATGAAAAAGATCAAGGAGTATGATCAAACCCCTAGGATCAAGATCCCATGGAAAACCAACATAAGCACAAAGGAACACACATATACATATGATATACATCAGCAAGACAAGATACACATACAATGCAAAAATTAATGCAAAAGAAAAGAGAAAAAATGGTGGATCAAGCCTCAACTATTTTTCCAATAGGTATGGATAAAGCCTTAACTATTTTTCAAAAAATAGTTCACAAGTGGAAACCCGTTGTCCACTATGCAAACAAAATATACTCACATAGGCTAGTGAAATTCGTTGTCAACTAGGTGAGACCCAAGAAAGGGTGGTTAATGGGAAATTCATGCCAGGTCTACAGGCTCCCATACATCAACGATACCAAAAGTTATACCTCCTGATAAATTTGATAAGGCGCCACACAAAAAGGTTCCACAAGGTTAGCAATTTGCGTTATGTTAGACACTCATGAAAAAAAAGGCTCCACTGGCAAGCAAGTTGTGTTATGCTTGGTGGCCATGAGAAAGTTGTATAATGCAATAGTATAAGATATTTAAAGGGTTTTTTCTTAGTTCATGAAAGGTCTCACCTTAGGGAACATCATTCTTAATTTCACCAAGAGAGGACTATTTGAGGATAAAAGATTCACAACTTAGGGAATGCAAGCTGTAACATTACCACTAAGAGGAATACCATATGCCAAGAAAGGTTACACTCTTTAAGGACATTAAACCCAACATCACCACCAAGAAGACACATCACACAAAGTAAGAATACCACACTTTGAATCAAAAAATGAGTGGGGACACATATGCCCCCACTTTAAAGAAATTTCTAAACACCGTGTCGTGAGCAATTACTTTAAAGTAGAGAATGATAAATGCCAAAACATGAGAGATTTATTCAGAAAGCCCTATGCCAAACATATGTTTCCAAGTAGAGCTACGTCATGAAAGGAAGATGCCCCCCATATGCAATCCTAAGATAACACATAAGGGATACATGGATTTGGAGTCAACATTATGTCTTTTCTACAATGATATAATCGAGCTCAGAATCGTCATCATTCCCCAAATGACTCATGGAGCAATGAGCACAATGGAAGAATTACACATAGAGAGTGAAAACAAAGAAAATATTTTGGGTCAACATGGAAGAGACCTAAATGTATCAAAGCCTTGTGTCTCCCTATAAGGAAAATACAAGACATGATAAAAGATAAAGGTTTATGATATATATAAGAATGTAGATACAAATAGAAGAATTTCATGACATATTCACTTCCTTTGTATCCTTGCATCAACAGAGTGACAAGGGTCATCCAAAGTAGGCTCACAAACATATAAATACATGCCAAGTAGCACTATGTGGGGATCACATTACACACATACAATCAAAAATAAAATGAAAACAAAACAAAGAAAATATTAATATGGCATATGTGAGTCAACCTATAGCAGGTCATTCACATCCCAATCTTGTTCATCATATGTGAAAGTTGGACAACTAGCTAAAGGGACAATGACCAGTGTTGTACTAGGAGTATCATCAGGTTCATCGCATGGTGAGTCACTCTTGTTAGGAGGATCATCATGGTTGTTATCATCTAAGCTCATGGAAGAGGAAAACAATAAATTTAGCTCATTATGCACTTCTTCATCAATCTTAGCAATCTCATCATCATCCAAGTTAATCATAACAAGAGGCCTAATGATGATGTCCATTGAAGTTTCATGTTTTTGTTGTTGCAAAGGTGGAAAATCATTATGCTTTGTCTCAATTTGTGTTTGATCTTGATTTTCTATTATTTTCTTTTCTTCTAGCTATCAAGAAATAGCACGATGTCTATGCCTATGCTCTTTAGTGTTTCTATTTCTTCTTGCATGCTTTTCAAGTTGTGACTGTGTAGGAGTGGGTTTATCAACCATTGGTTTCTTTTCTTCCCACAAGGGAGTAACAAAAGGAACCATGGAAGGTTGTTCAACCACTTTATCTTTAGCTTTATAAACTTGTTTAATATTAGGAGGAATAATAGGACTTATATGGTTATCTCTTGGTATTTTATAGGAAATAGGTGGAGGATTTATCATGGGTTGGTCTTGGTTACTTGGAAGGGTTTTTGGTTCAATCATGGCTTCATCAATGATAGGAGGCTCAATCATGGGTTGAGACATGTTTCTAGGGGATAATTCTACTATATGATTTGCCTTGAATTTTTGATAATATTTGAAAAAGAAGTCCTCATGAGGCTTAATAGGTTCCATGGGTTCGGGCCAAAACAAATCCAATGAGAAATTCCCATGAGAAGACCGGATTAAAGCCACTATGATGCACAATTAAGATATCATTTCCAAATAGAAATTTTAAGCATTTATGCACTACTGATGGGATGACATCCATGGAGTTTAGCCATGGATAGCTAAGCTTCACATGGAATTTTTCCAATGAAGGAACGATGGAGAATGAGACATTTAATTATTTCGATCCAAATTTTAAAGGAAGAGTGATCGAACCTATTATAGGGCAAGAAAAACCATTATGTGTTTTGATCCATGCTTTCAGTTGTTCATAAGAATTTTGATAAATTTCTTGTACTAATAAGAATTCCTCAGTGATCACATTCTCTACACACATGGGATCAATTAATATCCCATTATTAGTCTTGCCATTGATTCTTCCAGAAATGTATAGAGGACCATCAGGTGCGTGTTTGATTAGTCATTTTTTGATAAAGCAATGTCAAGAGACATTTTGGTTTGGCCCTTACGAGGTTGAACGTCAATGAAGTTGGCCATATCTTGTAAGTCTTCTTCATTATCACTCATATTATCATTATTTATATCTTGAAGTTTGTCAACATTCATCACATCATTCTTGGTATCATTAGCTTTCACAAAAGAGATGTTATGATTTGGCATGGGTTTGGTAAAGATTTTCAAATTTTGGTTGGGTGGGGTAACAGACTTATTTCCTTGATCATTAGCACCACTAATCTAGATGTGATTAGAATTAATAAGGTCTTTCATAATATGTTTATGATGCTTACATTGCTCTATATCGTATCCATTTTGTCAGTGATAATGGAAAAAGGCATTGGAAATATAATTCAGAGATAAATTCTTAGTGGTATCAAGGTCTCTAATGGGACATAAGGTAATTAGGCTCTTACTTAGAAGTTACAACATGATGGAATGGAGGATACTGGGTAATGGGGTTAATTGTCTACTCCTTTCCTTGAATTGATATGGATTTGTTGTTTTTATTGTAGCTACTTGAGATTTAACATGTTGACTTGTTTGGGGTGGATTTATCTATGAAAATATCTTATTTTCTTTCTTGAATGGTTGGAAATTGTTATGGGGCATAGATTCAAATTTCTCAAGGTGGTTAGAAGGAGTTTTTGCTTCACAATGACTAGCTGAATTTTGATAGTCATGAAGATTCATGCACAAATGTGTAAAGGAGGGAAATTTCATCATCCCAAGCTTGTCTTGTATTTTGTTTTGTAAATTTTCAATTAACATTCTTTGAAGTTTGGCATCGGGACTGTTAATGTTGATTTGTGAGTAAACTAATTGGTATCATGCTATAAAATTTATGATCTTTTCATCATCCTTTTGTTTACACTTCATTAAATCAACTAAGGTCATCTTAGGACCAATGTGCACTTGGAAATGGTTGAGAAATGCATCAATAAGCTCATTGAATGAACTAACTGAGTTATTTGATAAAGAGAAAAACCACTCCAAGTTTGTGTATTTCATAGACCTACGGAAAATTTTAGTCAAGAGCTTATCTTAAAAAATGAAGTCACTACATAAGGCTATGTATGTTGAGACATGGTTACTAGGATCTCCTTTACCACCATATTTCTCAAATCTAGGAATCTCTATGCCCTATGGCATTTGTTCTCTCAATATCTTCAAGGATAATGGGTTTCTTTTGACATATTGTGAAGGTTGGCCATTTTGATTTTGGTTTAATGTGGAATTTTTTTATTTGAGGGATGAAACATTTTGCAAGAGTTGGTTAAGGATGAAATCATTGGTTGTGTTGTGAGATGGAGGAAAATAAGGTGGAGGTGTATATGTATTTGTAGGACAAGTGAGTTGTAAGTTTGTGAGGGGATATGGATTAGGAGATATGAGATTTGAATGCACAAAGCTAAAGGGATTCCCAATGGAAATACCTAAGGTTGTATTGACATTGCTAGTGGGTTACCTTGGTGTTGTAATAGTTGCATTAGTGTATGTAGGAAAAGAGGCCACAATTATAGGAGGAATTTGACTACCACCTTGACTTTTAGTGTACCCCAAAGTTTGAGCACAACTAGCCTTTGTAGGAACATAATTGTCAATGATATAAGCTAGGCTATGCACAAGTTCTATTCCTTGTTCATTATCAAGAATTTTCCTCATGTTATCTATGACATGAACCACACTACTGACAATGTATTTAGTACTCACAAAGTTTTGTATTTTTTCTAAGGCTTCATCCATTTGTTTCACCAAAATGAAATGAAAGAAAATGGGTGATGACAAAATGGGTAAATGGAGAATGTGCACCTATCTTCCTTCTTTCATTAAGAAAAAGAGATCCCCAAAAGGTAGGATTGACTTTCAACCCTTAGGTGAGTCAACCCTATTGGAGATATTTGGCTATTTTTCCTTTATGACAAGACAGGGTAAATATGCCTGAAATGCACTTTTGGGAGAAGAAATAGAAATACTAAATGAACTCAATTATGCAATGTGAAACTTGAATCATCAATTTAAAGAATAATACAATCATAAAAAACAAAATTTTGGTAGATCTGAGAAAGGTAAGTTGATTTGTACCAATCACCAAAATCTATTGTCGAGTACCCTCCTATGACAGATTCACCCTAGGGAAAATGGGTCTTGCTACAGGGATCCAAAATATGATTTCACAATCCTCTACCTTTGGTAAACCCTCTTGAATAATCTTCATTATATCATCAATTAATCTAGTTTTCTTCATGTGTTCCTACAAAATATCATTCCTTGCAGAAGCATGCAAAATGTCTCCAAGTTGTAACTTATGAAAGAGATAAATATTTGACAAGTCAACTTGTGCCTCATGAGTGGGAATTTGTAGAAGCTGGGATGTTACCATAGGTTGGAATTGCATCTACATCCCTAGTAGGTCCTTGAAATAATCTGATGGTGAAGAACCTTGACCTATGTCCATAGAAGCATCTTTCCTCTCAACTATCTTCTTCTTTGCGTCCTCTTTCCTTTGATAATTATTCCCTGAATGAACTTTGAAGGATTAATATTAAGTTCTTTACTAGAATCAGTGTTCTTTGGATTAGGGACACTCACTTCACCTTGATCTCCTGTACATTATGCACCAGTATCCACCATAGGAGCAATTTCCTCATTTTTCTTATCATTTTTGTCTTTTACATCACCATCTATCACATTGCCCTAAAAAACTAAAAGATCTGTCTTGAGTAGACACATTAGGTATATCCTATAGGATAATGTCATCCAAAGGAACTTGATCCTCAGAAGTTACCTCAAACTTCTTCATTTATTCAAAGATCTTGGTTGTCTTTTTTATCTCTTTCTCTTCTTATTTTTATATCTCCATGCTAGAGACTATTTGTATTGTATGCATATCGGAGACACCTTCTTTCAATTTTGAGGGTCCTTTTACTTTTTGCTGACCAGATATGTTTTTCTCATTTATATTTTTTGGATTAGGCACTTGTGGATCAACTTCCCTATGCAATGCATTAATGATCTTCTTTGTGGAATCTTCAGTCTCACTCTGGATCTTACTTTTGACATCTTTATCCATGCTCATCAACAAATCTATTCTTCTTTTAGTGTGAATCTCCTTGGCTTGTCTCTAGACAATCTTTTATTTTTCTTCCTTGGAGGTAAAGATCCCCAATTTGTCAATTTATTTATATTTCATTTCTTCATTAGCTTGGATTGCTTCTTCTCTTTTATGTCTCAGAGCCTCAACAAGGATATCCAAAGCTTTGTCAACAATGTCACTAAAGGGAATGTTCTGCATGAGCATATATTCAATGAAAAACTTCTCAATTTTCTTCTTGTCTTCTGAAGGGATGTTAGGATGTAGCTCCATAGTACTATCTAGTAGGCTATACTCAATAATTCCATTCAAGATGGCCCTAAAATCAAGAGGTTCATGTGTAATCGGAGGGGTTTTCTCAACATCCTCTTTTTCAATCTTATTACCTTTCTTCTTTTGCAAGGAGATATCTTCTTCTTCAACCTCTTCAACATAGTTTGATTCTTCCTCATTTGTATTCTCTCTCTTTGCCTCTCATTTTAGCCTTGCATGCCCAAATTTAGTGGCCTTTTTCTCTGGAGGAGTTGTAGATGTAGCTTTCCTTTTAATACCAGATGTTTGTGTAGACTTAGAGGGATACAAATCAAAGACAACAATAGGAGAGGATCTACTGGATCTCCTTAAACCTTGAATAGCTTCTAGAGGAACATATTTGACTTTGAAAATCTTCACAGGGATATCAAATGTAGTCTTTGAAGAAGTACCCAATATCTTGTGAAGTTCATCTTTATCTTTTATCTTTGAATACTATGGAGCACCCATCTCCTTAAGCACCCTTTCCACTTTCTTTTCACTTGCTTCTTCTCTCCTTCTAGTAAATCTCATCCATGATTTCTTTATATGTGTAAACATCATTTTTCTTTGGGATCTTTAGGTTTTGAAAAAAAAATATCTATATAACCTTGTATAAATTCATGTTCAACCTCATAAGGAAAAACTCAGGGATCCATGAGGTTCTGGGATCCACTGCATCCATGAAATAATGATCTTTTTTCACCATAAAGTTACCTCATTCTCATACTTTCAGACCAAACCGGATAGTATCCTACATCTGCTTTGCATCTTAGTTTGCAAGTTCTTGAAAAATCCCCAATAGAAAGTAGTATATGCTTCCTTATTCTAAATAGAATTAGATATTATTTGATTTGTGCTGCTATTGGAGTGAATTTGTCCCAAATATTACCCTTAAAACTAGGTAACTCATTTAAAAAGAAGAAACTAAGGAATATAATCAAGGAACCAAACCTGGAATTTATAATTGGTTTCTTTTTCCCTCTTTAAGTTATCCATTATCTTCTCTCTCAACAACTCACATGGATCGAAGTTGGAACCTTCCTTTACCATTTGATGTGTGGCATGAATTACAATGGCGGTGGTGGACCCTTCTCTATTTGTGAATTAAATCTTATATCCAATCCCTATTGATGCATACTGGACACAAGGATCAATGATATCTTTTATTATGAGTGTTCTCTTGTCAAATTTGGCACTGGTGAGCTTCATAATCATTTCATTCTTTACAGATTTTAGCACTAGGACTGGTCCAGAGGCACAAAGACCAGTAACTACTCTAATTACATCCTTTGTGATCATGTAAGGTTTGTATAAACAAATTAGATTCTCATGAATTTGGCTCAAGATAATTCTTACCCATTCCTTACATTTGTAGAAGTCTAGGAAGTCTTTCCATATATCTAACCCTTTCACAACAACATTTGTGTACTCTAACTTGTATACTCCATTCGCATTCAACAACTCATTCCAGACCACTTAAAAGGATGAAGTATGGTCAATCTCTTTCAACTAGGCATGGATATAGATCCTTATATCTTCACAGTATACAAAATTTGTTAGAACTTTTGGAAACACGCCATCTTTGTCCACTTCCATTGCTTTTAATGGAAATTTCTTGTATTTGGGCCTAGGTTTTAACCACATCGATCACCTGAGGGGTTTCCATTGAAATTTATTCAGAAATATTCACACACCATCGCTAAGTTTTTATATAGATATCTTGAAAACTTAAACACACTTCTTCACTCCAGACACAAAAGCTCTTAATTGCAAAAAAATAACATACAAAAAGTCTTTTACTTGCTTGAACTTTTTGTCATAAATGCATTTGTACTTTGTTAGGTAAACCATCTGTCAAAATTATCTGTGTCAACATAGGGATGAAATGAAGCTCACCACACCTATGCAAACTATTCATTTTCTCTAGAACTTCTATCAAAGATTCATTCTTGCTCAATAGTTTTGCACACCAAAGGAATTGACCCAACACATCTTCTATGTTGAAATATTCAACAACATGTCCCTTTCAAGGGGCAAAAAGGGTTTCCAAATGAAAAATCCCCGTAAGATAATGCTCTATCTTATTTTTTCTTAGGATCTTGTGTGGAATCCACAAGCACAATATTGTCCTTCTCCTCATTTTCTTGAACTTTCTTTTCCTTCCAAACCTTTTTGTTATCCTTCTTTTGTTGATTTAGGGTTTCATCCTTCTTTCGATGTTGAATAGGCAGCTTCACAAAACCACTTCTACAAAACTTTTTTATATTCCCAACCTTACTACATTTATAGCACACTATGTTGTGCTTCAGAACATAGTTGTTCCTCTTAACCTTAGTTCTACACTTTGCAGCCTTGTGACCAATGTAACTCTAGGGAAAAACATAAGACAAGAAGGTTAAGCAAATCTACATGCAATAAACTATAAATCTAACCTATGCTAACAACAAAGACAATGGAATTAAAAAGCATAAATAAAAGGATTAAAGAACAATCTCACCAAATTCTTCATCCATTCCATGAATCACCTTTATTGCACTTCTCCATTTTTCCGTTGTATAATAATTGCCCTCAAATTTCTTAAGTATGCAAGTATGGCCTATGTGATAATGATTTAGCAAAATATTGAAGATTAAATAAAAGCTTCCTAAAAGTATATTGATTTCAGGAGGAGGAATAATGACAAAGGTCAGGTCAATCTATAGAAAATTGGTTTTTGAACGATTGGCTTAGATTTGAAAGAGAGATCGATGATTGAGATTAATGAATGCCATGTGATGGAGATTAGTGTTAGTACTAATGCGAGTGAAAAGGTTTGCATGATAGAGATTAAATTAAATAATAATTTAATTTGGTATTGAAACTATTCAAAATTTAGAAGAATAAGAATTACATGTGAAAGATAAAGAGGAAACATTGTGTTTGAATGCACAAATGAATGAATGAATTAAATAAATTTATTTAATTAATAATAGTTTACATGCAGAAGAATAAGAACTAGATAACTATCTGATTAAACGAGAAGGTTTGTTCGTCAAAAATAAGCATATATTAAATTGGGAGATAACTGACTGACTTAATTACATCTCGACTTAAGCGGTAAGTGAATAATTAGATAACTAAGATATTATCTAATCAGAGGAATATGCTAGGAATAATTCTTTTTATGAATTAAATGATTATTTAATTCAACATTCAAAATTCAGAGATTTAAATTAAATAAATAAAGATTATTTAATTAACTATCGAAAAGGTTAAAGAATAATTAAATAATTCAAAATGAATATTTAATTATAGTCAGAAATGTGATAAAGGATAAATTAAATAATAATTTATTTAATTTTTATAGGGGATTAATTAATTAGTGACGTAATTAAATAAATAATATTTATTTAATTAATCTAGACAGAATAAGCATCATAATGAATTAATTAAATAATTAAAGTTATTTAATTAACAGATGATGGATGACTTTAGAAAGTAATTAAATAATTAACATTATTTAATCATGACCATGAACATTAGAAATATGTCGAAAATGGTGTCGCAGGCCTAGACCAATTTTCAATGTCTATAGTTTGCCCCTCTTTGATACAATGTCATTTCGGCTTTCGTGTCAAGGAAAATTATTTAAAACATGCCCCTATCGTGCCCCAGTGTGAAATAGGTTAGGGTATGCCCCCTCGGGAAAAATGACAATTTTTGAATTTTTTTTGAAAAATTTGGAAATTGTACCGATTAGGTAATTTGATAGTCAGAAGTTTGATGGTCTCACAGTCCCATGAACTCAACTATCGCTTCGTCATTCTCAAATATGTCTAAGATGGGTGTACCTTTTTTATCCCAATCGATAAGTTGGGGATATATGAGGTGTGTGTCATCATCAGAGTTATCAAATGTGAAGGCTGACAAGGTAAGGATGGATTGGTTGTCTTGGCCACAATATTTTTGGACTAACTCCTTTTTGTTATTTTTCCTAGGGATAGGTAAACTCTGAGGTGGGACCATTGTAAGGGCTAGGTCATCAAAAGATGGTTCATTAGGTGCCCAAGAGGCAGGATCAAGGGTTTCCCAATAATAAATCTTAAGCCATTATTCTTTTGATAAGGAATTTTTAGGAAGGGACTCAGTTGATTTTGGTGAAGTATATAGCATTTGGTCTAGTTCCCCAAATAACTTATCTAGGTCCATTATGTTGGTGAAGGAAAGGGAATCCGATTCATATTCGTTTGAGTTAGGGGAGTCACAATAGAATGGGTTGAATGGTTTGTGGGATATCTCGATGTCTTCAGAAGCACTTACTTCCTCTTGTGATGGTGTTGAGGTACTAGGAACACCAATCCTAATTAGTTGAAACCCTAGCCCTAGGCCTTTTGGTCATTGTGAGAAAATTATCGGTTTAGTCCTTCCATTCTGATGTAGTCCTAACCCACTATGTCTGTCATATCCTTTCCTTTTCATTATCATGAAGCCTTTTCCATATTGATATTTAGATATTTGAATAAACGTTGGAGGGTTTTCATTGTCTTCATTATATAACTAGGAGATGACATCTTCTTGGTCCATAGCTTCTTTACTTAACTCTCCCCATTTTGTGAATTTCATCATAGGAGGGACATGTATTATGACAATTGACTATCTCCTATCTACTGTGGGTAAACCGTATGAATTAGGAGGAACCAACTGGCTGCCACAATAGAATGCTTTCATGTGATATTCTCCACAACCCTTATCTTGGATCTCGACCTTAGGAGTCGATGATGGTGGTTGCGATGAAATGGACTTGGAAAGAGTATATGGATCAACATATAGGGATAAGGTAGATGATGAATCCTTTTGATTAACTGGCACCTATCATTGTTGTATTTCATGTAGGCTTGTGCAATATTGGAAAGGATCTAGATCACCATCGATTGTGATCTTGGTGCCATTGTATGGGAATTTAAGACACTGATGGTAAGTGGAAGGCACAAATTTAATACCATGTATCCAAGGTCTACCCAATAAAAGATAATAGGGAAGGGTGAGATCCAAGACTTGGAAACTAGTGTCCATAACCGTAGGGCCAATCCTAATAGGGAGTGTTACAACTCCTTTAGATGATCTTTCCTCATCATCGTATGCCTTAATGACTATACTGTTAGTGGTGTCTACGCATGCTTCTGAGAAACCTAATGCCTTAACCAACTTTAAGGTGAAAAGATTCAACCTCGCCCCTCTGTCTACCAATTCTCGTCTGACTTTGGTTTGATGGAAAAGAACCTCAAGGTGTAGTGGCTTGTTATGATTGGTCTTCTCAATTGAATAATCTTGTTGAGAGAAGGTGGCATGATGATAATTGGTTAAGTATCCTACCATCTCTTTGAAATGATTGACATCCAAGTTGGTGGGAACATATGTGCTTTGCAAGGATTTTTCTAGAATGGCTCGATGATCTAGCAATATGGTCAACAGTTCCAAGATGGATATTTGTGCTGGGGTTTTCCCCAACTGGTCAAGAAAATTATATGTAGGCTTAGAAGATTGTAGTTTTGTCTCTAATGAAGGACTTGGAAGGGTTATCTTAGTTCTGCGTGTATTGACAACACATTCAAGACGCTTCTTTATTGTAATGGTATTGATATTTGCGTTAGTAGCTCGGATATGATTGATGATCATACCCGGTTTATAGTCATACTTGGTACTAGTATAATTGGCCAAGGTATTATTATTAGTTCCCAAACTAAAGGCCTTTCCTTTCACATGGTCATGTAGTGGATCCATGAAGACCTTGTGATCACTATTTTTGGTATGTTTTGGCCCATTGACTTCTATGGTTTCGTCTTCAACGAAATCGTGTATGATGTTCTTCAATTGTCGGTATTGTTGTAGGTTATGTCCCTTAGTTTGATAGTAATCACAAAAGGAATTATCATCCCACCATGAGGGTTTAAACTATCCAGGATCATATTGTTTCGGGTCCAGAGGTTGTATGAGTTTATGTTTAATTAGTTCTTTGTAAACTGTCTTGATTGGTTCCCCCAAGGGGGTAGACTCACGTTTTGGAAATCTCCTTTGTCATTGTTGTTGTTGTGAATTTTAGACAAAAATGGTAGTTTGATCAACATTGTTAAGAATTTCATGAGAGGGATTGTAACCTTTAAGCGTGATGATAGGTCCTGCGTGTAGGGTCTTAGCATCAACAATACTGTCATTTGTTACATTTTTATTTTTGGACCAAAACTTGTTTCTATCGTTGGGGGAATTTTGATGTTGAACAATTGGATTCCTGCTTGGCATCTTAATTTCTCCTTTGTCAATGAGGGCTTTCTCAAGTATAATTTCTTTTTGTACCAAGTCTAGACAAGAGGTACAACAATGTACTCTTAAGTCACTTCTCAGTTTTGGATGAAGATTTCCAAGGAATATTGTGAATTTTTGTTTCTCTGGTATCTCAACTGGGCATTGACTTGCTAAAATTCTCCATCTCTAGAAGAAGGTGGTGAAGTTTTATCCATCTTCTTGCATGGTATGACACAAGGTAGCTATTGTGATTTCATTGTCTATGTTGAAGGCAAAATGTTCCACAAATTTCTCAGCTAATTCGCCCCATGATCTTATGTCGTATGGAAGTTTAGAGAACCATTCCAATGCTATCTTGACAAGGGTTCCCAGAAAGAGTCTCATAAGGTATGTGGGGTCATACAAGATGTCCATGCATGTTGTGGAAAATTCTCTGATGTGTTCCAGCGGATTCCTCTTCCCATTATACTTAGTCAAATTCGGTACAATGTATCTATGTGGGAAGGGTGTCATGTATAGTACTTTGTCAAATGGAAATGGACATAAATCTTGCACTGAAATGATTTGTTTTCCTGGCATTGACATACTGTCCATTTGTTGTTGGAGGTCTTGCATTTTATTTTTCAGAACATCTACCTGTGTTAAAGACATGTTGGTTGTGTTATTAGGATCGATGTAACTGTTCTGAAATGCAATATTTTGTGACGAATTCTGATTTGGTGTAGGAATATGTCCCGACACAATGTTCTGTGATGGATTCGGATTTGGTGTAGGAATATGTCTTGTTTGTATTTCCCCTATTTATGGAATGGCAGTAATGGTGTTGATCTATGTTATAGCCTGTGTCATGTTTATACCAAATTTGGGTCTTTTACTTTCGATGTTTGTGACAAAGGGGTTTGATGAGGATGCTCCTGCAGTAAATGTTAGGCCATGTGTTATACCAAATGGCATTGTATGTACAGCTGAGGTAGTTTGAGTAGGTATGCCAGATGGTATTGCTGTAGTAATCTAAGGAATAAAGACACTCTATGTCATGGTTTGTGTTGCTTGAGTAGATGAGGCTTTCAGTGTGTGGATGCCAAATCTTGGAGGTAGTATGGCACCCTCTACTAATAATCTGGCTAGATATCTCTAAGGATCTTGTGCCAAACATTCATCTACAAAGGATGAAAATTCAGGATCTTGGACAACAACGTCCACGTCCTCTACAAAGATTTGTCCATGTGTGTCTCTGGTGAAATTTTTTTCAAGCAAGGCTTTGTGAGGTCTTTTTGTCCTTGATGGTGGGTTTGTGAAGGGATTGATGAAGTCCTATGGATCTTCCATCTCTCTACGTTTCTTCTTAGACCTTGTTTCGACCATGAAAAATGTTGCTCAAAATGGGGCAATGCAAAACTATGTCTAGAAATTATATGTTCTATTCTATGTTTTTGGGATTTTCTGGATATAATGAATGAATGTTGCTATTTTTTTGGTATTTTCTAGAAAATAAGGAATGTCTAAAGTGATGAGATGCTAGGATGATAATATCTAAAATTCTAAAGTAATTGATTCTAAATGATTTTGAGAGGAGGTTACCTACCACCTATAGCTTAACCAAGGCTACGATTTAACTTTGTCAAGGAACCTGATGTAGGACTAGGACCAAAAGATAAGGTGAAATCCCAAACTAGACTGATGAGCTGGAAGGATTCACAAGAAGGACAAAAGATAGTGTTTGAGAAGTGACTAGGTTCAATGGAAATGACTATCTAAGCATGGGTTTGTCCAAAATGCGGAAAGTTGGCCTATTTTGAGATATGAAAATTCCTAATATGCAATTAAGTTTCATAATTGGATGCATTCACTAAAACTAAATGAAACCTAAAAGATGGAAAATGCAAAGTTTGAGAAATTTTCTAGTTTTTGTCCAAAGGGTTACTGTGAAAAAAAGAGATTGAGATGACTGTTTGGTTTCAGATTGTGACAGTGAATTCTAGATTTTCTGTTGACAGGCAAATACGGTTCGGGTTTACAGATGTTTCGTAGAATTTAATAGATGCATTTTGAAAGGTCATATGCGGTTTTATGCTAAATTTGGTCTTGGTTTGATGACAAGTAAATGCAACTCACTATAACAGATGCGACTCAAAAATTTCTAGTGAATGACAGTGGACTCTAGTTTGATAGTTGTGAATTTCTAGTTAACAAATGCAACTCAAGTTAACAGTTGTGGTTTTCTACTTAGCAGATGTGGCTCGTTTTGACAGATGCGATTTTCTGATGAACTGGGTTTTCAATTGACTTTGTTTTGTGATCAAATTTTGGCAAGTGTAAAAAAATTGAAAGAAAAGTGTTTCGGTTTGACAATCATAAACATGTATATTTAAAAAATATATATGTACACTCCTAAGGTTGACAATGACAGTACTTTCTGAATTCTCACTTGGGTTTCCCCAACTACGCTTATTCAAAGTGGATGACTAGAAGCTTGACCACAATGGCTCTGCCTTACATGACACACACTTCTTGGGTCATCCAAGCTTCAGTTCCCATGACTCTCCCATGGAAAACTTTTCATCTCTACCATGAACTATAAGAATGTGAGATGGGTTCAGAGGTTCGACCTCTTGCACTAGCAAATAGGGGTTTTTGGTTAATCTAAAAACAAGGTTGTGAATTAGTATGGGCACCTATTCAGAAGGCCACACGAGAGGCAATATTATCCCATTCTATAGAGGTTACGCTCTACAAGTTTCGACGCACTACAAGGGTACTAGGGAATCAATTGTTGGTTTGTAGGAGCTCTTGTAATGCTGAGTTTTCCTCAAAATTAAAATTTCTATACCGGTTGGGAGTAGCTTGGCTTTAGCTCATCACCAGTTATGAGTCGCCTTGGTTACTCTTAACCACCAAAGGAGGCCCAAATTCTAGAGTCAATAACAGTTTCTCTTACACCCAGGATCACACGAATGTGCAAGGGGAGAGGATAATTTTGTTACCGAATTGAGATCTAATCTAACACAAACAAGCACAAAAGACATTGATTCTTTTTAAAACCCAAATGACAATAATGTAATCTACACAAACTGTTAGTAGTTTAATTTTTCTAACTTCGTCAAAGGTCTTGTAAAACATAGATTAGTAGTTTATTGTTTCTCTGTCTTCGTCAATTGTCATGCAAAAAGGTTTTCAAATGCCTGTCTTCTACGAATTGACCTGTAAACACTATGTTAACTCCCCTAAAATAGACTGAAATGTGAAATTAGTTACAAAAAAGCTAAAAACTAAAAATGAAAGTACGGGACTTCGAAAAAAGGAAAAACTGTTTACCGATCAAATGTGTCATAGAACAAAGCAGATGCATCATAGAACAACAGATGCATCACAAAATATCATATGCATCTTAGAGAATCAGTTGCGACGTTTCGTACTACACATGCATCACTCTGTACCTGTACCTACAAAAACTAAAAACTTCTACGGATTTGAGGAAAGTGTCTTCATGTCAGGTTCACCAAATGTAGCACTAAGGAAAAATAGAAGACAAGAAGGTTAAGCAATTCTACATGCAATAAAATCTAAATCTAACCTACGCTAACAACAAAGAACAATGGAATTAAAAAGAATAAATAAAAGAATTAAAGAACAATCTCACCAAATTCTTCATCCATTCCATGAATTAAATTTATTGCACTTCTCCATTTTGTCGTTGTATAATAATTGCCATTATATTTCTTAAGTATGCAAGTATGGCCTATGTGATAATGATTTAGCAAAATATCGAAGATTAAATAAAAGCTTCCTAAAAGTATATCAATTTCGGGAGGAGGAATAATGACAAAGGTCAGGTCAATTTATAGAAAATTGGTTTTTGAATGATCGGCTCAGATTTGAAAGAGAGATCAACAATTGAGATTAATGAATGTCATGCGATGGAGATTAGTGTCAGTACTAATGCGAGTGAAAAGGTTTCATGATAGAGATTAAATTAAATAATAATTTAATCTGGTATTGAAACTATTCAAAATTTGGAAGAATAAGAATTGCATCTGAAAGATAAAGAGGAAACATTGTGTTTGAATGCACGAATGAATGAATGAATTAAATAAAGTCATTTAATTAATAATATTTTACATGCAAAATAATAAGAACTAGATAAATGACTGATTAAATGAGAAGGTATGTTCGTCAGAAATAAGCAGATATTAAATCAGGAGATAATTGATTGACTTAATTAAATCAGACTTAAGCAGTAAGTGAATAATAAGATAACTAAGCAATTATCTAATCAAAGGAATATGCCAGGAATAATTCTTTTTATGAATTAAATGATTATTTAATTCAACATTCGAAATTTAGAGATTTAAATTATATAAATAAAGATTTATTTAATTAACTGTCAAAAAGGTTAAAGAATAATTAAATAATTCAAAATGAATATTTAATTATAGTTAGAAATGTGACAAAGGATAAATTAAATAATAATTTATTTAATTTAGAAAGGGGGTTAATTAATTAGTGATGTAATTTTTATTTTTTTTATAAGTGCGTGCTATTAGTGGGGATAGCACCCCTTTATATTAAGTTCAAAATGGCAATATTTGCCTATACCTTACATTTCTGTTTACATTTTAGAACTTATGTTGTTACATAGCTATATATTACTACCTATGATCTCCCCAGAGTCATAGCATAATTCATCCTGCATTTGTTAAACCGGTCTTCATCTTGCACAAACCTTGTAAAGGCACTCAAATCATTGTTGATAATGCTTGCCCGATACACATCCCAAGCATTTCCTAGGAAGTTAGTCCTTGCTTTGGCCAGGTTCTGGGAACTGCTTGTTCCTTCTTCCCCGTCTTCTACCTCCTCTTCTGTCTCCTCTTCTTCTACCCCACTTTCTCCGAACATGTTTTTCAAGGGGCTCACCAGACCTTCCATAGGAAGCTCTAATATGCCACTGCTTGTATGTTCACTATTGTTACGAAGCCTCCCAGCTTCTCCACCATTATTTCTCTGGCGCCCAAAACATCTATCAGTAAGCTTAAGACAATCTTGTAGATTCTGCCATTGCACCAATGCTTTCTTTCCTGCAAGATCTCTTGGATTATTTGCTCAATCGCATCAAGGACTGGCGTGGATCCTACTGAAAATATTCTTTGACACTGCACCCGTATCGGCTCTTTGATGCAGACACAACTTACTCCAAATATATGCACCATTTTCTTCCTATGTGTTTGGTGCCACTTCTCATACTTGGGTGTTTCAGTCCCTCGACTTTCCTTTAAATGGTTTATCCATTCTTCTTTGCACCAGACACAACCCCCCATCTCCTTACAAAATCTCTGATCAAATCTGTTCCATGTCCTCTTTCTTATTCACCTGTCCCTGCTCATCTTTTTTAAAGATTCAAAAATATTGCATTAACCCAACCTGTCGGTGTCCAGCACCTCTGGTAATCTGGACCACTGATCCATACAATTGTCTATTTTAATTGACACTCCTTGATAAACTCCACAATTTTCCAGTAGGTTCGCAGCCTTATTGGTTTCCCTAAATAAATGTGATAGGGAATAATCACCCAGTTTCCCAAGTAAGGATTTGATCACTCCAATCCAGTTATCCAATTTCTAATTTGGTGCTTTCCCTGAGGTGATCACCTAGATGCAGACTTGGGAATCTCCTTCTATTTCTACGAAGTCGATTCCTTTCTGAATACAGACTTCCAATCCCAATGCAAGTGCCTCCATCTCAGCCATGTTGTTTGTGCTATTGCCTAGGTTTTTAGATGCAGCCCAAACACCTTGTCCTTCTTCATTTCTGATTATACACCCTGCACTTACCTTTCTGCGATTGCCCTTGGTAGCCCCATCAAAATTCAGTTTCCATTTTAAGCGCTCCGGTTGTTTCCACCAAACTTCCTTTCTATTTACCTTTTTCCTTCCCATTATTGGATTTCTAGGTATCTTTAATTTCGGCCAGGTTTTTTTAATTTCCCCGTCCCAATGTGTGAATCTTGTTTTAGACCAAATAGCATTCCTACTATTTGTTGTTTCCACTATTGCTACCTGTATTTTTGCAATTAGGCCGTTTCTTTCGAGGGACTAGTTTTTGAATATTCATCTATTCCTTTCCTTCCATACATGTCATATGACCAAGGAAGGTGTTAGTTTCCATTGATTTTTCCAATATCCGTTTTGGTTTAAATTCGGCCAGCTGTTCATAGATTCACCAAGTTTTTCCTGCCTTGGTCCTTGGATCCCAAATGCCTCGTACAACCAATCCTAGCATGCTGCTGTCAATAGACATGTGAGGAGTAAGTGGTCTACAATTTCCTCCTCTTTTTTACATAGTATGCATCTAGACGGGCCCACAATTCCTAATCTCTTCAGTCTATCACCTGTCAAACACCGATTGTGTAATGCTACCCAAAGGAATGCCCCAACTTTTGGTAAGATTTATCACTTCCAGCATAATGTTGAAATCCATTGTTTATCCTTGCTTTAAGAATTCTTTATTGGGTACCCCATTTTAGTCGTGTTTTCCCCTGACATGGCACCACACCAAATTATTTCATCCTCTTTTTCATTTTAATTGTATCGGTTTGTTTCTTAACTCTAGTTCCACCTCCTCACATAAGTGTTGAGGTAGAAGGTGGGTGGGTATATCCTTCCACTAGAATTGTTCCCCAATCGCACTCATGTCATGATGTACATAATCTTTCACTAACTCCCCAGCTTTAGCCTAAAGCCTTTCCACATACTGTTCTAAATCAAATATTTCTAACAAGCTCTTGTGCCCATTCCACTAATCTTTCCAAAATGATCCCTTCTTTTCGTTCCCAATTTGCCATGACAAATGATTTGTTATTAGGGGTCTACAGTTTGTAATGTATTTCCATAATTTCAAGCCTCTTCCTAGATTGGCTATAGTCATGATTCTACTTGGTTCTCTATTGTCCATGTATTTACTTTGCATAGTCCAGCACCAAAGTTTGTCTGGTTGCTTGTAAAGCTTCCATACTAGTTTGACACCTATTGCTAAGTTTCACTCCCTGATCTTCCTCAGTCCTGCCCCTCCATCCTCCTTTGGCTTACATGCCATGTCCCATCCTATCAATGGTATTTTTTTTCCTATGTTGGAACCTTCCCATATGAATTTCTTCAATATCTTTTCCATTTTAAATTCAGACTTCCTTGGCACTTCATATGTGGACATAGTATAAATTGGGATAGCGGAAAGAACCGTCTTCACCATTGTGATTCTTCCTACTAATGATAACCAATTATTCTTCCAAGAAATTGCCTTATTTCGATATGTGTCGGTTGTTTCCTCCTAGTGTCTAGTTTTACACACTCCTTCAAAGATTTTTACTCCTAGAAATTTTGCAAGAAAACTTCCCATTTGGTAGCCTAGTACAGATATAATTGCACGTCTTAATGGTAGCCTTGTACAGATATGATTTATCCTTATTCATTTTTTGACCTGATTGTGCTTCGTATTCATCTAGGATGCTTTTTATGTTTTTGGCCTCCTTTATACTTGCTTCACCTAGCAAAGTTATATCGTCCACAAATTGGGAGTGCGTAATGGTTCAACATCCCGCGCCACCTGCACTCCTTTCCATTTCAATTGCTGACAAATTTTTTTGATAGCACAGCTTAAGGTTTCAACCATTATCACAAAGATGAAGGGTGAAATGAGATCCCTTGCCTAAGACCGTTGGTGGCTTGGAAGAACCTTGCAATGTGTTGTTTATTGATACCAAAAATCTCACTGTAGAAATAAAGTAGTTTATCATATCACACCAATGAGAGTCGAACCCCATTTTTTCCATTACCTTCTTTAGAAATTCCCATGATACTTTATCACATGCCTTGCATACATCTAGCTTTATAAACATCCTTGCTTCCCTGTTTGTTGTGAGGGTATGTAGAACCTCTGAGAGGAGTATTGTGCAATTTGTGATTTCTCTACCTAGCACAAATCCACATTGTTCAGTTGACACAACTTTTCCCACCACTAATTTTAGTCTATTTTCTATTACTTTAGCAATCACTTTGTAAATTGTGTTACATAGCGAAATCGACCTGAAATCATTAAAAGATTTACATTCCTATTTTTCTAGGATCAAGGCTATCACCATGTTATTCAAATCTTTCACAAAATGCTTATTCTTTCAAAAATCTTCTATTAAATTCCATATATCATCCCCAACAAAACTCCAGCATGTTTGGAAAAGTCTGGCTGTAAACCCATCGGGTCCCGGTGCCTTGTCCGGGTGAAGCTGAAATAATGCAACTCTTACCTCCTCTTTGGTTACTTCCTTACATAGCATTTTATTATCATCTTCCGATACATTTTTGTTGATTGTTTCTAGAATTCCTCCATTCTCCGACAACAAAGTTTGGTTTCTTAGGAGCTTCTCAAAGTACTCTACCACTGCTAAGCCAACTTTTGTTAAGCCTCGTGCTGACTGTCCTCTCATCTGAATTTCTTCAATTTTGTTAGCTGCTCTTCTAGCCAATACCGACGCATGGAAAAATTTGGAATTGGAATCTCCCTCTCACAACCAAACCTCTCTTGACTTGTCTCTCCAGTAAATTTCTTCTCTTTTGAGTAATTCAACTAATTTTCCATTCAATTCTTTTTCTCTAATAAATTCTTCGTTCCTCATTCCATCCTTAATAATTTTTTCATTTAATGACTCTAATTCAGTTTCCACTTTGGCTTTTTCTATAAATATATTCAAAAAAAATTCTTTGTTCCACGACTTTAGCCTCTGTTTTATGTGTTGGAGTTTTTTGACAATCTTAAAACTCATCAAACCCCTAACCCTTAACTCTTTCCACCACATTTCCAGTAGCTCAACTAGTCCTTCATCACACCACCACATATTCTATAATTTATAACATGCCCTTACTGATTCTGACCGATCAGAAATAGTTATCTCTACAGGAAAGTGATCCGAGGTTGAGTTTGGTAATATGTTCGTTTGTATTTGAAGGCCTAAATCACTCCAACTCCTGGTGATTAGAAATATATCTAGGCGTTATGCAATTGCTGTAAAATCCTTCCGTCTATTTTTCAATGTGAAGGTTCCTTTTTCTGTCAGGAAATCCATCACCCATGCCTCAGCGACAAAGTTCCTGAAGTTAATGGATGTCTGAGACATTGTTCGAATTCCACCACTTTTTTTTTTTATGGATCCAAGATAGCGTTGAAATCCCCGCCTATGATTAGTTTTTCTTTGAGGAATGGTCGCGAGAAATCCAAAATCTTCCTCCACAATGTTGCCTTTTCCTCTGTTTTTGTTGGACCATATATATTGATGATTATAAACTAGAAATTCAGGGCCAGATTATACATTTTTGCTGTCAACCAGTTGGCTTCCAAACAAATAATTTCTATAGAGACCAATTATTCTTTCCACAAAATACCCAATCCACCTGCATTACCTTTGGATTCCTGAAAATGCCCTTTCCAATCCCAATAGTATTTGAGAAATTGCATCCCTTCTTCATTGGATAGCTCAGTTTCTTGAAATAAAATTATGTTATTTTGGCTTTTCTATATTTGACGCTTGACTAGACGTCGCTTGTTAGGGGCCTTCAGGTCCCTGACATTCCATGTTGTGATTTTCATTGTTTCCCAAGGGAGGGCCTACCTCCCTTGGTACTTAGAAATTTAGCAATACTAGGCAGATGTTTTTGAATAGCCTCTTCCTCCCTTAACTATTTGTAGGATTTCCTTCATCGTTGTTTCCTTGTTGTGCCGATTATGAGATACACCTATCTTCTATGATATCCAATGCATCTTCTAATTTTGTACTTGAATCTAATTCATTACTTATCATAGAGCCATTCTCAGCTCTTTCCTCTTCCTCCTGGTCAATGATATTCCTTGTGCCATGGGTTCTAATTTGAAGCTCTTCACTAAAACCTTCTACATTTGTATCCTCTAAAGGCTTCTCCCTTGTTTCAACATCTTGCTTGGTGTTCATGATGGCCAGTATTGGATCTATTTCAATATCTGACCTTTTTTTCTTCTTGTGATATGCGTTCCCCTATGGGCTATTACTTTTATTATTTTCCTTAATGACAGTGCACTTTACTTCATTATGGTTCCTAGCACCGCATTTGACATAGAACCATTTTATCTCCTCTACTTCTATTTCCTGTATCCATTGAGACTCATTTACTATCAGGCAAATGTTATTTGGAATGGGGTCTATTGCCACAATTTTTCAGTCTAGCGTATTTGTAAAGATCCCCATCCATGATATTTGTATCAATTTCCATTAGGGACTCTAATGATCTTCCAATCTTTTCTAGGCATTCCCTTGCCCAATTTTCCATCAGAAGATTGTATATCTTATCCACTTTGGTTGATCATATGGCCACATCTTTATTGGATCAAAATTTGGACTGCAAGGTTCCATATAGAGGGGCATATCATTCATTACCCACATATCATTTTCTGTTATCCCTTTTTTTATCTATCTCATTTGCAAATACTACCACAAAGAAGCCCTTTGGTAAGAACCTTAGTAATACTTTTGTTTGCCATTTTTCTCTTATCTAGTCGTTGATCAATTGTCTACTTGGATTTTTCCCAATGAATCGACATATAAATGCATCTTCCTTGAGGATGTCAACATCTTCTTTGATCTCTTTTGTAACATCGATTTCTGCTATATCTAAATTTAGGTTAGGGTTTTGGTTTTCCTATTGCAGCTAACTTCCCTTCGATATGTTTTCTTTCCACTTATTCTTGCCCTTAGGGTTTTTGTCATTCATTTTCCATTGATACTGATTATAAATTTCTTGATTTTTGTACCCTTGCCAATATTGGTTTCAAACCCATTTAGAATCGGGTATTCTTGATGCTTCAGATCTGTAATTTGTTGTATTTATTTCCTTCTTTCCATATCGGATTTGTCTTTTTGGAGTATCGTGTCTTTTCCTTTTGATGTTTGTCGTTTGCTCTGCATCACTCTTTTGATGCATTGGATGGCATTTATCCACCCAACGACCTTTGGTAAAGACCCATTGCGGCCTGTGTTTTTTCTGATCCTTCGAGACCTCTTCCTCCGCCACCACTTCTTCCCTTTGTTTCTTGATGCCCTTTCTTGATTTGTACCCTATTAATACCACATGCCTCCCTTCTCTACTTGGTACCTTTGAAGTTTTTCGTATCTGCTCTACTTTGCACCCCTGCTTTTCTTCGCACCCCATCCTTTATCAAAAAAAAATTAATGACGTAATTAAATAAATAACATTTATTTAATTAATCTAGAAAGAATAAACGTCATAATGAATTAATTAAACAATTAAAGTTATTTAATTAATAGAGGATGGATGACTTTAGAAATTAATTAAATAATCAACATTATTTAATCATGACCATGAACATTAAAAATATGTCGAAAATGGTGTCGTAGGCCTAGACCAATTTTTAGTGTCTACAAACAAAATTGTTGCATGCATAGAAATATCTATGAAATGAAACAATATTGTATATTTTGAGCCACAAAGGGTCTTCAAATAGTGTTAACATTTCTTATTTATCTACAATCAACAACATTATGCCCAAATTTATTGTAAGAAAAACAATGGCCTTGAAAATATTGAGAGGTCATAGCATTGTACCTTGGAGGTCTAAATGAATTTTGAATCATCTTGATTCTACACTCAACAACCTTATGACCAATCTTATTACAAGAATAGCAATTACCATTGAAAGATTGAGAATACCTAGTAGGAGTAGACTTTATGAAGTTCCTCTTCTTGTTCCGGATAGGAGTGAATACACCTTCTTTCTTGTTATCTTGTTTTGTCTTTGCATCTCTACAGGCATTATTCTTAGAATCTTCAATGCAAACTTTCTCCTCCTTTCCTTCTGCTTTAAATTTATCATCTAAGTTTGTAGATGCAAGTTGGTTATGAGAATTTTCCTTTTTTAAAAACTGTTCCACAAAAACTGCCAAGCCTTTGCGGTTTTTTTTAATCTTTGCGGTTGCGCCTTACCTTTCAATTGCTCACTACCCTTGATGCTCTCCATATGGCTTCCTCACGAAGCTTTCTTCTTTTCATATTGCTTCGCCTTTCACCAGTCTCCATCTACGTGCCACGTGGCTATCTTTGGCTACTTTCCGAACTGGGCCTGCCTCGTACTTTCTTTTGCTCGGTGCACTCCACGTGGCTCCCTCTAAGAGCTTTTTGTTGGGTGTCCCTTCATCTTTTTGCTAGGCCCCATCTACATGACATGTGGTAGTTGTTGTCATGCTGGTTACCTTGGAGTTGTTGTTGCGCCTTTTGTACTCGCTTGCTACCGTGTTTTCTTTTGGGGCGCCACATGTTCATTTCTGCTACTGCGTGGTTCTTTGTTCCCTGTAGTGGCTTCGCTGGCATACTCCTAGGAGATCGATGTTTGCTATGGCAGCTAGAGGTGATCTGGGCTGTCAGTCCTTGCTCGCGGCTTTCCTTCTCTTGGTGTGTTTCAGGCAGTGGAATGGCCTATAAATATGACCATTTTTCTCTTTATTAGGTTGTTTATTAAGTTGTAAAAAACTCCCAAGCACTAGGAAGAAAGTCTTTGTAATAGTTTTATTTAATTTGAAGACTCTAGACTGTGCCAAATAAATTCGGCCTTTCTATTTTTCATGCATTTAGTAAAAGTATTGGTCTATGCTGTTATCTTCTTTTATTGTATGAATGCATGTTCTTCAGCTTTTGTAATCATTTACAGCTCAATGAATACAGATCATGTTTCTTTGACTCCTCTGTGTTAGCTAAGGTTATGCTAGATTATGTTATGCAAATTAGAAGGTATTTTTATGTTTTAAGTGCTTTTGAGAAAATCCCTCCCTCCCTCCCACTAAATGAAGATCCGGCTTCGATAAAATCCCAAAGGTCACTTAGCTAGCGCAATGTCCGCCAATAGCTAAGTTTCCCATGAGACTGCTGCTACATGCAAAATTTTGCGTCAACAGTTATTTTTTCTAGCACACCTGGTGGGACTTCGAGCTAGCACATTCACCTAATTTTATAAGTGTGTATGAGTCATCGGCCTATAACTAGGTTGTAGATTGCAAGAGTCCATGGCCAACTCATACCACCCTTAGTTTATGTGCACACAAGAGGTCAGCGAGGTAGCCCTTCACCTCCTCCGTCATTGCCTACTCCGCCTATTCCTATGGCTGCTAGAAATTATGTAGCTTGGGATTCTGGCAGCCCTTTAATTGCACCTATGCCTCCTATACTATGGGCTCCAATCCCTACTTTTTTTCTAAAAGCTATCCCTAAGTATTCTGAGGATGAGTCAAAAACACCAATGGAACATCTGCAAGATGTGGTAGATGTATGTCTGGTACATGGCGTATCTAATGAAAATGCAGCTCTTAGATTACTGGCCGCCTCCTTCCGAGGAAAGGCGCTAAACTGGTATAGGACTTTTGAAGCTATTACTATTGCAACTTGGGACTAGCTTGGAACTCTGTTTTATGAGCGTTTTTGAATGTTGGTGACAAATCTTCACTGGACCATCAACTGGAAAATATAAAGTGAGCTCCTCATGAAGCTCTGCTTGATTTGAATGCGAGGTTCCATTCCACCTGGCAAAGAGTGCCTGTTGGTAATCGTCTGCCCCTAGATTTGGCATTTATGTTCTACTTAAAGTCAATCAACCCTGACATTTCCATCATGTTACAAGCACTTGGCAGAGAGACTCTTCTTGATGCTTATGCCTTAGCTATCGCTGTGGAAAATAATCTGATCGCAGCAGGAAAGTTGGCACCGAGACCCATCATGCCATTGTTTCCTAAGTGCAACACCATAGAGGCCAAAGTTCCTTCGACCAGCGCACCTACGGCTCCTCCCCAATCTATGTACGTGTATCCCAGAAGCACTTTGAGCATAGCTCCGATAATTGCTCCTGTGCCTAATCCCTTGGCTACCGAGATGAACAAGATGAGAGAATAGATGCGGGCCATGACTAATGAATTAACTACTTTGAAGCGGCAGCAATATAGCTATCAAAAGCTGGCATACCATAATTACCAAGGCGAAAAAGCTCCGTACCAATCAAATCAATGGCAAGATAGGTCACGCGGAAATGCCTCGACTCAACCGAGTAACCAGATGGTTTTGGTAACCCTGTCGATGCAAACCGTTCATCCTAGTTCAAATAAAGAGCTGGTGGCTGGACAAAACAACTTAGCTGAAGATGCCAATTCATGGTGTTTTCCTTGCAATGATGCACACATGCCAAGAAATTGTCCGTGGGAAAATTTGCAACAAAATATCACAAACCAATGTAGCCAGGGCGGCACACCTGATCTCGACAACCAATCATACGCCTCTCAGCAAATGGACAATGTTGTCCTCGCTGCTCAAATGCAAGGGATGTCCCTCTAGCAAGAGTCAAACATTGTTCCAGACCAAGTGCTCTTTTCTTGGATGGAAGGAGAAGAGTCAGCATTTTCGAACGACATCTATATTGATAAAGTGCCCCGAGTGCAATCTAACTACAACACGCATTCAAAGCGTAGATTCACTGGAGAGTTCATAGCCTTGCCTACTAATGCTTCATCTCAACTGACGCCTAGCCCATTGGCAAGCCTATTGCCAATCCCACCACAGTCTAAGGCAGCTATTCCTAGCTCTCTGAATCCATTTCCTGTGAAGGTGAAGGCTCCTACAATCACCCCTATTGTTGCCAAACAACTAGACGCACCGATCGTGAAGCCAATGGCGACTGTGAAACCTAAAGAGCAAGCAAACGTGATTCACCAGTCGCGAGCACAGTTTAATGTGGTGGAACAACTGAAGAAGTCATCTGCCAACGTTTCTCTGTGGGATGTCCTGGCTATTCCGGAGTAGAAGGTACTATTACAAAAGGCTTTGTCAGGAGAGGAGGATGTGAAGATACCTACTCAGTCTAATGAAGAGAAAGTATCTAGGCCCGACCTGGATAAGGTGCTAACAAATCAACCAGAGGAGAAGCTCGAGTCCGAAAAAGAAAGTAAGCCTAAACCTAATCCTTTCTTTCTAACACTTATTATTGGTGACAAGTTGTTACATAATTATATGGTCAACTCTGGTGCTAGCACCACCATCATGCCAAAGCAAGTAGGTGATGCTTTGGGTTTAAAATATGAGCCTCTAAACAAGGGAGTCATGCAGCTAGATGGAAATAAAGTTGATACCGTCGAGGTAATCAAGGGATTACCTATGAATTTGTTTTCCTACCCTAGTATCACTATAAATCAGGATACCGTACTCATTGATATCCCTCCTCTATTTGGGATTTGTTTGTCTTGAGAATTCACAACAAATGCTGGAGGATATCTAGCACTAGACTAGTCACACCTGATTTTAAGGACCAAACATGGAGCCAAGATGAAACTAGAGTCAGAAACTTTGCATTCCAAACATGCTGCTAAAAAGGCCCTGCTCAACTTTGAAGCAACACTTCAATCACTCAGGAAGAGAGGTTCAATGTGGAATTTCTGGAAGAAGAGGAGGCTACTAGCTCCCGGACAGAAGACAAAGAAAATTTGTTGAAAGAGTTTATTGATACAGACCCTTTATGGAATTACAGCTGGCCTTTGAACCTATGTTATACATGAAGAGGGGCAGATTATGCCCAAAGTTACTAAGGAGCCTAGAGGTGAACAATCTTCGAAATTATGGACTTTGTACTTCGATGATGCAAGATGTAGAGTAGGAGCTGGAGCGGGGATTTTTTTGATATCCCCATTTGAGGAAAAGACCTTGAGGTCGTATCGCTTCCAGTTCATGCGCTCAAATAACGAAGTAGAATATGAAGGTCGTGTCCATAGTTTAGGCCTTGCGGAACAAATGGGTGCAAAGCAGATAAGTGTGTTCAAAGATTCAGAGTTGGTGGTCAACCAAATCCGTGGAATTTTTGCTACAAAGAATATCTGTATGCGATCCTCTCGACATAGAGTCTGGGATCTGATTGAGAACTTTAAGGCATTCAATATTCAGGCTATACCGAGGGAGAAGAACTCCGAAGCCGACAGAATGGCGACTATCAGGGCTCAGTTTGAGCCGGCCTTTGAATTATTAAGAAGTAAGTATGCGGTGAGGGTAATTTTAAGACCCATTGTTCTAGACAACAATCAAGATTTGCAAGTGTTCGATAGTGACGCTCATATTGCGTCATTTCTCTAGTCATCTGGGGAATTTGTCGATTAGCTACATCCAAAGATCACTGAAGCTTATAGGTATCAAATTATCCAGTTGAAATCCAATAAGCTTTTGAGAGGGCTAGCCACTCTAGAGAGTCTGTTTGATTCTAACGATGCAACAAGAGACAAAAGGAAGCTCGTGGCTGATAAGGGTGATTACACCGATTTGCATATCGGGGAAGACAAAAAGCTCAAGGTTGGGAAGGAAATTTCTCACAAGAATAAGGATAGACTAAGGCATTTCTGTGAAGAATATCTAGGTGTAGTAGCATGGTCATATGATGATCTTAAAGGATACGATCCCAGGATCATCGAGAATACAATTGAGTTGTCGGAATGGGCGAAGACAGTTCATTAAAGACAGAGACTTGTGAACCCAAAGATAGAATCTCTCATGTCATAGGAGTTGAATAAATTGATCGCATCCCGAATACTGTTTTCGATCAAACATAGCACTTGGGTGTCAAACTTGGTATCGGTCCGGAATAAAAATGGAGATATACGACTGTGCATAGACTTCCGAGACTTGAATAGAGCATCCTTAAAGGATCATTACCCCTTGCCTTCAATGGAGGTAATTCTACAAACTGTAGCTGGCCTTGAAATGTCTTCAATGTTGGATGGTTTTTTGGGCTACAACCAGATTCGGGTAAAGGAAGAGGACCAACACAAGACAGCGTTCACCACCAAGTGGGGAACTTATGCATATGCAAAGATGCCTTTTGGACTCTTGAATGCCGGAGCCAATTTTTAGAGAGCCATGGATATTGCCTTCAAGGATTTGATCCACAAAATTATACTCATTTATCTAGATGATTTGATAGTATTTTCAAAATTTGTTGATGATCACTTTGATCATTTGGAGCTTATTTTCTAGAAGTTCCAGGAGTTCGGGATTTCTTTGAACCCAAAGAAATGCGTGTTCGGAGTTCCCTAGGGGAATCTATTGGGGTATTTGGTCTCTAAGGAAGGCATTGCCATTGATCCTGAAAGAGTTGACGCGATCCGGGAGCTCCCGTTACTTGTCAACAAGAAAGGCGTGCAGTCATTTCTGGGTAAGGCCAACTTCATTAGCCGATTCATTACAGATTTTGTAGGGACCGTTCAGCCTCTACCTTAATGCTAAAGAAAGACCAGATTTTTAAATGGATGACAAAAGCCACAAAACTTTTGAGCTTATAAAGGAGGCTATTTCTTCTACCCCCGTGTTAGTTAACCCTAACCTATCAAAGGATTTTATTATGTACGTTTTTGGTGGTGGCAACAGTATCGCCACTGTGCTTATGAAAAAAGATGATGGAGATAAAAGGGAGTCCCTTGTTGCTTTCTACTCACAAACCTTAAAAGAATACGAGGTGAAGTAAAACTTTGTAGAAAAGTAGGCCTTTGCTATTGTTAAAGGACTTAAAAAGTTTCAACATTTGATATCATATAGTAAGGTGATTGTTTGTGTTCCGCATCCTAGTGTGCGGGAGTATATCATGGAGGGAGAAATCACAGAGAAGAGAGCTAATTAGATCACCAAGATCCTAGAATATGATATCGAAGTTAGACATGTCAAGAATGTCAAAGGAAAGGGACTGTGTGAGTATCTCACTGAAAACAGTGAAACAACGACAAAGCTTGAAGTTTTGGAACCTATGTTATTGAATGAAGAAAGTTCTCAGGGTGACTGGCTTGAGGATAGAATAAACTTCATGCAGATGGGAAGGCATCCGATCAACCTACCTTCTTTTAAAAGGTGTTTCTATCATTTATAAAATAATAATTATGTTCTCTTGGAGGGTGTCCTGTTTAAAAGAAATTTTAATGGCGTCCTGCTAAGGTGTGTAAATGAGGAGCAAGCCAAGAAAATATTGGATCAATACCACAATAGCCCAGCTGGAGGACATTTTTTTGCAAGGACCACGACAATTAAAATTATATGTGCTGGTTATTTTTACTGATTAAGTCTTGCAATGAATGTCAGTTTCATGTTGGAAAGAGAAAGAATGTTGCTATGCCATTAAGGCCTATAGTAGTAGAAGAACCTTTTGCTCAATGGGGTTTAGATTTCATTGGGATGATTAACCCTTTCTCTTCAGCCGGATACAAATGGATATTGACAGCTATGGACTACTTCACTAGATGGGCAGAAGTAGTGCCATTGAAAAATGCAACAAAAGTGGAGATTATTAATTTCCTAGAGGAGTTGGTAGCTAGATTTGACTCACCCAAAAAAAAATCTCTGATAATGCTAAAGCATTCCTCGGCTCGAAGATGAGCCAGTTCGCATTAAAGTATGGGGTTTTCCTAAAAACCTCTTCTAACTACTATCCCTAGGGGAATGGCCTCACAGAGTCTACAAATAAAAACCTCATCAGGTTAATTAAGAAGATAGGTTCGGAACACCAGAAAGAATGGCATAGGAACCTCCGGACAACACTGTGGGCAGACCGAATCACGCCCAAACAGATACTGAAGACATTTCCTTATGAGATGGTGTACGGGAAGGAGGAATTGCTTCCTATTGCCACGGAAATCCCTGCCCTGTAGTTGCTTAAATCTTTGGAGATTGAATAAAATAGAGCAATAGAGGTAAGGTTTTCTGAGCTACTCGAGGTACAGGAAAAAAAAGAGCATGCCCTTGAGGCAATGAAAAACCGCCAGTAGGTGGTAAAGAAATGGTTTGATAAAAAGGCATCAGATCAAGAGTTACAACGTGGGGACTTGGTGCTCAAGTTCAATGAGCGTGGAGCAAAACCCGGCCAGCACGGAAAATTCAACAACCTCTGGGAAGGGCCTTTCAAAATTACCCAGTGTAAATAGTTCAACTCTTTCGAGTTGGAAGACAAAGAAGGTAATGCCCTAAGTATTCCAGTTAATGGAATACATCTTAAAAATTTTCATTAATTCTGCCTATGTGAAGGCTGTGTAAATTGTAAATATGTAATTATTTTTCCAACTTTAAAGTTTTGGGTCTTCTCAGTGCTTTATGGAATAATAGCAATGGTGCAAGAAATTGAAAGAATATTGTAAATGAGCCAATATTTTTGAAAAACATATATTATATATATTGGCCAGAAATTTACATTATATAAGGTAGAGTCCAGTGGCCTTGTATCGATATATACATATGTCCGCTATGAAGCGAAGCTTGAAAAGTGAAAAAGAAAACTTAGGGACCATTCTCATTCTCATATTATTAATGGGAGGGACCAACAATTGCAACAATAGGCAATGCAAGATCAGGGAACACCATTCTTTCAAAATCCTTGTACCACTGGAGGTTTTGGAATGGTTCAATATAATGCACCCACATGCGGAAGTAGCAGCTGGCACGGACTTTGGCACAATGCTCCTCATGAGTCTCCAATTTGAAGCTGAAGAGGAAGGGCTTGGTTGGAACAGATCCTCCATGCAGTTGCAGCAGACGAAGGTTACGAACCAAAGGGATCCCACAATCAAATTGAGCAGCATGCATGATCTGCTCCAATCCTCTGAGGTAGCGTCGAGGGAACACTCGCTTCGTCATCTTTAAGATCTCGCGCTTGGAAACATTGATATCCAACAATGAGGTGACAAAATGGGAGCAGATGCTAGTGTTTACCTGGTATTGTTCCTGATACTCTACGTAATACTTGTCGAGGACCCACTTAATTGCCTTCACATATAGCAGGTTTTTCACTCCTGTCATGCGCTTTAAGCGCCTGCACCTAATCTTGTCTAAGAAGGCAGCTTGAGTCTTCTTGCAGACTAACCTTATTGGAATTTCCACGTTGTTTACTATTCTGGCTAGAAAAATGAAATCTCCAAGACAAGAAAAGCTTGCTATGCAAGGAATGCTAGGAAACATTGTGATTTGCAATGCTGCTAAGGGTCTTATTTATAGACTGGCCAGGGTTCACCAGCTGAGGCAGGCCGTAATTATGACTGACCCAAGTGTGTCACCAAGCCTTGGTTTTCAGTGTTGCGGCATGTGAGGTGATGAGAATACAAGTACAGTTGCAACTTACTCTGTTCAAGTTTCTGAATTCATTAGAAGTTGCCCAGGTGCCAGCACAAGAAGCTGCCATCCCATCCTATCAGGGCAAATCTTAAAGACCTGTTGTTGGGCAACGCACCCAAGTACATTCAATAAAATCATTAAATGCATAAAGCTTGTGAAGGGGTTTTTGCAAGGTTGTCTTGGTTCGTTGTTCAAGAAAATCAGGCGCCACCTCACACAAAAATCTGTCTCTTAAATGTAGAGAGAAATTTGGCAGGTTGGCGATCTTTTCACATGCATGAAAAGCTGGTGACGCATATGGCAACTAGGTATGAATGGCTGGCACGTACCCTTCTCAGTTGTTTTTCATGAAGATCAAAAAAGCAGGTTAGACATGCAGAGCACATTTATTGCAAGGATTGATCTAAAGATAAAACAGCTAAGGCATTCGTAAGAGAGAAATAATTTTTCACAAAGCTAAGTCGTTTGCGAAAGTTTACAAAAAAGTTCTTGTCAATACAGAAAATGGTTGAGATTGCAGAGAACCCAACATAAGACCTGGCCCCAGCAAGTTAATTGAGCAAATGAGGAGAGCATCTTGCATACAGCTCTACGACTAAGAGTCTTATGCTACTCCAGGCATCCCCACAAACCCTTGTTGGCCTTTCACTAGTTAGGTGGACCAGAGAATATTGAATGCAATTCCTCATAGAGATTAGGCTTTGGTTGCAGAGGATTGAGAAAATGTCTTTGATTCTGAGCTATCCCACAATCCTAAGAGCCTTAGGGAAGTCGCATGCGAGAAAATGAAGAATGTACTAGACCCTTTCAACAAGCGTCTATGGTTTTGTGGGCTTCCACAATACATGGTTCCCTTGGTACACCCTTGCCCAAAAATTGTGGCAGCATGCGTGATAGGTTTTGACCTGAACACGGGAGTGATAAGCGGCACTAATTTCAAGGTAGTCATCAGCCCTGAAGCTATTCAGGATATGCTGTGCATTCCCCTCCCCTTGACCCGGGATGTTAAGATTTTTGAAGTGAACAGGATGCATGAGAAGTGGGGAGGGCTCCGAACGACACCATAGTTTTACCACGCCAAAATTGCTCAGCCAACTAATACTTCAGCACTGCCCAAATTTTCTTTTGGTCTGAAGGGTTTGAAAGGTGGGTTTTCTTCTATCGCTTGTATGCTAGTGCTGGTGTGTGGTCTGGACACAGATAGGCACGTTTTTGAATTCCAAATATGTCTCAGCTTTATGTTGAGGAAGAATAACGTGCCTTCGCTTTTGGATTTTGCAAAAGTTATTAGTGATGGGATTTGGCAGCAGCTGCAAGAATTCTAGATCGGTTCTAGGTTTAGGTATTCGTCTTTCCTGGCCTACTTGATATTACACCAGAATTTAGATTACTTTTCGATATTTATGTCTCTGGCTATTTTTTACGAAGGCGGCTTAAGGAAGCCAGTTTTGACATGGACTCCTATCATGTTGAAAACCTTTGATTACTATGAGTTTTAAATTTATTCTTAACCCCAACTCTGTGGGCTTTGGATGGAGCTGGCATCGGCATGACTGTGCGTATATCACCCCAACAGAAGTCCTAGTTGGAAAATATTGTTCCTCCCTCTGATTGGTTCTTTGACATGGATTTCACCATACTCCGCATGTGAGGTTTCGCCTGGAAGCCCTTTCGGCTCTCCCGTTTTCTTTCCGACAAAGTGTTGGCCCTAGAGGTAATGAGGCAGCTGTGTACTATTGATAATGATTATTGGGGAGGGAAACATTTAACCTCCTATTTGCTATTGCCTGTTATGTTTGGTTATGTGTCGCTAATCAAGAAAAGGACTTTGAAGATCGACACTTCAGAGATTCTACTTTCAAAATTGGGTCATCTCGGGTTGGTGTTGATAAATGACTGTGGATGCTAAAATCTGCAGGAAGATCGACTCAAACAGTTTCATGTTGTTAGCACAAAAGTTAGTTTAAATCAGCAAATTTAACAACCCTATGAAATACTTAATTATGTCCAAATATGCAACTAATGAGCAGAAAAACAAGTTAAACTGAAGCATATAAGAAGCATATTTAAACCTTTATCTCATAGTGGATTGGTGCCACCTTGTTGTGTAGTAAGCAACCCTTTTCCAATCCTTGAACAAGCTGAATGATGTTATGGACAAGATTAATTGCTTGAGATGGAATGAACAAGATTAGCTCCCAATTCAAGAGAGTAACCCTGCATGAAATGTGTGAAATCTATGGATGAAATGAAGCATAGTATACTTGCTTGAATTGTGGATGTTGAAATGAATTTGAGTATAGTAAGTTTACTCAAAGTTGTGTCTTATCAAATGAGGAGAGAAGCCTCCAATTTATAGATTCCAAAATGGAAGAGAATGAAATAGAGCAATGTGGGATCATTCAACATCCAATGGTCAAGTGCCACTTGTCAAGATGTGAATGGTTGAGGAATGAGCACATTTTGGTCAATGTGCATGATAAATGCCATTAGGTGGAATTTAAAATTTGAGAAATGACATGTGAGAGGGAAAAATGAATGAAATAAATGCCACTTGGCTCAATGCACAAGGACATGTAAGAGGAGTGAATGCCTTGTTGGATGTATAAGTCCACTTGGAATTTTTGAATTCAAATGAGGGAAGATTCCCTTTTGATGCTATGTAAGGGAAAATAGAGAATTAAATAAATCAAAGTAATTGATTTATTGTGCAAGTTGCATTCTCTAGAGGATTTTAGTGAGAAGGATTAACTTAATCAAGGATTTGATTAATTTAATGAAGAATTAGATGATTTGACAATTTTGACTTAACCAGATGAATTAATTTAAATCAGAATTGAGAAGAAATGATTAATTAAATAAATGGTTTTGATTTATTTAACTAAAGAGGAATATGTTATATTAAATCAAATAAGGTTTAATTTATTTAATTTAATAAGAGGACTTTAGAGACTTTAATCAAATAAAATTATTTATTTAATTAAACAGGAACATAAGGTTAATTAAATTAACTGATTAATTTAATCACTAGAGGAGGAAGACTTAATTTAATGAATAATGATTCATTACATTTAGAGACAGAATATGATGAAATGTTGAGAGTATGATTCGAGGAGAAATGTTGCTAGTAAACAGGATCAAGTGTGCCAAAAAAAATTTGTACATTTTCCATGTCTACATTTTGCCCCTCTTTGAAGCAATGTACTTGTTGCATTGATTCAAAGAATAAAATGCTATGATCAAAGTCAAAAATTTCTTGAATTTTCCAGAATGCCCCACTATTGCCCTAGCGGAAGGATTATGCTGGTATATTGCCCCCTCGAGAGATCGAGTGGAAATGCTAATTTTCCAATCGATATCGCGATGAATTATGGGAGGAGTGGTTCTAATGATCAAAGGATGAAAGATAATTCTTTGATGTAGATAGATCTGATGATGTATAGATAGTCATCGACTATGGGTAGTCTCGTGTATACCTTGATTCAACACACCGATTTTAGGTAGAAATGTTAGTAAAGATAGAAGAATGAGAAGAATGGAAAGAAGATCCACACAAGATGATGATTGATGATTTGCTTACCAGGAGTTGGGATTTTCAAAGGGCTAATTACTTTATGTTTGATAACACACGTAGGTATGATGCATCAAGGTATAAAGGACCAAGATAGCATTGTACCTAGTGTGATGGACTTTGACTTGACAATCAGATAGGTGTATTCTTGTTCACACTGAGCATACATACTTCATTCAGGATGTAGATCAGATATTCTAAACATCTCAGACCAAAACATAGAAAAGCAAGCCTTCCTATGTGGTCAACAAGATACCTAAAACACCCTCCCTACAAACCAAACAAAACACGCATGACTAAGTTATTTTACAAGAGTATCCAACAAGCACAATAGATAAAAAAGAATAATCCTTGCCCCATTCCTTTCTCTCTAAACTTGATTTGTTTAGGCATCATCAAGAGGTCCTTGGAATGAATGCAAAATAAGATAAGTCAAAAAGACCAAGATAAAGTAAACAAACAAGCTAATATTATTCATACCGCTAGCCAAGACTAAACTACTGAGGGGTACCTGATGATTATGTCCATTGTAGGAAAGCTTCATCCTAGGACATGTTGTTATCAGGGTTTTGATGGGACTGATTTGGGTGATAAGTTATTGATATTCCAAGTTGACCAACTTGCTAACTCACTGACTCAGACTTTCAAGACTTTGATGATTAGGTGTTCACTTTTGAACCTGCTAGACTTTCTTCTGACTGACTCACCAAAGGGTGAAGGTGATGATTGATTTTATTATGAGTGATGACAATCACGGGTGAAAGTGAGATGAGATGGATGCACCATTTTGGGTTTTTAGATATTTTGAGGCTATTTTTGGTATTTTCAAGATGTTTTACAAATGTTTTTGGTATTTTCAAGATTCATGACGAAGAGACTAACTTAAAGACCTATCCTAGGGGTCTTAGAAGCTGATCCATAGATTATCCTTGCCTACGTTATACACGCAAAGACCACATAGTTCGACTGACGATAGACTTGAATCAATGATGAGATAGATGGGTAAATGGATTTCCATTATGACGGATGCCTAAGGACTGAACTTAACTGTAAAATAGATGGGCAAATAGATTGCCAATGTGACGGATGCCCAAGGACTGACCCTAACTGTCTCGGCGGATGATCAAAGATCAACCTTGCCTATGTTCAAGCTCAGAGACGACGTAGTTTGACTAACGATGAACTGACTTGATGATAAGATGGACAAATGGGTTACCATTTTATTGCTTAAAGGACTGACCTAAGATACAGACTAGATGGGCAAATGGATTGCCAATGCGACGGATGCCTAAAGGATTGACCTAATATGTCTTGAGGGATGATCAAAGATCAACCTTGCCTACGTTCAAGCTCAGAGATGACGTAGTTCGACAAGCTAGAAGACTGACAAGACTCAATGATGAATTTTTTAAAGATTTTTTGATATTTCGACATGTTTTTGTATTTTTGATGATTTGGATGTTTTGATTTTTCGCATAATTTTGACAATCTAGATATGGATAAGATATTAGTGGTCTATTTTGGGACTTTGTTGAAAACCAAGCTTAATGTTGATCGATTGGATTGATGGATTGATAGTTTGACTAAGTGTGTTAAGTCAAAAAAAAGTGATAATGCATTTGTAAAATCTAGGAAGTTGTGTTATCCTAGAGTAAACTCGTACACAAGGGGAATGGTGTGACTAAGTGTGTTAAGTCAAACAAGATGATAATGGATTGGATAATTTGACTAAGTGTGTTAAGTCAAATAAAGTGATAATGGACTTGTAAACCCAAGGAAGTTGTGTTATCCTAGAGTAAATTCGTGCACAAGATGATAGTTTGACTAAGTGTGTTAAGTCAAACAAGGTGATAATTGATTGGATTCGATTGATCAAGATTGATGAAGCTTGATTTGGAACAAAGTAGCTTGGATGATTTTGATGTGACGCTGAAGTACAAATTAGATGCAATTGATATGGATTGCTTGGATTGATGTTCGATGAAATATAAAGCTTGATAAAGAACATCGTCTTGCTGTCAAAATATGCCATGGGCTAGGGATTTGGATTGATGCTCACAAATGCTTTGATAAATTTGATTTCACGTTTGCAAATGTTTGGATCACCACATAGGCTGGAGGATATATATCAAGATTTATTCTCGAAGCAAGATGCAAATATCTGCCCCTAGTGTCTAGCAATGTTTGAATGGCCATTAGATGGAATCTTGGATAGATGGATGGATGAATGGATATGGATCATCTTGTGATAAGATAAATTGTTAGAACAAAGGATGCTCATTTGGATAATGTTTTCATGGCTCAGATAACTTTGGGTAGGATGGTATCAATGAAAATGACCCATGTCAAGATGTTTACCACAAACAAGTTTAAAGTATGCTCCAAAATTTTCATTAAGATCTAGATAGGGTAAATGGATGGTAATGGGTTGGCTAACGGTTCATGGAAAAATAGATGATATGGCTCAAATGATGGATTTATTATGAATGCGATAAGATGCTTTCTCCTGAAATGGTGCACGTAGATGCTCAATTCTACACATGACTCCTGTTTTCTAGGTTTTCATCATGGTTCTTTCCCAAAGCACCACCGAAATGGTTTTCGCTAGAGGACAATTTTTATCTTTACTTTTTTCTATCCTTTTTTGGATTTTGTTTGTTTGTTTTTTTCTTTTTTTGATTTTCTGAGAGATTTTAAGTTGATGTTGAACCACCTGGTGGTGTTGATGTAGATGCTTATGTCATAACGTTCCATCGGTATCCTACTTGAAGAAGTTGCTTTGCCAGGATACGTGCACTTGAATGCAACTTTTGAGATCCCTGATCTGCTTTGCTGATACCAGAGTTAACTATGTCTTTGTGCGCACATCGTGATAGAGTGCCTTCTGAATCCTTATGATGAAGGGTTGCTGCCAACACATGGTCAATGTGAGAATTAGATATCATGTGTGGAGGCATGGATGGAGTGTGTTTAGGGATAAAATATGGATTGGTTGACAGTCTGGAGCCTTTGATTCTCCAAACTTGGGAAGATGAGTAATAATGAGTGGATATGGAAGTGTGCATCGAATTAGGACCAACTGCTTGATACACTTTGTATGTTGCTTGAGAAGCTTTGTTTTTCCTTTGTGGACATCTTTGATGGATACTTTTCCCTTTTTGATTTTGCCCCATAGTTCCTTTGACTAATGGAGTTTGATAGAGATAATCTTTCTTTGTATTCTTTGGTATCCATATGTATTTGATTTGTTCGATATGCTTCTTAGCTTCATATGCTTTGATGATGTTCTTTGTGCTTTGATTTGAATCTTTATTTTGTTGTTGGTCCCAATTCATGGATGGGATGTTTGGTGGATGGATATTTGTGATGTGGCGGGTTGTAGTATTGGCATTGGTTTCATCATAAGGATCCTTTGTGCCCCCTATGTTGATGTTTTCTTGAGATGAGGTTTCCCCCAGTATGGTGATAGTAGCACCTTTGTTCTTTGATTCTCCTTGTTTATAATGCATTCTCTGACAAATGACCACCGTAGATTATGTCATTTCAATTTGTTGCTTTGCTGACTCTGGAATATCTTGTTTATTCTGACTTGTTTCCTTGAGTGGATAATGTTGGATATCTTCATACATGATGTCCTCAGTTTGAATTTGGGATACTGGTGATAGTAGCACCTTTGTTCTTTGATTCTCCTTGTTTAGAATGCATTCTCTGACAAATGACCACCGTAGATGATGTCATTTCAATTTGTTGCTCTGCTGACTCTGGAATATCTTGTTCATTCTGACTTGTTTCCTTGAGCAGATAATGTTGGATATCTTCATACATGATGTCCTCTGTCTGAATTTGGGATACATTTGATCCTGATGTTGACAATTTAGTTTGACTGTAGGAATCAATAACCTGCTCTTTTTGTGTAATAATGTTAGGAGTAAAGGAATCCCGTTCTGAATGAAGATCATCTACGTGTCCATGCAAAGAAAGCATCTCATGGGTAGATGGAGGAGTATGTTCTATGTGGATGTGATCATATTGTATAGATAGGAGAGTGTCCATTATATCATTGTAGTAGCTTGGAGATGTAAATTATTGATCTTGAATGATTTCAGAATTGCGTTTGACATGCTTTGGATCAAGTTCTTGACATGGGTCAATTTCAAAGAATGGATTGCTTATAAAGGGTTCTTGGATATCTTCATTAGGCATAGGAAGATTCTCAAATGTCATGAGGTCAAAGGATGTCCATATGTTTTGGAAAGGATCATTGCTAGACCTTGGTAAAAGATGTTGATCATGCTTTGGAATAAGTTCTTGAGATATGTCCTCTAACTTGTTAGGTGGTGTAGAGATATTGTCAACACGATCATTGGTGGATAGATCTTGGTTTATGTTGATAGGATCAAATAACATCAACACTCCTTGGAATAGATCTTTGTAGGAGGGGTCTTGATCATGACTAAAAAATGGCTCTTGTTGTATGCTGATTTGATCGTTGGATGAGGTGGAAACATCGTCAGGGTGTTCATCGATGGATAGATCTTGATTATTGTTTTCAATAATTATGGTGGGAGTTTGTTGCAAGCTTTGTTGAGCGAGTAATTCCAGCATTTTCTATTGAGCCAACAATGCTTGTTGTTGGTCATGTTGTTGTTGTTCCAACAAAGCTTGTTGTTGGTCTTGCTACTGCTGTGCCAACAAAGCTTGTTGTTGGTCTAGTTGTTGTTGTGCCAACAAAGATTTTTTTTGGGCTCCTTGTTGTGCTAATTATTGACGGACTTGTTCATGGATTGCTTGCAATAGTGCCCGAAATTCTTCTTGCGCCTATCGAGCTTTGTGTTGGGCTTGAGCTTGTTGGGCTACTTGAGCCGCTTGCGCAACTTGTGCAGCTTGTTGGGCTTGGAGTGCCTTTTGGTAGGAAGCTTGCAACATGATAGAGAATGAATTTATCCTATTGTGTTTTGGTGGTGGCGGTGGTGGTTTGGGAATGGTGTTGATTGTTGGGGTTTCTTGAATGGTTGTCATTTGTTGTTACAAATCGATGAGAATTTTGAGTGTAGCAATTTTGTTTCGCAAGATTTGACCTTGACATTCTTCATATGGTTGACTTGGTTGTTTAGAAGGTAGCTTTGGAATGCATCCTTGTGGTGTTTGTTTGGGATCATGGACAAGTTGATTCTGGATAATGCTCTGATTTGGTGTGATGTTTAGATTCGGCATGATAGATTGAAATTGAACATTGTTGTGGTTGCGAATCATATTGCTTGGGTTTAGGTAACTTTGATTTTGCATGGTGTTACCTTGACTTGAATCAACATGTGGATTTTTCAACATATTGCCTGGATTTTGAACAACATTGGTTTCATTTGCAATCGTATCTATCCCAAGTTCACCAAGTATGGGTTTGAAATACTCATGTTTGGTAAACTTGTATTCGGTATGTATGGACTTGGTGGGATAATGTTGTTTGGAATAAGACTCATGCATTGATTTTTTGGTTGATAGATTTGAAAATTTGGACTTGGATTTAAACCTACCAGTGGGAAAGATGTTCCAAACTTTGGATTGGTCATACTCACATTCATTGTACTTTTGAGGTTCAGAGGAGATAATGATGCCATGTATAAATGTGAGTTTCGATAATCAATTGGCATTGTGAGACTTGGATATTTTGGTTGACTTGGATTACTCATGATGGATGGATCAAGTTTATATTCCATGTTTCTCTTGTGTTTTGACCTTGTTGACCTTCGAGGGCGTAGGACCAATGATGAGATGAAGGATGAAAGGGGTGAGTGATATGGGTGTTTTGAACTTTTAGGGGCTTTGGATCAATGCTAGACTTTAGGAGTTGATTTGATTGTGATGGTTTGACTAGGTGTATTAAGTCAAACAAGATTGTGGCGAACTTGTAAACCCTAGGAGGTTGTGTTATCCTAGGGAAAAATCCCCTTAAGAGGATGAATTGGCTAAGTGTGTTAAGCAAATCAAAGTGATCATGAACTTAGTAGACCTCAGGAAGTTGTGTTATCCTAGAGGCAAATTTGTTCAAGAAGATTGATAATTTGACTAGGTGCGTTAAGTCAAATAAGGTGATGTTGATTTTCCCTAGAAGTCTAGCATAAGTGATGTTTCCAAGGTTCCAAAAGTTGTTGGTGAGGTGATGTTTGATTGATGTTTGAGATGGGTGAAGTGTTTGACTTGATCCTAGATGACCCTATGGGGACTTACTTACAAGACCAAGGTGATGAAGAACGTGCTTTTCCCTAAGAGTAATTCAACCAAAAGACCAATGTTCACATGGAAAAGCATAAGATAGAAGATTGCAAGCACATGTGTGGTTCAATTGTTTGTTATCTTGCTTAGATTCGGTTCTTCTCGACACAAGCACTTTCTTGATTATGTTTCAAACTAAATGTCCAATGTCCTAACTTTCTTTCATCCCACAAAGTGTATTATGTGGAAATCAAGGAAATCAAGACAAAGGTTTCCTAGGTTGACTTTGGTGAGAACAAACAATGGTTAAACCCAAGCACTTAGAAACCTCTAAGGATTGAATCCCTAGGGTAAGCAATAGCACTTGAATTTGTCAAAGGTATTTTGTCTTCTCCAAAGGGTTTGAAATTCTGAGCCCTTTGTGTATGTTTCTTTCCAAATGTTTTGAGGACCAAGCAATGTGTTCTTCACTTCCAAGCACTTTTTACAACCCTAGGATGGTGAGACAATATTTTGTTGGGTTCCCACTTGGATAAATCTAGCTGCGCATATTTTGTGTGGATGGCTAAGTGCTTGACCACACTGGCTCCCCTCCACAACACACACTTCTCGAGTCAGCCAAGCATTAGTACCCATGAATCTCCCATGGCATACTTTCCATCTCTACAACAAAACCGCATGTATAACGTGGGGCGGCTTCAAAAGACATGACCTTTTGCACCAACAAAATAGACAAGAATTTGGCCTTTCTAAACAAGGGTTTTAGTTTGGACTTTCCGTTCGTGGAGGCTGACCCATGTGGCGAGAGACCATTGCTGCCCTTCTCATCAGAGCCAACCACATGATATTGGCTTTTTTTCCGGTACCCACTTTTATATCTCGGCTGGAAATACACTTGGCTTTAGTGTGTTACCGGTTGAGTCATTCCCTTGGTTGAGTCGTTCCCTTGGGTGAGTACTTTTTCCCACAAGGCAGGCCCTCTAAGATAAAAAAAAGCAAATAAACTTATCCATAGTTCGATCAACCTTTTTTTAGAAACAAAGGGAGAACACTCGCAACAAGTTTACTCACACTCGCATGTTTGGTTTAATTTTAATTCCCAAAATGAAATGTGGAGGCAATCCTTTATGCAACTTAGTGTCACCAAAAAGACTTTTGATTCTCAAGATTGTCGTGAAGCACATATGTCTTTTTAAATGACACCACACTTTGCAAAAATGATTACAAGGTACGAAAAACACATGTACATTTTAAATCCTTCAAAGCAATAATGAGTTCTTTTTAAGCACCAAAGGAAATGTGAGATTGCCTTGTTCAATTTTTGACCCAAATTGAAATCTAGTAAATTTCTAAGGCTCAATTTTAACCAAAAGATCAAGTCAAAATGGTTAATTTTAAGCCCCAAAAATAGATGTAAGATGGTTTGAAACTAAGTGAAAAATATAGCTCAACAAGCATTAAAAAATGCTTTTGTGAATTTTTCCAATCTTGTTTGCCTTGACTTTATTCTAATATGAACCTTCAAAAGAAAATACAAAGTCAGTATGACTAAAATACTCCACAAATTGTCTCATGTATTAATACATTAATCATAAGTTATAAAAAAAATGCCATTTCTAAAAAAAAAAACATCATTTGCCCCCCCTTTTTAAAATAAAAATAAAAATTCCTTCACTACTATTTATTTGCCGATTTAATCCCCATTCACTGCTTTTACCATAGGCTACGGTATCATAGTTGGTGGCTTTACATAGTCGACTGAGACCGCTACCGCTATACCACGGGTGGTCTAAGGGAGACTCATGGTAGTGCGGTGAGAAAACTGGCGGTGAAGTGACGGTTAGGGTGAGTCTACCGTAGTACTGCGGGTGGTCGGATGGAAGACCATGGTAATGCGGTGGCGGTTAGTGATGACAATCAGGTGGTTAACCGCAATACCACAGGGGGGTTAGCAGGTAGATCGCGGTAATGTGGTAAAGACTATGGTGGTGAACCGTGTTACCACGGGTAAGGGAGAGTTAGCCGGCGGTGACGCAGTGGACACCACTCTACCGTGGTGGGTACGGTAGAAGGTTGCGGTAATGCAGTAAGAGACAACAGACAACGAAAATAGTGGCAGAGATGGATACCGCGATACCACGGGTGGTCGAAGGGTGGGCCACGGTATGGCGGTGGATACCGCGGTACTGTGAATAGTGAAAGGGTAGGTTGTGGTATGGCAGTGGATACCGTGGTACCGCAAATAGTGAAAGGGTAGGCTGCGGTATGGCGGTGGATACCGTGGTACCGTGAACAGTGAAAGGGTAGGCTGCAGTATGGCGGTGGATACTATGGTACCGCGAAAAGTGAGGATAGACGATGCAGTAAGGCGGTAAAAGGGCAGGATTTAAGGCCAAGGAAAACACCCAAGACCACTATACCACGGATGGGCGGAATGAAAGGTGCGGTAACGCGGGCGATGGCCGGCCTGGCTGCGTGGGAAAAAATGTAAGGAACAACACAAGAGAAGGAGAAAATATGCAACAAAATCTCATTCGATTTATGATTTGATTATCTGAGATTATCTACTTTCAACATACATGAATAGTTAAGCATTTGCCAAGGATAAAACATCAAGACTCGTATTCTGTAAAAAAAAAATTTAACCATAAATGACTGTTAATAAAATAGTTAAACATATTGAACGAAATTTCCTGCAACAGAGATACAAGTAAAATTGTAACAACAAATTGTTCAAGCCCTCCTTCTAGCGCCAAAATGTGGATGCTAAAATCTGTGGGAAGATCGACTCAAACTGTTTCATGTTGTTAGCACGAAAGTTAGTTTAAATCAGCAAATTTAACAACCCTATGAAATACTTAATCATGTCCAAATATGCAACTAATGAGCAGAAAAACAAGTTAAACCGAAGCATATAAGAAGCATAATTAAACCTTTATCTCATAGTGGATTGGTGCCACCTTGTTGTGTAAGAAGCAGCCCTTTTCCAATCCTTGAACAAGCTGAATGATGTTATGGATAGGATTAATTGCTTGAGATGGAATGAACAAGATTAGCTCCCAATTCAAGAGAGTAACCTTGCATGAAATGTGTGAAATTTGTGGATGAAATGAAGTATAGTATACTTGCTTGAATTGTGGATGTTGAAATGAATTTGAGTATAGTAAGTTTACTCAAAGTTGTGTCTTATCAAATGAGGAGAGAAGCCTCCAATTTATAGATTTCCAAAATGGAAGAGAGAATGAAATAGAGCAATGTGGGATCATTCAACATCCAATGGTCAAGTGCCACTTGTCAAGATGTGAATGGCTGAGGAATGAGCAGATTTTGGTCAATGTGCATGATAAATGCCATTAGGTGGAATTTAAAATTTGAGAAATGACATGTGAGAGGGAAAAATGAATGAAATAAATGCCACTTGGCTCAATGCACAAGGACATGTAAGAGGAGTGAATGCCTTGTTGGATGTATAAGTCCACTTGGAATTTTTGAATTCAAATGAGGGAAGATTCCCTTTTGATGCTATGTAAGGGAAAATAGAGAATTAAATAAATCAAAGTAATTGATTTATTGTGCAAGTTGCATTCTCTAGAGGATTTTAGTGAGAAGGATTAACTTAATCAAGGATTTGATTAATTTAATGAAGAATTAGATGATTTGACAATTTTGACTTAACCAAATGAATTAATTTAAATCAGAATTGAGAAGAAATGATTAACTAAATAAATGGTTTTGATTTATTTAACCAAAGAGGAATATGTTAGATTAAATCAAATAAGGTTTAATTTATTTAATTTAATAAGAGGAATTTAGAGACTTTAATCAAATAAAATGATTTATTTAATTAAATAGAAACATAAGGTTAATTAAATTAACTAATTAATTTAATCATTGGAGGAGGAAGACTTAATTTAATGAATAATGATTCATTACATTTAGAGACAGAATATGATGAAATGTTGAGAGTATGATTCAGGAAGAAATGTTGTTAGTAAATGGGATCAAGTGTGCCAAAATGAATTTGTACATTTTCCATGTCTACAATGACACCTGGCAATACAACCCTGGAAATGATTTATCGGAGGTTGGCATCAGAATCCCACATTAGCCTCGGCCATTCTGGGACCCTCAAAGAAATGCTGAGGAGGGGAATTTAAGGTTATATGTAGGCCTTGAACATGTGCCTACAGATGACATGCGACCACCCTGGCTGAACTTCTACCACATAGTTGGGAGGGCCAACCCAAATATAAAGATAAACCAGGCTCTGAATACCCAATTGCAAAGGCTTGAGTGGTGTCCTAAAAAGATTCAGAACTTCTGGATCTTCCGACAAGAGATTAAGGCAACCACCAAGCTTTATGAAGAGGTGGCCCTTGATGAAAAATTTGATGATATCTAGGAGAACGAACATCCGGATGTTGAAAATTCTCTGAACCCTTCAACATCCATCCAATATTATAGAAGGGAAGAGATTTCCACAGAGCCTGGGGAGGAAGTAACTTAGAATCCCCATGCCGTTGTCGAGAATCCAATGCATGAGAAAGATATTGGTAAATAGCCTGCGCAGCAGGAGGATTCACACGCACAAACATCGAAGCCATCCAACTCCTCAAAATCAATAAGGAAGTGGGTAAGGACTACCAGTGGTAGAAGGCAGGTCATTGTTGACCTTGATGATTTTCCAGAGGAAAAGCGACAAAGAACCAGAGAGTCCGATGGAGAAGAAGAGCGGCCGATGGAGGAAGTGGTTGAATCGTCTACAGCTCCCTACGAGCCTCAGGTAAAATTTCTTCCCTCTTCTCTTTCTACCATGTCTCTGGTCTCTTCTTCGTCTACCCCTAATTTTTCATCTGCACCAATTTTCTCTGCCGCTGGATATCCCGGGCAGCTGAGTCTTACCCCTCCTAGTTTCTCACTTTCATCCTCTGCATTTCATCCCTTACTCGAAACATAATTTGGTGTAAGTACTGGGCTCATGAGCCAACAATTCTTATCCCTGAGGCCCAGCCCTTCAGTTGGCACATCTCCAGCCTTTCCCTACACCGCATTATCATCCTCTCTGAGTGGCCATTTCATTCCACCATTCTCCCTAGCCATTATAACAAGGCCCAACAAAACTTCTGATGCATTGAGTACGTTGTCTTTCCCACTGGCAGTCCCTTAGGAGTTCCCTTTTGCTAGTGGCCTGGGTATCCCTGCCCACGAATATTTTTCGTAGGTTGATGCAAACAAGAGTGCCCGAGGTAACTGTATCAATAAAAGAAGACAAAAGGATGCGACCAGGCAGGTGGAGCCTCTCTTGCAAACTGTATTCAATGAAAGCCAACATTCTTTGATGTTTGTAAAAATCACTTCCAATGTGATTAAACCGGTAGCAGAAATGCTACCAAGTGATTACTCTATAAATGCTATCAGGCTAGACTTGTAGCGGGCCCACTCACGAGATAAGGTTGAGCTAATGGAGGAGACCCAGAAAATCATGACCACCGATTACCTCAAACTTAACCGCCAGGTGAGAAAAAAGGATGATCAGATATTGGAGCTCAAGGGTAAGGTCGACATCTAGATGAATAAGTTTAAAGCCCAGGAAAATGAAATAAGTTACCTGGAAAAGGAGAGGAGTTCCTTCGAAAGTCAAATCAGGGAGTTGCAGGTTATGAGTGCAGAGATCGTTCCGGTTCTCTAGCAGGAGGTCGAGCAGAGCCGAGCAAGTGAGAAAAAACTCTGCGCTGCATCTGTGCAGCTAAGTGAAGGAATGAAGGAGCTCCGATGGAGCACGAATGCTGAAATTAATGAAATGAATGCCACTTTGGAGTTGGAAATTCAAAAAGAAAAGCGGGCCAAATTGGCCCTGGAAGAAAAGGAAAAAGAGGTATCCACTCTAAAGGAGTAGGTGTCCACATTAGACAGAAACTTGTCAGAGTTGAAGGCAATTTTGAGCAACAAAGAAGTAAAGTTGGCTATCCTGAAGACCCAACCTCTTGCACCCCAGATGAGCTCGTTGGAGATCGCTAAGGAGTTGTATGCATCATACTGGGACAAAGTGAAGGCATTGTGCATTAATCTTCAGCCCACCTTAAAATTTATGGCACAAGCGGCTAGCCTTTACGGAACAGTAAGTGAAACAATACAACAGATTTAGGAGGTAACTTTTGACAAGGTTCCGGAGGCTAGGATTTTATTTGGAAAATTGTATACTACTTTCGATGAAGCTTTGAGCGGCGTGGGCATCGAAGACCGAACAATAGTGGCCATGGGCGTAAGCATCCTCATCTCTATGCATGAGGCTGTTCAACAGGTAGCAGAATGCAGGGCTCGACTGAATTTGGTTACCAGTGACATGCGGGCAAAATTTTCCCACTTAACTCAGAAAGGCCTCCTTTCACCCTTCATTGTAGATCAGGCAGTAGCGGGTGTGGAACACATTGTTGCTATGATCAAAGAGAAGAATCAGAAGCAAGACCTTTCTGTCTTCCAATCTTTTAATCAATCTCCGACTGTCAAGGAAATTGAGGGGATCATGCATCAGTTGGCGCAACTCTTCTTCCAATTGGAATTGGAAATGAAAATATCAGGCGGATTGTCTTTCAAGGCAATTATCGATCTCAGGCTGGCTCATGAGAATTTGTGAGCTCTCTTCGCGCCATCAAACAGAGTCTTGACCAGTCTGCAAGCTGCCCTCTCGAGGTTGTGAGCAGTTTTGGGATGTTGAACCAAATTTTCTGAGGTTCTTCATTTTGCGAGCGAAAAACCCCCGTGAGTTGCCAAACTATTCCACAAAAATTGCCAAGCCTTTACAATTTTTATTTTTATCTTTTTTGTTTCGCCTTACCTTTCAATTGCTCACTGCCCTCGGCGCACTCCACATGGCTTCCTCGTAAAGCTTTCTGCTTTTCATATTGCTTTGCCTTTCGCCAATCTCCATCTGCGTGCCACATGGCTGTCTATGGCTGCTTTCCGAACTGGGCCTGCCTCATACTTTCTTTTGCTCTGCACACTCCATGTGGCTCCCTCTCAGAGCTTTTTGTTGGGCGTCCCTTCGTCTTTTTGCCAAGCCCCGTCTGCACGACACGTGGCAGTTGTTGCCGCATCGATTACCTTGGAGTTGCTGTTGCACCTTTTGTACTTGCCTATTGCCATGTTTTCTTCTAGGGCGTCGCGTGTTCATTTATGTTGCTGCGTGGTTCTCTGTTCCTTGTAGTGGCTTCGTTGGCATACTCCTAGGCGATCGATGTTTGCTGTGGTGGCTCAAGGTGATCTGGGTCGTCAATCCTTGCTCGTGGCTTTCCTTCTCTTGGTGTGTTTCAAGTGGTGGACTGGCCTATAAATATAGCCATGTTTCTCTTTATTAGGTTGTTTATTAAGTTGCAAAAAGCTCCCGAGCACTGGGAAGAAATCCTTTGTAGTAGTTTTATTTAATTTGAAGACTCTAGACTGTGCCAAATAAATTCAGCCTTTCTGTTTTTCATGCATTTAGTAAGACTATCGGTCTGTGCTATTATCTTCTTTTATTGTATGAATGCATGTTCTTCAACTTTTGTAATCCTTCATAGCTCAATGAATACAAATCATATTTCTTCAACTCCTTTGTGTTAGCTAAGGTTATGCTAGATTATGTTATGCAAATTAGAAGGTATTTTTACGTTTTAGGTGCTTTTGAGAAAAATAACTTGATGAACAAAATTTTGGTGGTTCGGTCTTTTGCATTCTGCACTGTGCTCTGGTGAATTTGTCTATGATTTTGGCGCATCACCTATAGTGTAGATTTATATTTTCGCTATCTTTCTAACCTTTTACCTCCCTCCCACTAAATGAAGAGCCGACTTTGATAAAATCCTGGAGGTCACTTAGCTAGCGCAATGTCCCCCAATAGCTAAGTTTCCCATGAGACTACTGCTACATGCAAAATTCTGCGTCAACAAAAACCAAGACTAGATTTCTCTCTAGATGACTTTTGAGAGTTAATTAATTCATCAAGAATTTCAGAACCTCCTCTCAGTTTTAGACCCTTGTCAATTTTCTCTTTTTTCTTTTTCATGTTCTTTTCTTAGAGTGACAATCTCTTCTTCAAGCTTTGAATATTCAACACTTTTATCATTTAACTTGGTATTCAAATAATCTTTAATCCTCATGCCTTATTCAACCTTAACTTTCAAATTAGAGATCACAACTTCTGGGTCTTTGAGTTTAATTTCACATCCATTTCCTCCTTCTATTTGAGCTTTCAGTTTGCCAATTTTTTCTTTTGATTCTTTAGTTTGTGCCTTCAATTTGAAAATTGTCTCCTTTGATTTTTCAAGCATGCACTCATATTTAATATTTAGTGTTCTTGATTCATCTAGATCTTCAAGAGTAGACCATATTTCTCCTTTAAAATCAACTTCACAATCATTTGGATTAATATCCCAACCTTCAAGTTTCATTGTCTCTAGATCTAATTTTGAAATAAACATGTCATTGATTTTTACTAATTACACCATGTGTTCAAGAGCATGATCATGGAATAAAGAGACATTTTCCAACTCCTAAGAATCCTCAACAGAATGGAGTTGTGGAAATGAAGAATAGGATTGTTCAAGAAGGAGTAAGGACAATGATAAAGGAAGAAAATCTACCGAACGTCTACTAGAGAGAAGCAATTCATACTACAGTCTACATACTTAACAAATCACAAGCAAGGACCAACAATTCAAAGACTCCCTATGAGTTGTGGTATGGAAGAACCCCTACTATTAAATATTTCAGAGTGTTTGGAAGAAAATACTACATCAAAAGAGATGAAGAAAACTTAGGAATGTTTGATGCAAGATTTGATGAAGGAATCATCCTTGGATACTCTACAAGAAGCAAGGCTTATTGGTGCTACAACAAGAGGCTGAAAAAGATTGTTGAAAGTGAAAGTGTCAAAAATGATGAAGACTTACACAAAATTTCAGTGATGATACATGGATATGTATTAGATGAGTCCTCTTGCAGAGAATAAGAGAAAGATGATGGTAAGGAAAACAAATTGCAGGTGTAAGAGGAAGAAACTTCAAAAAAGATCCATAAGACCCCTAAGTATGTGCCGAAGAATCATTCAGAAGATCACATTATTGGTGACAAAAGTAGAGGTTTGTTGACAAGAAGAAAGGCTACTATGATAGAAGAACAAGTAAAGTTATGTTTACTTTCCAAAGTTGAACCTAAAACAATGATTGAGGCATGCAAAGATGAATATTGGATCAAGGTTATGGAGGAAGAACTAATACAAATTGAGAAAAATTAGACTTGGGAACTTGTCCCAAGACCTTAAAGCAAGAATGTGATTAGAACTAAGTGGGTATTCTGAAATAAGTTGAATGTGAGTGGAGAAGTGGTAAGAAACAAGGAAAGATGTATGTAAAGGCTATTGACAAGTGGAAGGAATAGATTTCAAGGAGACATTTTCTCTGATGGCAAGAATAGAAGCTATTAGGATGTTTTTGGATTTTGCAGCATATACGGATTTTAAATTCTATCAAATGGATGTGAATTCTACATTCTTGAATGGTTAGTTTGAAGAAGAGGTTTACATTGATTAACTGGAAGGCTTTCAGTTATAAGATAATCCTAACATGGTCTGTAGATTGAAGAAATCATTGTAATATGGACTCAAGCAAGCTCATAGAACTTGGTATGCAAGATTGGATAGGTACTTATTGTAGCAAGGATTCAATAAAGGTATTACAGTTAGTAATCTTTATTTCAAAGTTAAAAAAGATCAAATATTTATTGTGGTTGTGTATGTTGATGATATCATCTTTGGAGGTAATGAAGCAATGTGCAAGAGATTTGCAGAAGAAATGCAAAAATAATTTGAGATGTTTATGTTTGGGAAGATGAATTTCTTCCTTAGACTTCAAATAAATCACACAAAGAAAGGGATATTCATTTCATAATCTAAGTATGTCAAGGAAATGTTGAAGAATTTTGGAATGGAAGACTGTAAACCGGTATGTACTCCTATGATTATTGGTTGCAAATTAAGAAAGAATGGTGAATATCCTAAGGATGATTAGAGAAAGTATAGATCAATGATTGGATGACTATTGTATCTAACTGTTACTAGACCAGATATCATGCTTGAATTTTCTCTTGTGGATAGGTTTCAAGAAGATCCTAGAGAGTCACATGTGGCAGCAGTGAAGAGGATATTCAGATAATTGAAGGGCACTCTAGAACATGGTTTGTGGTATCCAAAGGATACTGATTTCTCTTTGAGTGCTTATACAGATGTAGATTGGGTAGGTTGTGTGGATGACAAAAAGATTACAAGTGGTGGTGATTTCTTTCTTGGAAAGAGGTTGGTGTCTTGGCTAAGAAATAAGAAAAATTTAGTGTCATTATCTATTGCAGAGGTAGAATACATTGTTGTAACATCATGTGTTGCACACAGGTGTTATGGATGAAGAAAAATTTGAAAGATATCAGAGTGGTATATGATGAACCAATTTCTATCTTATGTGATAATACAAGTGATATTAATATTTCAAAGAGTTCAGTAATGCATTCAAGGATAAATAATATTTCAATCTGGTATCACTTCTTGAGGGAAAAGATTGCAGAGAATGAGGTGAAGTTGGAGTATGTGCCTACTAATGATCAAGTAGCATATATCTTCACAAAGGCTCTTCCTAAAGATACTTTTGAGTATCTTTGGGAGAAGTTGGGGGTTATTACCCTTCCTTCTTTCAGCTAGATGCATAATGATATGCATCATTCTAGTGGATCTCAAGATTCATTCCTTTTTCTAGACTAATGTTGGTGGCTACCTCTCAAGGGGAGTAGGTAGTGGCATTGTTGGTTGTTGCAGTCAAGGGGAGTAAGTGTTGTCATTGTGTTATGATGTTTTCCTTTTAAGCCTTGTCAAAGAAAGTAAATGTAGGGAAGGTGTGAAGAAAATAGAGTGAAGTAAAAGAAAAGGTAGTTGTAGAGCAGTTGTTGTTCCTTAGAGGTGTTTCCTTTGGGGGAGAGAGTATGCATTTTTAATATCAAAGGGGATTTTTCCCTTTTCCATTGATGTCAAAGGGGGAGAGAGTTAACTAAAAATCCATATGAAGTAAGGGGAAGAGAGAAGTCCTAAAAAAGAGAAAAGAATAAGCTTGTGTAAGGGGGAGCAATGTGCACTATGGTGTAGTATATGAGTTGGTGATCAGAGTTGTTGTTTTTATTTTTGATGGTTTTTCCATGTGTTGCCATCAATGACAAAGGGGGGAAGTTTTTTTTGTCATTGATTTCAATAGATCTTTGTTGTTGCATTGATATCAATAGGTCTATGGGGAGATTTTTGGAAGTTTGTGAAGATGATTTGATTGGTTGCATTATGTTTTCATTAGTAGTATCACTAATGTCAACCTCTAGCATTGATTTGATGTGAATGTGTTGGTGATGTTCAACCTCCTATGTGGTTGAGATGATGTAGAAGTGTTCTAGATATCGAGTTTGAGTTTGTGGTGCTTGGTTTCCAAGTGCTTTTGAGAAAATTTGAATAAAAGAGGAAATAGTGTGGTGAAGAGTGTTCAATGTGATAGAGTGACGTTCAATGTTTCTCTCTACATTTCTTCATGGATGAAGATCTACCTATGAATTTTGGATATGTTGATCAGAGGTGTTTAGAGGTATTATATCTAGATTTTCAGGTTTTGTATCATTATGCAAAGAAATTTGTGTTCACCAGTGTTTGAATTGTGTAAGTCTAGGAGAAATCATTTTACTCTGTATTTCTTTGAAGATTCATTTTTTGTCTTTCGGATCTAGAAGTGTGCTTATATTGCTAGTATCTATCTTTAGTCTGAGTTTTTTGAGTTTTGGTGCTCTGCAAGGTTGGATTCACATGTAGTAATGTGTGGAAGGTTAGTTGGTTGTGCAAAATGAATATTTTCTTGTATTGTATGATGTTGTGAAGGATTTGTTGGATTTCATGGTGTTGATGGAATATTCCAAAATGTGTTAAAGTGATGTGTGTGTTCCATGAGTCATCTTTGGATCAAAGGAAGTGTGTACTTAGTTTTTTAATGGTGTTAGCATAGGTTCAACTGACCTTGGGTGTTTAGACTAATTGTGGATATTCTTCGGTGTTTGTGAAAGCATGGCATGGTGTGTATGTGTGTATTTGAGTCTGAGATAAGGTGTGTTGTTGTCCACATTCATTCCTCTCCACCACAAAAATGTTTTGGTGTCAACCTAATTTGAATTTACACGTTTGAGATGCATAGTCGACCTTGTGAATTGTTTTCAAGGTTGAAGATGGTATATATGAGTGTTGAGTTTATGGAGGATGCATGAGTGAATTGTGTAATGCAAAGTGTAGAGATGTGAAGTACAAAAGTGCAAAATGCGGTGTGAAATTTAAAGCCTAATACTACTAGAAGTAGTGAGCAGAAGGTGTCTACATTCTACAAAGATAGTGTGAACATTCTGGTGAAGAAATGGTGGAAATTTTATGTTGCTCTGAGATGGATTTCTCATTGTAACAATCTTCTTTCTTCTTCTTTCTAATCTACTAGTGAGCCCTTCTTTTCTTTTGGGTAGTGAGCCCTCTGGAAGTGATCCTATTGTATTCAGTGTTGCAATTACTTTATATTGTGAGCTAATCTTCACTTTGGTTTTTCCCTTCTTGGGTTTTCCATATCAATATGGTGTTCTCATGTGTTTGGATGTGTTTGCATTACTATTTCTCATGTTTACATTCTGTTAATGTATGATAAGGGTTTAATGGTTGTGAAGAGTTTAAGGACTAATGCAGATCTAAATGTCAATGAGGATTTTAATGTTTTTATGTGCAAATGATTCATCCCTCCTCTCAGTTGTCTTGTGCATTCAACAACTATCACCACATCAGATTATATTTCCATTGATTGGTAATATTTATTATTATTTTATTTTTTAAACTCATACTAGATACATTATTTTATTAGTGCTAATTACTATGGTAAATGTCAGGATGTCGTTATCCTTAAAGTTGGGGGGATGGTCACACCAGTCTATAAACCTATCACATCAATATGTATCTAAAGCCTTCCAAATTTATGCATTCATATCCCATGAGTAAAAACTATTATTATCCTATATGCCATGTTTCCACCATTATAGTTGGTATCTCATTTTTTCCCTTTTATTTATCCATAATTACCATTACCGTCTCTCACCTTTACTATGTATAGCCATTTCTGCTTTGCCAAATATCGTTATATCACTATGGGTGGAACCCATAATAGGAGGGAGCCTATTGATATAATAAAATTGAAAGCCGATAGGGAAGATTTTAAAACCTTTCGACAGGCATGGTGGCATCTGTTCTGCAGGAGGTTGTGTGGGTTTGATGACTAGATAAAATTACAATTCACTCTGGGTTTTGCTAAAAATGAGGTCTATTTGAGTGGGATTACCTTTCCAATTACAGTTCAAATAGTTGTTGAAGTCACTAGTTTACCCTAAACTAGCGAGCCATTCTTTCCTACAGGGTCTAGCCATGTCAAAGATCTCAAACCCATATGACAATATTTTTTGCAAAGAGGTGAAGCTGTTGAATTGGTCCATGGACAAGGTACAAAATGGAAAAACTAGGGTTGCAAACTTTATTAACCAATATATTACTTGTGAAGCTAGATACACATATGTTTATGCTTATCATTTTAGATTACTACGTCATTTGTGTAACGCCTCTCTCATAAATGTACCCTATTTTGTATTTCATTCCCTACAAAGAATGAGTAAAAAAGTAAAAAAGGTGAATGCAAATTCCCTTGCTCACCATGGTTTGGTTATATTGCTAGTTATTGAAGGCCTAAATTTGGTTGCTCCATCTTTGAGTTTGGAATTTTTTATTCAAACCACGGAGGAAAAATAACTATCTTATTTCTTGATGCCCATGGTGAGGGAAAAATGCCAATGAATGAAGAAGCCCCTAAAACCCATGAAAAATAAAATGTGTCAGTACGTGAAGTTCTTGCAAAAGGAACTCATGAGGATATACCAGTAGATAATAAAGCCACAAGGATTGAACCCAAGAAACTTGTTGAAGTCTTGATTCTCCAAACCCTATAAAAGAATCAAGAAAAGAAACACAAAACAAGGGTTGAATCAGAAGCTAAATTGCAAAACCTAACAGTTGTGGCTAGCACAATGGATGAAATAGAGTAGGAGATTCATGGCTTTGACATGGAATTTTAGCCACTTCTATTAAAAGGGGTAAAGATCACATGAGTAGGGAATGGTGAAGATAAAACTGACAAAAGACAAAGGAGAAACATATGAGGGGGAAAACGACAACTGCATATGACCTTGAAACCCTATTTTGAATGTCACTCTAATATCAACCTCTGCACATGAAGACAAAAACCCTCAATACGAACAAGTGACTAGATATCTAACAAAGTGACATGAAGTTGAGGAACTTCCCTTTAGCTAAATATTTCCCCTATGTTGGAGAACCAGGGTGAAGAGGATATTCAAATAGAAGAACATTTCTTCCCTATAGATTCATTCTCTTCAAAATGCCTCAACCTTGAGGGATAATTAGCAAACAAAAAGAAGAAATTTAGATGTTGAGGGCTCGGGTAACCCAAATTTAAGAATAGATTAAGGTTTTCACAAGAGCAACTTACCTCACAAGACTTTTACATATTTGTGAAGGAGCACAAGCAAATAATTGAAACACTGAAAACCGCCTGGCACAATGACATTATGGTAACTATGTAGAGATTGGCTACCACACTGACATCTAGCAAGTGCCTATGAGCCTTTAAGTAATTCATGTTGCATGAGGACATGAAAAAACTCAAGTTGGGGGGAAATGATAAGCTAAAAAAATATTTATATTTATATTTCCAAAATCCTTTTTAATCCTAAATCCACATATTCAACCTCCACCTCAATTCACTATTTTTCCATTTGTTAACCATATAAAATGAAATTTTATCTAGTATATTTTAAAAGAATAAAATATGCTTAAGTTATTGATTTATCCAGTAATATTAATCCAATCAGTTGAAAATGGCTAAACAAAAATTCCTGTAGCTGGACACATTTGAGAGCTATGTGGTGGATGCTACAAAAGATCTATAGTTTTCTTAACTTATCATCTTGTTATTCAACAAGAAAATTCATTTAGTATGTTGTTTTAATCTTGTGGCCAATGGCCACATTTTGGTTTTGTGTGATAATTGTAAACCATAAACTTTGTTTGAAGTTGTTTTATTTACTAAAATATCATCTAAAAAGACTTCTTTTGTGCTTATGGGCCACGTGACAAAATAACCAAATACATATGTATGTATTACTGCCTTAATATAGGTACACATACTTTTAATCTAAAAAACATATTCAATACTATAACCTATGTTTTGAGTAGGAAGTGTTGCATAAGTGTTCCTTAATCACCTTGTCGACGAATAGGAAGGGCCCACTCCTTGAGAAGCCTGGTGATATCTTATTGTGTTTTCATTTAAGTATTTTTAGTATTATGGTTGTGGTTTTCTTTTTATTTCCATGTATGATTCGTGGTTGAAAGTGATTTGTTTATGAATAGTGTATGAAATTTCCATTTCAGTTATTATTTGAGAATTCAAAGGCATCTTTAGATTTCTTTTTCTAAGTGAAATTATTGTTTGATAAGTATTCTGATAGGTTTGAATGTTTCACCAAAAATATAATAATTATGGGTATGTTCATGTCACTCTGTTGTAGCAGAATTGATAGAATGTGTAGTTGGGTTGTTTTATTTTTCTTTGAGTAGGGTATGTTAGGTTTATGGTAATTCTAATCTTGTGTATTAAAATTTCTTACATTTCATCACACTTAGCTTACTACCTACAATCCTTGAGAAAATTGCCATTAGACCTTTCACAAGTCTATGCCCAAATTGACATAGGATTAAATTAAAATTACAAACTTGAATTCTAGCCATCATTTGGATATAAATTTGAAATTAATCCTTTTAGTTTTGTCCCAACAAAGGAAATGATAAGGAGGTGAGAAGGTAAGAAATGATTTTTTACCACCCTCCAAATGTGAATCACATGTAGAACTCTAGGGCCAAGTGTAGGGACACTTGCAAAGTTTACATGAGATGGGACAAAAAGTGAGATGTCTCTCTAAGTGAGCTTAAGAGTGGTGTGAATAGGACCAACTAGGCACTAAATAAAAGTAAACTAGATTGGTAATAACTCTTTTCACACTAACATTTATAATACCTAATTCTTCATATTCCAAATTTACTTTTCATATTATTTTTTCTTTTTCCATGTCTTCTTGCAATAATAATATCAAATAATCAAATAACACTAATTAATATTATTGTCTCACCACACATGGGTATCTCTCACACATTCCATGTACTAAGGAGCAAATATATTAATTTTTCATCTATACATAAAATTAAATACTCTAGACATAGGGATTTGAAAGGTATATATCACCTAGTCCTAACATTGACAAATGACACATTCTTAAGTGCTAAGTTGTTCTCTTTCTCCAATTCTTCACTCATCTCCATTTTCACATTCTCCCACATATTTGATCCTATTCACACATATTTTTTGTACATGCACCATTTATTACACCTACCTTGCACTTATTCTTATACATCCATTCCTCATTCCTAGATTTGCATTTCCTTGCCCTGAGTCGATCTTACACCACATGGAACTAACCCATATTTAAAATTTAAAATTTAAAATATTTGTCAACTCCTATTTATTCCACTATTTTTTATGAGATGACTTGGTATACGTTTGCACGATAATTTCTCATGCCTTCGTATTTGAAGGCATTCAATACACATCTTTTTCATGTAAAAGAACATTTGATTGATATATGAAACTCATATTAATTGAAAGAAGAACAAGTCCAATAAAACTTAACTTTAGAACACCAAAAAAGAGTTCAGTTATGCATTGACTCAGTCTAGGACATTTGCATGAATGAAGAGTGTTATCTTCAACCATTCCTATGATCATAAAGTTGGTCCAATCAAGGGGTCAATCTAGGAGAACTTGGCCCTTAGAATTTGACAAATTCTCTAACATGGTTTTCATTACTTGTGGTCTTTAACAATTTGTGAATTATCAAAGATCATGACAAAACAAGTCATATTCGTCCACTATTAATAGATTCATTCTCATAGATTACATGTCACTTCCATACAACAAATTATTATTGCAAAAATAAGATTGATCTCATAAAAGAGATTTCTAGAAAGTATCTATTTTTAATATCAAAACAATTAAATTTAATTTTGCATCAAATTATATTCTTATCATTATTTTACAAAATAAATATAACAATTCTTTACAATAAATTTTTGAAACTTTTACTTTTACTTTTCAAATTGATACATCCAAGTTATCATTCCAAATTATTATAACTAATCATTAATATTGATCTTAGTTAAGGAGAATTAAGAATATTGATTGTACAATAAAAGAAATATTTTCTTAAAGCAAAACCAAAATTTCACAAAGTGATGTGACCTCCCGAATAATTTCACGGAAAAGGTACATATAAGCATGTGATACTTGTCCGTTACTCCTCCACGTGCATTGTACAAGGTACTTTATGGATGACGTATTATTTAGATGTTTTTTAATAGTACTCACGTTGTAAGCAAAAAATATTTTAAATCATTAGATGTATTAGGATTGTATAAGCAAAATTAATGTAGATAGATTGTTTATTTAATAAGCAGTCTTAAAATATAACACTTAAAGAAGTATATTTTACCAAGAGATATTAAAATGATTAAATATTATATAGAATAAAAATAAGGAATATTGATTTTGAAATATTTTATTTAAGAATTATTTTGTTGTTAAAATATTTTATTAAATAATTTTTAGTTAACGATTGTTTTATTTTAGATATATTGTTTACTTTATTTTTATTTATCTAAAATTGTTTAATAAAATAAATTGTATGTTCTTGCAAAAATCTTTTCATGAATTTAAAACTTTGAAAAGATGTTATTTGTTTTTATGTAACAAATATGTTTTTTTAAAATTAAAAGTTTATATATGATCATATTGGACAAAGGTGTCAACGCTTACACATAGATCACAATATTGTGTCCATCCCTATGTCGTATGATATGGCCCTACACAACATATTGTGCCTCTAAATTATTGTTGTAGCTAGTTTTAAATAAAAAACAAACTTTTTAAAATGACCTTTATTCAATTCCATTATGATTATTATTAATTCGTGCCTTCCCTTAGCATCAATAGGTCCATTTAACTACTACTCAACCCTTTCAAAATTTGTTTCATATAAATATTATTAAATGACATCATTAATATTATGTTTTATATTAAATATGAATACTTTAAACATGTAAATGGTTGAGGAATTTAACATAAAAGGTAGGAGTTTTTATTTACATGATCATGCTATGAGACTCCTTGATGCTACCGTGGAATACCTTTCAACATTATAAATAATTGAAAATTTCAATTAAAAAATATTAGTAAAGATGTTAGGTATTACAAATTAATTATTCTAATCTAATAAATCGATTCTTTATATGATGCTATTAAAGCTATATTAAACGTTTATTCTAAATCAAGTAAAATACCTTTGGATTGAGCATAAAGAAGACCAAATCAAACAATTCTAGTATTCACTTGCCAATATAAGATATATTCTTTGTTAATTAGATTTATTCACGCATATGAGAGATGTTGCTCTTGGAGCATTCAAGATTTCAATAACATGTGCATGCATGTGTATGCTTGATGTGTGCCCTTGGTGTACCTTATGCTTCATATGTCCTTATGTTATGTGCTTGGTTGTGAAATGAAGGATTGAGGACTTAATTTATAGGTACTTGATTGTGAATGTGAATTGTGGAGATTTAATGATAGATAGATAGTGAAGATGCACTTGGGACTTTAGATTACATGTAATGTGCTCTTTTTAAATTGATTTTATTTTAATTATTGTGGATCAATTATGTTGACCTATTTATTTAAATTTTAGATATACAACTTTATTTATTTATTTTTATTTAATTTGAATGGGAGAGAATGAATTTTTTTTTAATTTAATTTAATAATGAGGTAGGAATGAATTCAATTTATTTTAATTAAAAAATTGAATGAAAATTAATTTTATTTATTTATTTTGATAATGGGTTGAAAATGGGTTTCATTAATAGGGTGAAAATAGATTTGTGGATGAAATTAGATAATTATTCAAATTAATTAATTAATGTGATGATGCTTAGACATTGTTTTAGTTGTAAATTTTAGGTGTCTATAATCTCCTTAGTTTGTAAAAGATAACATAAAAATCTAATGAAGGCTACACCTCTTGAAACTCGCACAAAACACAACAATAGATATCAACACAGAAGATGTAGGACAAAATATAACTCACTTTAAATTACTTTTAGAAAATGAAATTATAGATTCATAAATTTCAATGCGATAGCCACATGGGCCTGATTCATTACAACAAAATCAACTCTGAAAAGGAAATCTATTACTCAGAGCCACAATCTGCACTAATGGAGCCACATCTTATAACCTCCACCCACCCCTTTGTTTTTTAGCCATAACCACCTAAAATCTTTTGGAAAGTGAAATTTTCCCTTTTTGTTTGCCACCAAAAGTCCAACCATCTGATTTCCTACCTAGGAAGATATTTTAATGAAATTCACTTTTTAGTGTCGTAGCTTTCCATATCCATAACTTTTGACTCAGATGTTTGATTTGCATTACAATATATTGCCGAAAAGCTCTTGAAGAGATCTACAACATTGAAGTCACATGAAGGTCATTTTATCCATTTTTTGAGCTTTTCTGAGGCTTCTAAGGTTTTCAAATTTGAATTTGAAGTTGTATTGGAAAAATTTCTTTAGACAAAAACTTTAATATCTCCCAAATGGTACATGGTATTGAGATGATTCTTCTACCACAAGAAATAATTTTTAGTTCCGCTCCTTGGGGTAATTTTTTAGGTCAATACGAGCCTATTTACACCGAATTACTAAAAATAGTAAGTGACCGTTTTTCATCTTTTCTAACTTCTGACTATCTTACACCCCTTAAGTGCCATCATGGGACTCAAAACAATTAAAGAAAATAAGTAGATTTTTTTTTTTTTGGTTGATTCAAGATTGCCCCTACACCACTAGATGCTCCTGCATCAGAAACCCAAGATAATTTGAGAAGTGACCTTATCACTTCAATGGTATTGTAGAAAAACCAAGATGGTCAACCTCTACCTTAGACAACCATGATGAATCTTCAAAAGGCCTTCCCTTCCATTTAACCAGATATTCTTCATACTGCTTGTTTCTTGTACTTGTACCCACATGATTGTCCAAAATTTCTACCATCTCTTCCTTCTCTGAAGTAGGTATTGGAATATTCCATTGTTCTTTTATTGGTCCATCCTCCATATCTCCTTCATGATACTCTATCAAATCGGCAATTTTGAGCATAGGAGAAATGTTTATTCCACTAGGCAACTCTACCTCATAGGCGTTTCTTGAATCATGCTTCTTCAAGATCTTGTGTGGTCCAAATTTCTTCATTTTTAACTTGCTATATGTTCCCATTGGGAACCTTGTTTTCCTTAGGTGAACCATGACATCATCTCCAACTTGAAATTCCTCAAATCTCCTCTTTTGATCAACCTTAGCTTTGTATTGAGAATTCATCTTATTGATGTGATTTCTTACTTCTTCATGCAAGTTCTTCAAGTGCTCTACAAAATATTCAACCTCAACACTACTCTTTTCTCCTTTTTCCATCTTCCTCAACTTGGAAACATTTCTCAAACTACTCCTATATACAATCTAGAATGGGGAGTTACTAGTACTTTCGTTGACAAAATTATTGTAAGAAAATTCTTCTTGTGGTATAATCAAATCCCATCCCTTGGGAATATCTCCTACTAAGCATCTCAACAACTTTCCCAAAATCCTATTCACCACCTTTGTTTATCCATTAGACTGCAGATGGTGTGTAAAAATGAAATTCAAATTTGTCTTCAACTTCTTCCATAATGTCCTCTAGAAATAACCAACAAATTTGGTATCTCTATTTGAAACTATACTCTCTGGTAGGCCATGTAGTCTCACAACCTCTTTGAAAAAAACCTCAAAAATGTGAACAAAATCATTGGTCTTATGACACGAAATGAAATGTGCCATCTTTGAAAATCTATCAACCACCACAAATATTGAGTCATGTCCTCTTTGTGTTCTTGGTAAAGAAAGAACAAAGTCCATGCTAATATCTTCCCATGGCCTCTCTGGTATAGGTAATGGCTTATATAGTCCAGTATTTTGACTTACCCCTTTATCCATATGGAATACTCTACAATTTTGTAAAAATTTCCTCACATCTTGTTGTAACTGAGGCCAGTAATAATTCTCACTAACAAGAGTGATGGTCTTATCTCGACCAAAATGTTTAGCCAATCCTCCACTATGCTTCTTCTTGATTAGATTCTCTCTCATAGAACTCCTTGGAATTCACAATTGACTTCCTTTAAACAACATACCATTTTGGATTAAGAAATCCAACCATTTTGTCTTGTCCAATGTAACAGGTTCTGTAGACACATAAAAATGACCTAGGCCTACAAGCTCTATTTTCAATATTTTTCTTCCTAGCATAATTAAGACATTTTAATTATGCCCTTGACTCACTTTCGACTATTAATTAAATAATTCATATCTGCTTATTCTTCATGATTATTAAATAAATAAATTTTAATTATTTATTTAATGTGTCACTAATTGTCTAATGTCTTCCTATAATTAAATAATTTTTTTAATTTGTTTAATTATTTTTGTCCATTATGTCTTTCTGATTATTAAATAAATAATTTTATTTATTTATTTAATATGTCACTAATTCTTAAGAGGTCCTCTTCTTTCTAAAATTCAAAAAATTCTTATTTATTTAATCTTTGCCCACTTTCCACTATAATTAAATAAATATGTTTAATTATTTAATTATTCATTAGCCTCTTCTCTCCTAAATTAAATAAATTTCATTTATTTAATTTGGTCCACTCTCCTGAATTTTGAATTAAATCATTATATTTAATTTAAAAGGTTCCTTTTGTCACATTCTTTATAATTAAATAATATCTTTATTATTTAATTTCCACCTAAATTAAATAACTTTGTTGTGCCCATTTTAAATAAAATTTATTTATTTAAAATAAGTCCCACCACCTAAATTAAATAATTTTATTATTTAATTTCTCCTCTTTTACTGTGTTCATTTGAAATAAAACTTATTTATTTAAAATAAGTCCCACTTTCTAATTTCCCTATTTTAGTAAATAAATTAAATTATTTATTGTCACATGACCCCACCACTTTTGAATTAAATTAAGTTTTAATTAAAAAAGTCAACATTACCTCTTGAATCAAATAATTTTAAATTATTAATTGATTCTCCAGTAACTTCATTTTGTGTGCCTAGTATCTCTTGTCACATGCATTGTCAGCCCTTGATTTGATTTTCTAAAAATCAGTCTTGTCCATTCATTTCGAATTTGACCTAATGTTGCCCTAACCCTAATTGTGGGTTGTCATATTGAATCTTGTCCATTGATTCTAGGGCACTTGCCAACTTTTAATCTTGGCCATTCACACAAAATTGCATTTTCTATAAAATGGCAATTTGGGTCTCATTTTGGCATATCTTGCAATCTCATGTTCTTGCAATTTCATACTATTGCATTCTTTTTATTTTTTCATAGGCATATTTAGATTTCATTTGGCACAGTTTAAACGTATTTAGATGCTTACTAGTTGCATTAGGGCATAGTATTGCATGTAGTTACTCAAATCCTTCAACATTTGCTTGGGGCTTGTCATTTCCATTAGCTTGCTCATCATAAATCCGAGGGCATCATATTTCAACAAGTTGAGAAGGTATAATGGAGGTCAGCCATGGAGGATGAAGACATTTGGTGAGATTGTTTCATTTATTCCTTTGCACTTCATTATCACTTTGGGGTTTTTATGTTTTGCATTTGATTTTTAACCATAGGAAAATTCCCATAGTTACATTGGTGAACCTGACATATTTTGAGAATTTTTGGGGAATTTTGAAGTTGGATCTTTTTTGTTGCAGGTTTTGTTAGCATTTTATTGCAGGTTTTGCATCATTTTGGGGACAAAACCCTACTTTTCAATGATTCAACCATATCTCTCAAACAACTACATATTTTCTGACAAAATTTTTGTTGTAGGTTGTGGAAAATATCAAGAGCTTCGAGTCCGAAAATCAGATTTTTGGAACTGTTTTTAATTTTTTATAATGTTTTTTGTTATTTTCATGAAAAAACAATTTTGAGAGAAAATTAGCGATTTTTTTGGATTTCTTTACATTTTTGGAAAGCTCTCCAAATTTCAATAGGGTTCTGTTCTTTATGTTTTTAATTTTCTTGCAAAATAATTAGACAAAAATCAGATCTTTCAAAATTAGGGTTTCAAAAATATTTGCTTATATCTCACAAACGGTTGTAGATCTGTTTACAATTTTTTTTTTTCAGATTTGGAATGATGTCAGAAACCTTCAGTAAAAAACTTAGATTTTTTATAATCCATTTAAAATCATTTCTATACCCTCTCATTTGCTTTAGTTAGAGGTACATAAATACTACTAAAATTATTAATAAACTTTATGTAAGAACTATAGAACTTGAGAAATCCAACTTCAGACTCCAAGATGACTTGCAAGCAAATGGATACCTGTCACAAGGAAGAGGAGAATGGATGGAAAAAACAAAAAAGGGTTTGAAGCTCTGAAAAATGGAGAAATTATCTTATCAGAACAAAAAGGAATTGATGAATATACAATGGATCAATCCTTATAAAAGGAGATCATGCAAACCCTAAAGGAACCCTAATAGGAAAAACCCTAAAAGAAACCCTAATAGGAAAATATTTAACAATTAATATAATTATTAATTGTCACTTTATGCAAACTAACGTGAAATCTTAAGAAGAAGATAAAGTTAACTTAATCAACATAATTAAGTTAAAAACTTTACTCTAACACCCCCCCTTAAGATGAGCAACAATGCAGCTACAAACAAGTGCAAGAAAGCAAAAGTAACTACAATGCAAAAAGGCAAACATTGGTCCTGACAACTAGGCCAGATCAGGTACCCAAATACAAACAAATCTCTGTAAAATGGAGAAATAGAGGAAACCTCATGGGAAAAAGCTCTACTCCAAAAAGAGATGTAGAAAGCCATGAAGAACATCACTGAAGCAGAAGAAGCTGCAAACAACTGTTGAAAGATGACTGCTATGGTGCTGAAGAACCTCCGCTGAAGATAGGATGATCAAGATCAAGAAGACAACAATCTGCATGAGTGCCCCATACGACACTACTTGAATCAGATGGCAAACAAAGGCAAACACCTAAAACGAAGATACAAATGGCACAAGTACCAATAGTCTGAAAACATTGATCAACGCAGAATGGAAGATTCCTTCCAAGGCGAAACCAAGGAAGAATTAGCATGAATAGTATAATACCCCCCCATAATGCTGAACTGGGAGAGCCTGAGAGATCCACTGAAATGTTGTGTAACACCCTGTAGTGCATGAAGGAGAAGAAACAACATCTGAAAGTGCGCAAAAAAGTACTTGCAACTGAAAAAGTGGTGTGCAAAACAAAGTACACATGCATGAGGTTGGAATCATATGGATCCACTGTCGTCATGGAGGGACACTCACCGGACAAAGGTGTGATGGAAAAATAAAGGCACTACACAACCCCCCCATGGCACTTTATAAAACAACGCGAGTACAAAATATGGCACAACCTTATGTGCAAAATCCCCAAAAAATGCATGTACAATAGTGTGGCACTTTATCTGAGTGCATTTACATAAAATATTGCTTACAAATGATGCTCAAAATGCCCACAAAGGACAAAAAACTATAAATACATGAAGAATAGGTAGAAAATGAAGCAACCCATGCAAATGAAAAAGTTCCCAAGAATGAATATGTCCAGGTAATTCACTAGAGTGTGAAAACACAGAAAACTAAATAAAATATACCTAGAGCGAAATCTGGAAAAATTGCATGGATGGAATTGAAGAGCTCTAAAATATGGTTCCAACGCCGCTGAGATCGCGAAAAACGGAGAAAATGATCAAAAATTATGAGCTCTGATGCCATGTAGAAGTTGAGAAATCCAACTTCAGACTCCAAGATCACCTGCAAGCAAATGGATACTTGTCACAAGGAAGAGGATAATGGATGGAGAAAACAAACAAGGGTTTGACACTCTGAAAAATGGAGAAATTATCTTATCAGAACAAAAAGGAATTGATGAATATACAATAGATCAATCTTTATAAAAGGAGATCATGTAAACCCTAAAGGAACCCTAAAAGAAGCCCTAATAAGAAAAAATTTAATAATTAATATAATTATTAAATGTCACTTTATGCAAACTAACGTGAAATCTTAAGAAGGGAATAAAGGTAACTTAATCAACATAATTAAAGAATAAAAGGGAATTGATATAAAAAATATACAATGGATCAATCCTTATAAAAGGAGATCATGCAAACCCTAAAGGAACCCTAATAGAAAAAACCCTAAAAGAAGCCCTAATAGGAAAACATTTAATAATTAATATAATTATTAAATGTCACTTTATGCAAACTAACATGAAATCTTAAGAAGGGAATAAAAGTAACTTAATCAACATAATTAAGTTAAAACCTTTACTCTAACAAAAACTAGCTAGACCATGAAATGATCTTACCTCTGTAACACTCCTCAGAGTAGGCCATTCAATGATAGCTCTTACCTTCTCTGGATCCATTTTAAGACCCTCTAATAAGATACCAAATCCTAGATACACTAACTCTCTCTTCACAAAGCTAAATTTCTTCAGATTAATCAACAACTTCTCCTCCCTTTGCTTCTCAAATAATCTTTGGATATGCATCAAGTGCTCCTCCAATGTCTTACTAAAAATAAAAATATCATCTAAATAAACAATAACAAATTTTTTGAAAAATTCTTTCAATACCTCATTTATAAGCTACATAAATGTGCTTGGTGCATTGGTTAGGCCAAAAGTCATGACTAACCACTCGCATAATCCCTCCTTGGTTTTGAAGGTTGTCTTCCATTCATCTCCTTCCCTAATCTAGATTTGGTGATATCGGCTCTTCAAATCTATCATCTTGAAGTACTCAATTCCATCCAAACAATCCATAATCTCATCCATCCTCGGAAAGGGGAATCTATATTTGATAGTAATCTTGTTGATAGCTCAAGAGTCTGTACACGTCCTCCATTCTCCATCCTTCTTTTGTGCTAGTAATGCAGATACCACACATGGAATCAAACTCCCTTGAATCAATCTCTTCCGTAACAAATCTTGCACTTGTCTGTTCAACTCTAGTACTAAGTGATTGGTACTAAGTGGGTATTCTGGAACAAGCTGAATGAAGATGGAAAATTTGTTAGAAACAAGGCTAGAATTGTGTGTAAGGGTTACTCATAGGTTGAAGGTATAGACATTGAAGAAATTTTTTCTCTAGTTGCAATGGAATCTATCAAGTGTTTTTAGCTTTTGGAGAACATAAATATTTCAAAATATATTAGATGGATGTGAAGTCTACATTCTTGAATGGTCAATTGGTAGAAGAGGTATACATTGAACAACTAAAAGGTTTTCAGTTGTTAGAAGATGCTAATATGATCTGCAGATTAAAGAAAGAATTGTATGGACTGAAGCAAGATCCTAGAGCTTGGTATGCAAGGTTAGATAAGTACTTGTTGCAACAAGGATTCAAGAAAGGTACTACAAATAGCAATCTATATTTCAAAGTTGAAGGAGAACATGTTGTAAGATGGTGTATCCCTTGGTCTTCCTTGTCCAACACGGTGCTTGGGTTTGTGACATGACTTAACCGCTTCCTATGGATCTTACATAAACCTGGCAGTTGTATCGGGCATTGATAGGTCAATCTTTTGGTGCAACAACAACCACCAATGTAACAATTGGTATTAGAGACGAGGTCACAGGTTCAAAACCCTCGCTTGCACTAGGGGCATTGTTGCAAGATGCTGCGTCCCTTGGTCTTCCTTGTCCAACACGGTGCTTGGGTTTGTGACATGGCTTAACCGCCTCTTGTGGATCTTATATAAATCTAGCAGTTGTATCAGGCATTGATAGGTCAATCTTTTGTGCAACGACAACCACCAATGTAAAAGAAAAGATCTTAATTGTGGTAGTAAATATTGATGAAATGATCTTTGGAGCAAATGAAGATATGTGCAAGAGGTTTGTAGAGGAAATGCAAAAGTAATTTGAGATGTCAATGTGTGGGGATATGAATTTATTCCTTGGTTTGCATATCAGTCAATCAAAGAAAGGTATATTCATATCACAATTTGAGTATGTTAAGGAACTATTGAAGAAGTTTGGAATGAATGACACTAAACCGGTATGTACTCCATTGGTTACTAGTTGTAAGTTGAGAAAGAATGATGAATCTCCTAAGACATATCAGAGCAAGTATAGATCAATGATTGGAGGACTATTATATCCTACTGCTACTAGACCGAATATCATGCATTTAGTTTGTCTTGTGGCTAGATTTTAGAAAGATCCTAGAGAATCTCATGTTACAACAGTGAAGAGGATATTTAGATATTTGAAATGCACTCTAAATTATGGTGGTGAATTCTTTCTTGGATGAAGTAGGATGTGTAGATGATAGGAAAAGTACAAGTGGTGGTGCTTTCTTTCTTGGAAGAAGGTTGGTTTCATGGCTAAGTAAGAAGTAGGATTTAGTGTCATTATCTACTGCAAAACCAAAATATATTATAGTAGCATCATGTTCTACACATGTATTATGGATGATGAAAATATTGAAGAATATCAAATTTTCATATGATGAACCTATTCCTATCTTATGTGACAATACAAGTGTAATCAATATTTCAAAGAATCCGATAATGCATTCAATAGAAAAACATATCTCAATATGGTATCACTTCTTTGGAGAGAAAGTTGTAGAGAATGAGGTGAAGTTGGAATATGTGCCTACTAAGGATCAGGTTGTTGATATTTTCACAAAGGCCCTTCCAAAAGATACTTTTGAGTATCTCCAGGAGAAGTTAGGGAATATTGCCCCTCCTTTGTTCAACTAGATGTATAAGAGTGAATCTATTCAAGAATCACTTCAAGATAAATTCTTAGTCCTAGAATAATTTTGAAGGAAACCTCTCAGGGGCAGTAGGTAGTAGTGGATGCTAATTAGTGTAGCCTGATGGAGCATATTCCATGCTCCTAAGGGGGAGTGTGCAAGAAAGTGAGTAAAGAGGAAAAAAGAGAGTTTAATATAAAAGAGTGAGTGCAGTTGCTTGTTGGTGTTGCAAGTGGTGTATGCATGTTTTTCCATTTGTATGTAGTCAAAGGGGGAGAAAAAGAGAATTGGATGAGTTTATGGATCTTTTCCATTGATGTCAAAGGGGGAGAGAAAGTTAAAGTGGTTGAAAAACCATAGTGCAGAAGTGAATATGGTCTAAAGACCATAAGGGGAGAGAGAGAATATTGAATGCATCTGTTGCAGGAGAAGAAGTCTATGAAGAGAGAGAGGATGATGAGTAGAGAGTTTTCCCAGTCAAGGGGAGTATTGCTTATTATAGTATTGATGTTGGTTTCTTTTGTTGTTGATGGATTTTCAAAAAGCGAGTGTTTCCATCAATGAAAAAGGGGCAGATTGTTGGAAGTTTGGAGATGTTGGAAGCTTGAGTTGCTTATCATTTTCTTGGGTGTTGTCATTGATTTCAACCTCTTATATAAAGAGAGTGTTGGAATGCTACTAGTATTGATGATGTTTTAGGAGTTGTTGGTATTGGTGTCAACACATTGTACTAGTGTTGTCATTGATGTCCTACTTTAGTATGGAGGTTTTTGGCCTCATTTGTGTTGTGGGAGATTGTTGATGTTGTTTATTTGTCATTGATGTATGAATTAATGATGCAAATGTTTCTGGTTCACTTGGTTTCCAAGTTCTTTTGAGAAAAAATGGATAAACGAGAGTCTAATGTGATAGAGTGGTGTTCAATGTTCTACTCCGCATTTCTTCATGGTTGAATATATGCCCATGTGGTTTTGACATGATGATCATGGTGTTTTATCAAGAGTTTCAATTTTTAGATCAAATTGCAGTGGACGATGTGATTGATAATGTTTGTTTGGAGAAACAGGGTGTCTAGGATAAATGCGATTTCTCCACATTTCCTTGCAATGAAGTTTCTGGTGTTACAGATTTGGGAATGTGCTTATAATTTTTATATCTACCTTCCCTTGAATTTTTAGGTGTTGAGTTGTTCCACAAAGTTGACTGGTGTATTGGATGTTTATGCTAGTGTGTCTGGTTGTACAAAATAAAGGTGTTCTTGAGTTTTTAGGTGGTTGCAATTATTGTGCAAAATATTTTGACAATGTTGGAATATTTTGAGATGTTGTATTGATATTGTGTGGTCCACTATATGTTTCCAAACCTTGAGAGGTGTGTTTGGAGTCACTTTTTAGTGTTAGTGTAGGTTTTTTCTGACCTGGTGTACTAGCACTAATTTTGGAGGATAGTTGTTGTTTAAGGAAGTGTTGAGAAGCATTTCAGTGTAGATCTAGTTTCCAATTAATTAGTGGTGTGGTTTGGATTCACTTATTTATATGGTGGAAGTGTTTGGTGTTGACCTATTTGATGTTGCATGGTTGAGGTGCATACATTTCCTTAAGGCTAACTTAATTAAGATTGTTTTAGGTCATGAATGGTATAAATGGAAGGTGAATTGTTTTGTGGATAAAGAGTGAAGAGTGTGTGATGTGAAAGATGTGAAAGTGATCAAGTGTGTTGATCTAAGTGTGATCCTTAATGCTTATGACTTCCTAATGTAGTGAGCAAAAGGTGTTTAAATTTTAGTATGTTTGATGAGTTGTTTGTGCTTCAGTAGAATTGTACCTTCAATATATGAGAGATGCATTGTTATTAGTTCAAATTAGTATGGAGCCACCTCTTCTTTCTATTCTTCTTTCTTCTGGATAGTGAGTCCTTTTGGAATTGAGCTACCTACTATTAGAAATCTAAAATAGATTGAATAACCCAAATAACTTTTTAAGAGAAAATCAAAGTTATATAAAATGGAAAAATATAAGAATGCAAACTAGGACTCTGAGAGATTATGCAATGTCAATGTGACAATATTGCATTAAGATCTTCCAAGCTGAAAATATACAATACAAAATATTGCAAGAAGATGTAAGAATATGCAAATACAAGCTAGGTAGTGAGTTTATATAGAACTTAGGAGAGGAGATAGGTGGCAAATCCAACCAATACAAATCAACCACAAAAAATTGAGATGGACAACCAAAAGTAGATGATGCTACCAAAAGTGGAAAGTGGTTCCACCCTTTAAGGAAGGGGACACTAGACACTTATCTCCTAGTTATAAACTCAATATATTATCCTAAGAACACTTAAATAAGTGTAGGAAAAAACTAGGACTAAGGGAAAATAAATTAAACCACTAGGAAAATAAAACCTACACCAAAACCCCCCCTTAAGCACAACTTAGGAGGATGAAAAATATGATGGGTCTTGGAAAATGAGGCCATGTTAGATACCCATGTACAAACGCAAAGAAATTTATCACAAATAAAGAAAAGGAGAAAACCCAATGGGATAGAATTCCTCCCCAAAAAAAAGATGAAATACAAAAAATCTCTCAATGATACATGAGAAAGAAAAAGAGAGACAAGGTAGCCCCTCTCAATGGTGAGTCTCCTACAATGGTAGAAGCTCAACATTGAATGCTGTAGATGATCCAATATCATCGAACAAAATTCCTCCCCTTGGGTAGAAACAAAACTATGAATGTATGCAAGAGTTCTTCCCATTCCTAAAAGGAAGATGAGAGAAGATAGATGATGGATGATGTCTCTAAAGCATGATCAAGTGTCTCCATGTCAATGCCAAAAGTTGACACACTCCAAACATGCATTCTAGGCCACACTACTAAAGAGGACAATCCAAAATCTAGTAGAGATTAATGTAGAACATAATCCAAAGATAAAGATGTTGAACACCCAAAATACTGAGAGGGGGGTGAATCAGTATTCTATTAAACAATTTAGTCATAATCTAGCCAATTATCAAAACATATTTAACTGCAACTATGAATGAATACATGAAGGAAATCACAACACCACATAACACAAGAACACCAAGATGTTTACATGGAAAACCTAAAAAGGGAAAAACCACGATGAGGATTAGCTCACAATATATTATAACCAATTATATGATATTACATGGCTCACTACTAGGAATCACTATCCTTAAAAGGTTTATAGCCTGAAAATAGATACAAAAAAAAGCGGCTACACAACCAAGGTGTGAACTGATGTAAGATGTACCTTCCTTCTGCTGAAGCTAGTTCCAATAAAGTTTTGGATATAAAATATTGCACTACTCATTAGTCGCTCAACATACACATCACTTCTTCCCTTATTCTAATTTCCCACATACAAATTCACAAGTTCACACAATGTAAAATTTCACACACACCATACTATGACATCTTCATCCTTATGCAAGATAAGACTATTCCACATATAAACCCTATTGAATTCGCATACATCAATTAGGTCACCCTAATTAGATGTAGTCCCAATTCAATGGAAGAAAAAATTCTTCATGCTCAAAAAAATGTGTAAAAATTGAATTTAGGTGAACACATATCTAAAATAGACCCCCTTAACATCCACAATATATATTAATCTTCATAGGACAATTTCAAGTATAAGGTCGGCTAGGGATTAGACTTAATCACAAAATAATCCAATCTATGCAACATCGATCATCCATATAATTGTATAAGAAATCATCATCTAGAATATATGTAGTATTGAAACCTATAAATTGTTTCCCAAAATTTTAGAGTCTGAATCCAAACACCAGAGGAATGCGAACCAAAAAACTCTTATCATCTTGTACTGTATAAGACAGAATACAATTGTCAAACTTTTGGCATTTGTAACTTTCATCCAAATCACCCAAAATAATTGAAATCTTGAACATAGATGTATTTACAGTCCCAAGAAACATACTATAACCACATAAGCCGATCTTATAACATGAGGGAATCTAGACTAGATTACCAAATCAAAGTGTCACCAAAACTATTTACCGGAACAAATAAAGAACTATCAACAAACAATGTTGGCATGAATGACAACACATCAAAGGGTTCCTTATTCATTCTTTCAATAATATCCCTCTTTGTCATTGATGGAAACAGGTGCCAAAAATGAATCTCTAGAAATTCAACTTCAAATCTATCTTGAAAAGCTTATGTGAAACTTCTTGAAAAAACTTCTTCCCCAATCACAATATCTAAACTTCTCCAAACATTTCCAACACAATTTTAGAACCAAAAACATCTAAACTTCCCCCCCTTTGACATCAAGGAAAAAGGGTGTGCCGATGAGACACATGTATAGAAAGAAATTGAAATAAAATGATCAGCTCCCCCTTAGGGAGTTATCCCCATAATTGCATCCGATTATATGTACAGGAAGGAAAAATTGAAAGCAGCTGAAAAATAATATGCAGGGTGAGAAATGTTCATCTAGAGGAGGAATCACCTTCAAGTTCCTTGAGAATGACTTCCCAAGTGGATTTCCCTTCATCCCAACTCTTCTTAGCTATAACAAGTGCCTTATGCATTGGTTCCAACTTTACCAAACTCTCCTCTCCATCTTTTGGAGTAGTCGGATAAGGATTTATGTTGTCAAGTTTTTTAGCTTTAGTGAGAGAACTTGATATTAGTATATCCTTGCACTTTACCAAGTCTCCAAGTTGTCTGAATTTCCTTATAACATCCTCTTTTTGTCTTTTCAGGGTAAAAGACTTATTTGACAAGTCTTAAATGGCACCCTAAGAGGCATAGGGTCTATCTTTTGTGAGGTCATAAGTTTTGGAGGCATTGGTTAACTCTGACTCTATTTAGTCTAGTAGGTCCTTAATACCTTGAGTGGCATCTAGCCATCTCATACAATACAAGAATAATGTCCGAGCCTCATCTTTAAATTCCTTTACTTCTTCCTTGATTTTATCACCTTGGTATGTACAGTTGCACATCTATCCTGAATTTTAAGGAATCTTTTCTCTACAATCCTTGAATCAACTTCTTTTGTAGCCTCCTCCTTTAGGCTAGAAGTATATTCCCTAAATGAATCAACCAAAAATTTCAAATTATCAATAGTTGTTAGAGAATCATCAACAGTGGTACTAGGTGTTGCATGCAATAAGAATTTGATGGAATCATTGATTATCTTAGTCCCCTTCTGATGAGTTTCTATAATTTCCTTTCTCCTAGAGGCAATAAAAGTATCTCCATTCTCCATTCTCTGAATAGGTGCGATTTTGTTCAGATCAACATAGCCTTGTTATGATAGGAGTTGAACCAACCAGGGAGGAATGATTGGTTGAATTCTTATTTTTCTTGTCAGATGACCCTTGAGAGTGTCACCAGAGGATTCTTCGAGTGACTTTGTTGGCTCTGTGGTCTTCTGGGATTCTTCTTCATTTCTTTCAATTGTAGAATCTTCTTTGTTATCTTATTTCTCTTCTTCTTCTTCTTTTCTAGAGGTGGTTTAATTTGTCTTGTATTTCTTTTCATCCTTAATTTTATCTTCATCATCCTTCTTATCATTATTCTTTTCACCTTTACCTTCTTTTTTTCTATTTTTATTTTCATTGCCTTCATTTCTAGTATCCTTATTTTGTTTGTCCTATTGATCTTCAACATTATCATTGACACCATTCTTATTCTAATATTCATTATTTTCTATGGTTGTGTTCTTAGTGTCTTTAAGAGGAGCAGATATCTCTGAAGGGGCATGTGTATCATCAACCGTATTCCCTAAAACATCCAAATGTGGAGTCTCTTCTACAGAATAAACATTTACCTCTTCTACTACTACTTGAAAAGTAGGTGAATTAGATACGAGAAGAATATTTTTCTCTTCATCAGTAACTTAACCTTTAATAGGCTCCTTGACTTGAGCTGTATTGGATGAAGGACCAAAAATCATCCCTTATTTCTATGCCATGTCTTTTACTGTATCAAAAGTTTATTGTTTCAACTTTTATGTACTATCCTTTTCTCTGGTCATAAGAATGGTAATTATTTGTTTTACCCTATACTAATTTTTGTATGCTTCTAGTATGGTGGCCTTATCATTCTTAGACAATGAGGATCCAATCTTGTTCAAAGCTTTAGTTTTGATCTTGTCTTCTACTTTGACAAATTTATGTCTTCTTTTCACCAGAGCTTTCCATAAAACATTAGTTACCTTCTCCATGTTTTCTATATTTGCATCAAAAATGATCATGTACTTAATAATAGCATCTATAATAGTTTTTTTGTCTTCTTCATTAGATTCATCATAGAATTTAGCAGTGGCTTCTAATAAGCCATCATGTTCTAGCATATTGTTAACCAAAGGTTCCAACTTTAAAGGTGAATGGGCTCTTACCGAAGGAGTCTTGGACTTCTTCTCAAGATTTGATGTGCCTTCATCTATTTTCTACTCCTCTTTCTTCTTGCACATATGAATTTTGAAAGCTTCTTTCTCCTTTTTCAATTCCTCTTCTTTAGACGAATCCACAATATTGACTCTGGCCCTTTTTGGTTTAGTACTAATCTCTTGTGAGGCGCTTTCATTGCTGGTGGAAACAATGCTTCTGTTTCTTTTAAATTGTTCTTCTTCCTCTAAGCCAAGTTCAATTTCTTCTTTCAAAACATCACTTAGGTTTTGATCTCTAGATGCTTTTTGTTTCTTTATTCTTTCAAAGGAAGTAGGAGGTTCTACCGGAGACATTCTTCCTCTTTGAGGTTCAAGTGCTGGGTCTAGAGGGTGTAGGCATATCAACTACAATAGGAGCATTGGGCTCCACCTTCTTTCCTTTAATGATAGCTATGGTAGTAGTTTTTGGCAATCCGCAGGTAGGGGTGGAAGTTGATCTTCCTGATATGTGTGGTTTAGAGGACTCACCAATAGTCTTGGCTGCCCTTTCTGTTGCAACTTCCCTTGTAAAGAGCGAAACTCTTTAATTCAAAACATTGAAAATACTTTAAATAAATTCATTTATATTCACAAGAAAGTTGACACTTCATCCATTAGACTTCATAAAATCCAAATGATTTCAAAACAACGACTTAAAGTCGACAAATAGATTCATAATAATTCCAGTTAAATTCATATACGTGTCATCTTACATGACATTGATAATAATACAAAAGTATTTGTAACATAAGTATACAATTTGAGACTTAGGCATTCTGTCGCCTTAATCTCTACAATACTTAATTAAAGAATACAATAATACATAAATGAAGAAATCATCATTTTTTCTTCAATCCAATAGCATATCTTCAAGCATGAAGACGAGAATAAGGTTCAGGCACTTTTTTCACCCAACCTCGAAGCTTACACTTCCCCATAATTCCTTAGTCATTCAGAGAATACCTGACCCTACACGAATCACTTAGCTAAAAGCAATCGACAAGCAAGATGGAATCTGGTGCGTGCCTAGTATAACTAGTAAAACCACAAGCATTTTCATTTTTCTAATTCATTTAAGAAACAAGAAAGTTCAATACTAGGATATGGTAGAGAGTTATAAATATTCCATCTGTTTCAATGGTCCTTAAGTTACTTGGCCAAGTAAAATGTCATGCACAACAAATAAAAGCAGTTTTGGAAAAGCAAAACTACACTCTCTAATAACCCATATTCGACACCTGTCTCGGAAGGTAACTTTCCAAACACATGAAATGCACATTCATTTATCAAGCATGCTTGGTTCCATTCAAATAAATATAATCTTTTCACAAACATCTATAATGACAATCTTGTTTCAAGCAAAAATGGTTTAAATGCAGTATTTTCATCTTTTTAAATCATAAATAACATTAAATTAATATTTAATTCAAATTATAATAAAATAAATCAAAGAAGGTGTATCTCAAGTATGTAATCTAAGTATATATTTAAAAATGCATAAATGAGCACACATTCTTTCGGTTCATTTACTCATTTAATTTAGGTTCACTTCGATATAACCCTGTTCTAATTCCTTTAATTTCCAAGTAGTTCATATTTTAATTTACTTGATTTATTTTCTGTTTTTCACATTTCCTGAAAATAAAATAATAACTTTTCAAAAATATGTTTAATAACTCTTTTTTTTTTTACTTCTGTTTCATAGTAATTTTCAGTTTCATTCTATAAAATCTCTGATTTTAACTCTTATTTTTCAAACACATTTAATATACAAAAAGTGTTATATCAAAATCATTATCTTTTCTATTTCATTTGTTTTGAGAATTAAATCTATCTGACAATTTTGAAATTTTGAAGCTTTTCTAAATCTAATTTAAATATATATTTTTATATGTGAATCTTTTCTAAATCAGAATAATAAATCAACTGTCTTTGATTGTTTTCTATTTAACTTTATTCTACAATTTCCTTTTTCTAATTGTTCAATGGTTTTCTAGAAAAATCATATTTTGATGTTTGAAATTTCATCAGAATTTAATGGAAACAGTGTTAATTTTTAATAGATAGCATAAAAATTAAAATTTGGTGTTTGATCTTTTCCTAAATTGATAAAAACAGTGATTTTATTTCTTGTTCAAAACTAAATTACAAGAATTAGAAAAGAATTTTAACTCATTATTAAATTGACTGTGAATTTATTTTCATTATATCTACCTGGCAATTTCCTGAATCTCGAAATGAGTTTTTGTTTATTTTTTTGTCAATTTTCTTTTCCTGTTGTTGATTGTGATTTCTCCGTTCTCTTTCTTGGCTCTTCTTCTTCTTATCTCTAATCTCTCTTCTTCCTGGGTGCCTCTCTTTCTTCTGTTGATAGGTGAGATGAAGGGATACAGATTTATGTTGTTGCTTGTGTTTTATTTGTGTTTTCCCCCTCTTTGTTGGCTGGCGCATACTCCTCCCTGCTTCTAATTTTACCCACACACCTATTTCTTCTTAATCCCTCACCTTCTCCCTGGATACTTTACTTCTCCCTGCTGCCTCTCTAAGACTTCTCTCCCTCACATAGGTCGCCCTTCCTCCTTTCTTCTCCTGTGTATTATCTTCTATTCTCCCTCTCTTCTCCTGTGCATGGGACTACTTGCTAATCCTTGTCTAAAAATCCCTCCTCCCACACTTGCGCATGAGTTACCAGCATTAAAACAAGCCACCTCCAAATAAATTAAGACTCAATAGCTATTCTCTCTCCTGGCCATGCATGGGTAAGGTAAGATGAATTCCCCAAATAAAAAAATATAGAATAATATCTATTTTTTCAGCCTCTCCTCCCAAAAACAGATTTCACTTCTCCCTATTTTTCCAATTTTGAATTTCTTTCCCTGTGTCTCCTCTTTACTCATGCAAATGATGGAGTTATTCACAAATCCAAATCCACTTTTCGTGTTTGATCTCCAGTCTAAATTTATCAAAACTCCAAGTTTAAATTTTGATTGCATTGAATTTGATTGGAAGATATTTTCTCTCAATTGTAAACTGCTGTTTGAATTCCATTTCAAATTTTGAACGTAATGCTTGTTTTATAATTTTCATTAAATAACTTGTTTTGATATTTTTCTATTTCTTCAAACAAATCTTTGTTCTTTCATTTATAAAATGAGAAGATATCCAATAAATTAATAACACTATTTTTACATTTTTATATATTTTCACAATTAGAAATTTATTCCATTAATTTAGAATAAAAGCATTATTATTTTTAAATAATAATAAAATATTGACACATGGAGTTTAATTATTTAAATAAAATCAATTTCCTCACAAAATAATCAAATCACCATTTAAAGCAAACATATTCTATTTCACATATATTTGAGCAATCGAAATAAAATTACTTTAAAATTTCCCATAATAATCATCATAAAAATATATTAAAATAATAACTATGTGGTGTGTGAGATTCCATCATCCTCATAAATGTCTAATGGCTAAAATGACTCTACCTGATCAATGTTCTCACCTTCATTCTCGTTCACCTGTTCCTGTGTTCACTTGCACTCAATTTCTCATCAGCAATGACAAACCCCAAATTTAACAATAATGCATGTCAAATTATTTCATTTGCATTTAAATTTCAATTCCACTTTAAATTTCAATTTCAATTCCAATTTCAATTTTAATTTCAATTTCAATTCCAATTTCAATTTAAATTTCAATTCCAATTCCAATTTTAGTAATCATCTAACATAAACATGCAAATCTCCTGATCAATAATCACAATAAAATAATTGATAAAATCAGTACGTGACATCCTTCCCCTCTTGGAAGAGAAATCGTCTTGATGTCTTATTAATCCATCAATAAGCATAGTATCTCAATCAATAAAACATAGTATCTCAATCATAATGAAATAATAACTAATCATCATAGTTCTCAAACATAAGCATAAGCAATTCATAGTAGCATCCATGCTATCCATGTTCACAACATGTGAATCAAAAACCAGAGTATCAAGTATCTCATGCATTAAGCAAATAATACTCTAAGAAAGCAAATCAGGAAAATGATGGTCAATCGTCACAAAATCCTCCCATGTAGCACTATCCTCAGTATACTAGTCCCACTAGACCTTGTAATGATTACTATCCTTGTTAACGCTAGTCTATAAGCAACTGGATTCATGACTTCCAGTACATCAAAGGGTCCCACAACTTTCAGAGCCAAATTTGATGATTTCCCAAAATATGTAAGATTTACAAAACATTCATCCTATGCAGTAATCTTGTCCTTTCTAGACCTTGCTTCAAGTTTCCTTACTATCACATAGAGAAATCACGAATGCTTCACACATACTTACTCTCCCAAAGAGCTTTATTCCATAATTTGATGATTTCCCAAAATATGTAAGATTTACAAAACATTCATCCTATGCAGCAATCTTGTCCTTTCTAGACCTTGCTTCAAGTGCCCTTACTATCACATAGAGAAATCACGAATGCTTCACACATACTTACTCTCCCAAAGAGCTTTATTCCATAAATACATCCGATATATAATAATAACTATACTTAGTGATCGGAATTCATTGGTCCATGAATTTATCCTTAGTATAACCCAAATGGAAGAGGAATGCCGATGTATTATACACTACATCGTGGGTCCAATCCTTTTCATTTGTATTTACACTTTTAGAAAACTCATAAACGGAGTCCATCCGCCACTTACACATTCATTATCCTTATCATAAAGTAATTTCCCTTGATTACTTGTCTATCTCAAGCATAACCTTGCTCCTAGACACTTATCAATTTTGATACTGCTCCACACTTGCTTTGTTATCAATTAAGTTTCATTGATCACTTTGTTCTATTATTCCTTTTTGACATTTATCAAGTCTATGATTATATCCAAGCCTTTTTTGGCTTTAATAGAGTTTCCTTTCTTTCCATAGAATGGTCCAAACTTCAATTTTAGAAGTTTACAAATCATTCAAGATTTATTCCATCATTTTACTTATATGACTAAAATAATATATTGCACATTTATTCAAATGAATGTCTCATGGTATGATTTTGGTTTACACAACCCTATCATTTTTGCTAAACTGAAATAACCTTTTAGGTTCACTAAGCAACTACTTATCCACAATATATTATTTAGGACCAAAATCCTATAAGTCAAGTTTCCAAAAAATGTTGGTTTCTTTGATGAGTCTATCCATTAGAACATTATGTTAATTCTACTAACATCGACAGATCACTTTGTCTTGTGTTCTACCATTTTCTTTCTAGAATCTCAAGAGAGTTACATGTCCTACCAATAATGACTTATGGTCTTCATTTCCTGGCATACTAGTCATTAGTTTACTATATTCCATGCAACTTCTTACTCTATCTTTTTTTATAGTGGATCCTCAACCGACAATTCCATTTGTCATTCTGATGTCCTAACTCTGACATTATTTTCCTCGTTTCATTCTCAAATATTCCAAATTTTGGACACATAGGTTATTTTATATCCAAAAATAGTCTATCCTTTGACTAAGTGATAACCTATTTTGATCTTACGTCATTATTAATCTTCATGTAAATTGTTATAGGTTTTACGGAGATAATTCCTGTTTATATCAGGACTTCCATACCATGGATTCTCTTTTGTCCTTGGATTATTTTCAAAGGTGCAATTCATCTTTTAACTCAATCTAATTTCCTTGATTTAATCTGATACTATTTTTTTTGAGTATTAATCCTCTTTCTATCAGGTTGATCTCTAGATAATAACAAATTTAATTGCATATCTAATCATCAAGCATTAAAATTTAACTCCATGATTTCTCAATTATATAGGAGAATCTCAACTTCAATATATCCATTTTGAGCACAAGTAACAATTTTGATGTTCTTCTCCGTAAGATTTTCAACATTTCTTGCTAAGTAAAAATTCTATGATGTTCTGTCATGACAATAGATGCTTGTTTTGAATGTGTTTCTCTATTAATATAAGAGCTACTTAAAATAAAGTCTTATCAATAATACAACTTACTTTAACTTACTGGGCAACCCTTCTATACTTCTATCCTTATAGAATTTTATTATCTCAAATGATATTCAATCGCATGGGCAAATCTTAAACCCAATATTCCCTTCCAATTCTTAGGATGGAATCCTTAATTGTTGACTAGTCCGATTGTTTATAGATTTCTCCACTTTATATGGCTATAGTCAAGACCCAATGTACAACTCATTCAAGTTTAATTCCTACTTATAGGTGTTAAAGAGTAATCCAATACATAATCCAACTTAATAGGTTTCAGTCTCATCATATGATCTCTCTTTAATTGAATGAACTTCTTGTCCCAATTAGGTTATCTTTACCCAAGGTTTCATTCAAGAGTAAAGTAGTGATTAGGTGATTTAATCATTCTCATTAAGAGATTTTGGTGTGGTTCACATAACGTCACATCTTACTTTATTTTTCACTCCATCTCCATGGCTTATATAGCTAACTCTTTTTCGTCCATAGGTTTCTTAGCATAGAAAGCTTCAGTGTTTTCATGACATAGATATATTTCATATAGAAATAACATCGTTATTTAAATTCTCTGTATAAAGTATATAGGAGTATAAAGACACTTTCTTCCAATCATGAGTCTCTTAGATCTTTCCTTGTCAATCCCATAGACAATGATCTTCCTTATCATGATCAAGTTATTTGCCTATCCTTTTCTAAGGCATTGATAATAATATCCTTTGATCTTTAGATCAGATAAACATAAGGTATAAAGTTCATAGTTCTTAACCTTTCAATTTTTCCTTTTCCCCTTGTGGTCATAAAATGTATGACTTAATTTCCCTTATGACTTGAAAAGAATTCATAACCAAGTTTTTGCTGGGTGGGGTACTTAGCTTGAGTCAATCCACTCTCTTCCTTCCCCTAGTGTTTCCGTAACTTTCGTTGAACTTCTAACAATTTACTTGCTTCTTTGGAAAGGTTTTGTCATTCCTTGTAGTTGAATTTTCATTGCCTTCCCTTACCTCATGGCATACCTTAAATATAATTTTCTCAAAGTTAAACTTTTCATTTCTTTCTTTTATCTCATAGATTCAACATATAGGATCATTCAGTAGGAGATCCAATGAATAATCAACAACAAATAATATTCCATCTTCTTTCTAATATCCTTTTTAATGGAGGAATATCCATGCTCACAAACCTCTTTTGTTGATGTACTTCTTACTCAGAGTGTTGCTTTCCTTGCAGCTTCTAGTGTCCTAACACCTAGAGCCATGTTGCATTCCTTTTTCCCTTTTGGAACCATTATTCATAAATTGTTCGATTCCAAAAACTTCAATAACCTCATTGATTGTTTCCTCTAACTATTTTGGTCTTTTCTCAATTCCTTGGTACTAACTCTTTTCTAACAAGATCTTTATCTTAACACAAGAGTTTAAGTCAATAGTTCCCCAACCCTTGAGGATACTTCCTTTGTTCATGTCCTACCTTGATCAATCTAAACTATGTTGACTTTGTATACATAGATTCGTAGTGTTTACACTAATCCAAGAGTTCCTGACTCTTTTACAAGTGTAGGTTGTGACAATTTAATTTATCTCATTCCTAATCATTCTCTTTTTCTTAGAGTCATGTATGTACAGGTTATTCTTCCTAACCTTCCTTCATAACCTGATTGCTCAATCTTCCGCAATCCTAGGTTTTATCATAAGTTGTTGGTTTAGGAGTTCTAATTCTAGGGACGAATCTTTAACTAGCCCCAATTTGCACAAATTACTAAGACTTACATCTTCCTTTTTACTTCCTTAAGTTCTTTTCTCTTGCCATTCTGGCACAAGAAATTTTCAACCTTTATCTTCTGATAAGGTTTATGCATTATTGTGTAATGAGCTCTTAGGTTTCAGTGTAGAACCTAGCAACTTTGATACCAAATGTAAAGAGCGAAACTCTTTAATTAAAAACATCAAAAATACTTTAAATAAATTCATTTATATTCATAAGAAAGTCGACACTTCATCCATTAGACTTCATAAAATCCAAACGATTTCAAAACAATGACTTAAAGTCGACAAATAGATTCATAATACTTCTAGTTAAATTCATATATGTGTCATTTTACATGACATTGATAATAATACAAAATTATTTGTAACATAAGTTTACAATTCGAGACTTAGGTATTCTGTTTCCTTAAGCTCTACAATACTTAATTAAAGAATACAATAATACATAAATGAAGAAATCATCCTTTGTTCTTCAATCCAATAGCATATCTTCAAACATGAAGACAAGAATAAGGTTCAGGCGCTTTCTTCACCCAACCTCGAAGCTTACGCTTCCCTAGAATTCCTTAGTCATTCAGAGAATACTCGACCCTACACGAATCTCTTAGCTAAAAGTAGTCGACAAGCAAGATGGAATCTGGTACGTGTCTAGTATAACTAGTAAAAACACAAGCATTTTCATTTTTCTAATTCATTTAAGAAACAAGCAAGTTTGATACTAGGATATGGTAGAGAGTTATAAATATTCCATCTATTTCAATGGTCCTTAAGTTACTTGGCCAAGTAAAATGTCATGCACAACAAATAAAAGCAGTTTTGGAAAAGCAAAACTACACTCTCTAATAACCCATATTCGGCACCCGTCCTGGAAGGTAACTTTCCAAACACATGACATGCACATTCATTTATCAAGCATACATGGTTCCAATCAAATAAATATAATTGTTCACAAACATCTATAATGACAATCTTGTTTCAAGTAAAACTGGTTTAAATGCAGTATTTTCATCATTTAAAATCATAAATAACACTAAATTAATATTTAATTCAAATTATAATAAAATAAATCAAAGAAGGTGTATCTCAAGTATGTAATCTAAGTACATATTTAAACATGCATAAATGAGCACACATTCTTTCGGTTCATTTACTCATTTAATTTAGGTTCACTTCGAAATAACCCTGTTCTAATTCCTTTAATTTCCAAGTAATTCATATTTTAATTTACTTGATTTATTTTCTGTTTTTCACATTTCCCAAAAATAAAATAATAACTTTTCAAAAATATGTTTAATAACTCATTTTTTTTTTTACTTATGTTTCGTAGTAATTTTCAGTTTCATTCTATAAAATCTTTGATTTCAACTCTTATTTTTCAAACACATTTAATATACAAAAAGTGTTTTATGAAAACAATTATCTTTTCTGTTTCATTCGTTTTGAGAATTAAATCTATCTGACAGTTTTGAATTTTTGAATCTTTTCTAAATCTAATTTAGATATACATTTTTTTGTGTGAATCTTTTATAAATCAGAATAATAAATAAACTGTCTTTGATTGTTTTCTATTTAACTTTATTCTAAAATTTCATTTTTCTAATTGTTCAATGATTTTCTAGAAAAATCACAGTTTGATGTTTAAATTTCATCAGAATTTAATGGAAATAGTGTTAATTTTTAATAGATAGCATCAAAATTAAAATCTGGTGTTTGATCTTTTCCTAAATTGATAAAAACAGTGATTTTCTTTCTTATTCAAAACTAAATTACAAGAATTAGAAAATAATTTTAAATCATTATTAAATTGACTGTGAATTTATTTTCATTATATCTACCTAGCAATTTCTTGAATCTGGAAATGAGTTTTTGTTTATTTTTCTGTCAATTTTCTTTTCCTGTTGTTGATTGTGATTTCTATGTTCTCTTTCCTAGCTCTTCTTCTTCTTATCTCTAATCTCTCTTCTTCCTGGGTGCCTCTCTTTCTTCTGTTTCTAGGTGAGATGAAGGGATACAGATTTATGTTGCTGCTTGTGTTTTATTTGTGTTTTGCCCCTCTTTGTTGGCTGGCGCATACTCCTCCCTGCTTCGACTTTTACCCACACACCTATTTCTTCTTAATCCCTCACCTTCTCCTTGCACACTTTACTTCTCCCTGTTGCCTCTCTAAGACTTCTCTCCCTCACACAGGTCGCCCTTCCTCCTTTCTTCTCCTGTGTATTATCTTCTATTCTCCCTCTCTTCTCCTGTGCATGGGACTACTTGCTAATCCTTGTCTAAAAATCCCTCCTCCCACACTTGCGCATGAGTTACCAGCATTAAAACAAGCCACCTCCAAATAAATTAAGACTCAATAGCTATTCTCTCTCCTGGCCATGCATGGGTAAGGTAAGATGAATTCCCCAAATAAAAAATTATAGAATAATATCTATTTTTTCAGCCTCTGCTCCCAAAAACAGATTTCACTTCTCCCTGTTTTTCCAATTTCGAATTTCTTTCCCTATGTCTCCTCTTTACTCATGAAAATGATGGAATTATTCACAAAGCCAAATCCACTTTTTGTGTTTGATCTCCAGTCTAAATTTATCAAAACTCCAAGTTTAAATTTTGATTGCATTGAATTTGATTGAAAGATATTTTCTCTCAATTGTAAACTGTTGTTTCAATTCCATTTCAAATTTTGAACGTAATGCTTGTTTTCTAATTTTCATTAAATAACTTGTTTTGATATTTGTCTATTTCTTCAAACAAATATTTCTTCTTTGATTTATCAAATGAGAAGATATCCAATAAATTAATAACACTATTTTTACTTTTTTATATATTTTCACAATTAGAAGTTTATTTCATTAATTTAGAATAAAAGCATTATTATTTTTAAATAATAATAAAATATTGACACATGGAGTTTAACTATTTAAATAAAATCAATTTCCTCACAAAATAATCAAATCGCCATTTAAAGCAAACATATTCCGTTCCACATATATTTGAGCAATCGAAATAAACTTACTTTAAAATTTCCCATAATAATCATCACGAAAATATATTAAAATAATAACTATGTGGTGTGTGAGATTCCATCATCCTCATAAATGTCTAATGGCTAAAATGACTCTACCTGATCAATGTTCTCACCTTCATTCTCGTTCACCTGTTCTTGCGTTCACTTGCACTCAATTTCTTATCAGCAATGACAAACCCCAAATTTAACAATAATGCATTTCAAATTATTTCATTTGCATTTAAATTTCAATTCCACTTTAAATCTCAATTTCAATTCCAATTCCAATTTCAATTTCAATTTCAATTCCAATTTCAATTTCAATTTCAATCTTAATTTCAATTCCAATTTCAATTTTAGTAATCATCTAACATAAACATGCAATTCTCCTGGTCAATAATCACAATAAAATAATTGATAAAATAAGTACATGACATCCCTTAATCTTACAACTTCTTCTTTTGATAGGGCATGCTTTGCAAAGAGTTGTTAAACTTGTTTATTTACCCTTTTGGTTCTAGGAGGTGCTGAAGTCTCCAAGTATACTTCAATAGATTTATCCTCATATGTGCCATTTCTAGCCAGAAAGGGGTCCTTAGGGATGCTTAACAATATTTCAGTGTATCTCTCAACCTCTTTCTCATCAATTTCATATCCTAGGGGTTCAATCCATATTGTTCTAGTTTCTACCACCTCTATTATGCATTCATTAGTGGATACAAGAAATGTTATGTCATTTTCATACTTCTCCACTAAACTCTTATAAATTATTTTCTTTCATACATGTTCCTTTGGAATATAAAGAAAAAAACAATCAATGCATTAGCCTATACATTGTAGTTTTCAATGTTGTGTAAATAGTAAAAAATTTGGTGTGCTACTGGTCTACTTTTGTCCCATACAATGTTCTTAATTTCAGATGGCTCTCATAAAATAGAAAAGAAAGCAATCAATGTTTCATACTTGAAAAAATATTTATTTGTTTTGGTTTGATGCAATTTATCCAAAAGTTTCTTTTGAAGCAACTAACACAGATCATATTTTTTCCCATTTACTACCATGTCGTCATGAGCAACATATATTGCAGTTGCAGATACTAAGTTTTCTCTATTTTAGAAATAGATTTTGAGACCAATCGTGATAGATGCATACTTCACTATAGGATTGATGATAGGTTTAGTTGTTAGTGCTCTCTTGTCAAATGTGGCACTAGTTAGCTATATAACTACATCATTCTTTATAGACTTAAAACACTTGTATGAGTCTAGTATCACACAATCTAGTCACAACCTTAATTGCATCCTTTGAAATCAATCTAGGCATATCAGTACACATGAATTTTTCATGCATTCTTCTTAGGGCTATCTTCACATACTTAGCATCCAAATCACTGCTAAATTTAGGAGACTAGTTCCAAATGTCTAGCTTCTTTCACATAGGTTCACATATTTTGGTTTCACCAAAATGTCATCTTTAGTTAACTCATTAGACCATAAATCCTTGAGCACTTGATGATCATATTCTTCCAATTTGTTGTGTATATATATTCTTGTGTCTTCAATGAGAAAAACTTTAATTGGGATCTTTGAAAATGCACCATTGGGGTCATTCTCAAAAAATTTCCATGAAAACCTCTTAAACTTCGGTCTAGGTCTTTCAGTAATCTCAACTATGGTTGGTGTAGCCATTGTAACCTAAATTCTACCTTCAAATTCTTGTAAAATCACTTCTAATATGAACCCATAAAGAACAAATAGCAGTAAATACCTTTTAAATGCTTAGCAGGAATTAGGGTTTGAACCAATTCGCTTCGAATTGCCTTTAATCACTTCTCAATTCACTCTTCTTTCTTTCAAATGTAAAAAAATTATTTAAAAAATGACTAGGGATATCACTTTATACATTATAGATCTGCCCTAATCTCACATTTAATGCTTCAAAGCATAGATAGCAATAAATACATTTTTGACGCTCAGTAGGAACTAGGGTTTGAACCAATTCGCTTCGAATTGCCTTTAATCACTTCTCAATTCTCTCTTCTTTCTTTTATTTAATCAACAAAAAATATTTGAAAAATGACTAGGTATATCACTTTATACATTATAGATCTACCCTAATTTCGCATTTAATGCTTCAAATTGCCCCAAATGTTGGCAAGAACTTCATTGAAACACTGTAAACCCTAAAAGGCTCTGTAATTCTTCTAATTTGCATGTTTTCTATCAAAATCTTTTCCAAAAGCTTAAGCATACCATTTTTTACCATATATCTTTGTGTCACTTCTTGGCATCTCATGATAGCAGGGGGTTGTTAGATTTTTCTATTACTGCCCCCCCTAAGCATTAGCATGGGCTTAGTTTTTAGAAGAATTATCTGTACCAGATGTAGGTATAGATGCATTTGGTTCATCCTTGTTCTCAAATTCCTCTATTTTCTTCCAAATCCTCTCCATTTCCTTCTTCACTTTAGTAGGATCAAATTTCTTCATTGAATTATTCCTCAGTTCCAGCGTATTTTTCTTTCCATTCTTGCTTCTACACAATCTTGAAATGTGTCCTGACTTGTTGCAATTGTAGCATACAACATTTTTCTGACCAAACCGATTTCTATTCATTCTTGATCTGCATTGGTTAGCCTTATGTCTAAATGCATTGCATGTATAACAGTAGCCATTGAAGGATTGAAACATTTTACCAATATTGAATCTATTCATCATCTGACTTCTGCACTCAGTAGCTCTATGTCCAAATTTCTTACATGCATAACATTGTCTAGAAAAGGATCCAACATTCTAATTAATTTTACTTCTACATTCTATGGCCTTATGTCCAAATTTATTGCATGAAAAATAAATACCATTGAAATATGGTATTGTTGATGCCAAAAACTGACAAGGTAATAGTCTTATGAGAAACTCAATTAAAAGGGGAACCTATTGCGCTAAACTGAGTGACCTCTGAGTTTTTAAAGAAGCCAACTTCTTTTGTAATTGGGGAGTTGAAAAGGGTAGAAGGAAATAAATGTAAAATGAAATCTAATCTAAGGCGATGTGCCAAGAAGTAGATATGGGCACGATAAACCTATCTATTAGATATGATTTAAGGGTCATTCAACAATCTGCTATGTCCCAAAATAATAGAAATCAAAATGGAAACTTGAATAATTTACTCATTGCCATAAAATAACTTCCATACATTTAATGAAAAGAAGATTCAAAAACATGGTTTGAATCAACAAGCTTATATTGAAATTATAGAAGTCTGTGAACAAATTTATCAAATAGTCAAGAAACAGAAAGGTCAAACAATGGGACAATCTACGAATCTTATACAATAAGCTAAAACAATACAAAAGGCCTGGTGTCTTTCCACAAAATTTTCTTTAAGTTCTGAACCCTTTTCTTTGAAAGAAGAAGCAATATTTATAGATAGAAATCCAACCACTTGGTGGGCCAATAACAAAAAAGATTCTGAATCATGAACAATGATGCGCAGAGCAATGATTTCCCTTGGTCGTTGCAACATAAAAAAATTGAGCATGGAACGGGGTCGTTTATGAACCGAATGCATCCCTTGCGAATGATAGCAGTGGTCCCAACAAAACATAGGGCTGACATGTGTCGCTCACCCATGAAGGCAGTTAGAATATGTGGAAATCTTGGTGAGGCTTGATGCTTGCTCCTTAATCCTTCTCAATGAAGTCCCAGAAGAGACATGTGGTGATAGGTTAGAGCTTGTGGTTCATTCCTCCCTCCTTATAATGAAAAATTGCACGATGAAGACATGTGGAGGTATCCTGTACAAACAACATTGTCGGTGGGGTTCACCAAAAAGTGTACACAAATTGATGCTATGTGGCACTCAGATGAGGCCTGATAGAAAAGTGAAGGGAAGCAACCTTGAAGTGCACACGACGTTGACACATGGAAGTGTGGTGAGAGCCGTTAGAAGAGCAAAAGAAGAAATACCTGTGAAGAGTGCCTAACGGACACATGGCAATAGTCGAATGGAGCTTTTGAAAAAAGGAGCCCGATGATCTTGAAACGGATGGGGCGCAAGCTAGTACTTAGCAAAAATAAAAACCACCCAAAGGGAGCTTGAGGGATTTTATGTTACATCTTTTGGCAACTACCATGGGTGTTTCACCTGTGGAACAAGGAACCCAAAATTTTCTGGTTCGTGGACCAGAGTCCTATTCATGGGGTGACACAATCGAATCTTGGAGAGAGCGGTCTACAAAGGTAGCTAGTTGAACTCGGATGGTGGCGATATGTCATGTAGATTCTCTTGTGCTCCATGCATATCGATCATTTCTTTGTATGACAATGTTGTGGATATATTGAATGAGGAATCGAGATGGAAAATTAGTCGCGCTATCAGATGGGTGACACCCTCAATATCCTTTGCAGTAAGGGGCTGACTGAAGCCTTGAAAAGTGGATGCATCTTGCTGCTTCTTGTCAATATTCACCGCAATATGCTCCGTCGTGGCCACCGATTCATCTAAAATAAATGGGGAAGGTAATCTCATCTGAGTTAGCTGGGAGAACCTCACCTACATGCTATTCATGGTTCATCCCAGTGTAGATGCACACTCACTAGCATTGAGAATGGTTGTGTGGCAGTGGATGAACATGTTTGCTATTTTAGCAACATCTTTTCGGTCACTGATCCCTACGTTTGCCAAGTCTTCATTTGGGACGATGTATAGCTTATCCAAAAAAAAAAATTCCTCAGGAACCCTCTCTACAATGGATTGTGAGAATTGCTCAATCACTCCATGAACCTCCCTACCTAAACTTGTTGCCTCTGTCATGAATTGGAGTGTCGGTTGGAGAGTCAGGCAGAAGGCCTTAACCTTTTCCCAGTATGAAACATATAGTTGTTGGGCTACTTGGTAGCAGGGAGTTTGGGAAGTTTCTTCAAAGAGATGATCTCCATATCCTTTGAACCAACATCCTCTGTGAGTTCAACAATCCTTTTGCTTGCGACCGAAAGTTATCCCTGGAGGGTTCTTGATTTTGCAAGCCAATTTTCTTTGGCCCATTCTTTGTTTGTTTCTTCCCTCTCAAGGGAAGACTTCATTTCCTGGACCTCATTCTCTAGTTGAGTCCATCGAGCCTCAAGTTTCACATCCTTCTACTACATCTTCTGCTCTAATTGAGCATGTTGGCAGTCAAGCTCCTCATTTTCGTTGCATCTCCTGCTCCACCCAAGATAGCTGGTCCTAATATTCTTGAGTTTTTAGCTGCAACTCGACAATGAGGTTGGGATCATAGGATTGCAACTTTGCAAGTTCATCTTAGAATTTAGTCTACTCTGTCCTCAATTGGTGTGATAAGCGCTCAAATTTTACATCCCTCACTTTTTCCTTCGCCAACAGGATATCGACTCTCTCCTTGACAATTATCATCTCTTCTTCTCTCTTCTTCAGATGATGACCAGACTTGTGGAAGTTAGTGGTCACCACCCATTGTGTCTCCTCCATGAGATGAAATTTTTCTTGCAGTCAGGCTATGCTCAGATCGAGTCCCATGGCATACATTTTGTAATCATTGGGTTGCATCTCTCCTTGTGGTTTGATGACGGTCAGGTACATGGTTGCGAAATGCAATGATTGCTGAGTCTCATTGAAAATAGTTCGCACCTTTGGCTTTGCTAGATTTTTAGCATCCTTTTCCTTTTGTTTCTGGATCCTAATAGCCTGTGCCTTCTTTGTTTTATTACCCTCCAACCAAAATATTGTCGGCAACCGAAGGAGTCCACCTGCAAAATGTGCACCATGAGGAAGGGAAAAAGGGAACGATAGGGTAGTAGCTCTGGGTGATTTATTTCTCAGAAGACTGACTGTTTGTGGGGAGAAAGGAGGGATATTCCAAAGCCTAGTTTATGAACCAATGAGAGAACTTAAGGGAAGTGATGGCTGAAGTAGAGTCATGGTGGAATCCATTAGTTGGGTAGACTGGGTCAGGGAAAACATAGTAGTAGTAGGAGAGGTATCAATGGTGGCCGCAAAGGTGAAATGTGAAGTGCTAGTGGATGTGGATTGGGCCGAGGCGAAAGGTGGAAAGGTCTGCAAAGGAGTAAAAGAAAATTCTTGGGAGAATTATGCAAAACCTCTCACGACCATTGTAGCAGAAGCAAAGAAGGAAGGGCCGACACTTGAAGTGAGGGGCGCCACAAAGACAATAGGAGTTACTAAAGATTGTGAAGCAAAAGAAGAGGGAATGAAAAATACCTTCGGTATAGAGGATTGCAATCCCTAGCTTGTTATAGGGTCCTCGCTTGCCTCGGGCTCCTGTGAACCCTCTCCAAAAGCCTCCTCTATGTGCTATCATTTGATGGGTGATGAGTCTTCCATGTTTATAGCCTCTAACTATTTTTGCGAGGTTGTTCTAGTTCTTTTTGCGGTCCAAGTGTGAGTTAGTGAAGTCCTCGCATATGATATGTTCACCCACACATTTGAAGAAAACTTGATAGGATGCTTCAATGCCTTCTCTTTCGGCTGCGTCAGGGTCTCTTGAACTTCTATTTCCTCCTCCTTTCCTTCCTTAGTATGTGTTTTGGCCTCCTGTAGGTTGGTATCTTCATCATCACTTGCGTCGGAATCAAGATGCTCATCATTCCATAATTTATTGAGCCTCTCATCCATTTCTACGCTCTCATAAGGGGCATTAGTGTGTTGGATTTATTGTCGGTAAATATAGAAATCCCTAATATTTTCTTCACTCGAGTTGAAATTTCTTATCAAATTATTGCGAAGAGTAACGCTAATCTGTTTCTTCTCATTATACTTTGTTGATTGAAAATAGAACTTGAGCCATGGTGGCCAACTATCCTCGATTGGAATATGAACTAGGTCTACCATTAGGTCATCTGCATCATTCAGTGGATTCTGCCACTTCTCCCAGTAAGGCTGGGGACTGTGCGTTATGTTGACATATTCATTTGGTAAGTCATTGTCAGGGTTGTAATGCCATTTGTCGCAAACCCACACTAGCCCCAAATGAGTCAACTTTGCTTCTAGAAGTTCATGCGTCTTCTTCTTGGCCATAATCATAGTCTTAAAGCTCAGCGAGCAGCTAAAAAATCCTCTCTTCTTGGCCTTTCCTTTGCAAAATGTGTAGTCAATAATTGATACTTTCCATAACATTTTGAGGGCCAATACCTGATTTGTGAGGCATGCTGAAAGCCATAATGGTTCTCTAGTGAAGCCGCACATCCGAATGAATTGAAATCTTCTTTGAGAAACCAATTGCATTTCAGAGTGAAATTTTGCATATACTCTATCTGGTTTGAGTTGAGCCTGTAAATACCACCATCCTCACTCAAATCTTGTAGAATCAAAGTCAAGAAATAATCCGAAAATGCATAATAATCATAAGTTGCTAAGAGGAGAGGAGTCCACATAGTAACCAACCTTCTCCTTTGATTCTCATCAAATATGCTTAACCTCACATGTTTTTTGAAGAATTCAGGGTTCTGATGCAAAAAAATATCGGTGAGGAAAGAAGGAAACCTGAACCTCTATTGTGTTATGTATTCCCTTATTTGGTTCAACATCTCCTCGATGATGAATACTGCGAAGTCATACCAGAAAATGGAATGTTGCCTGTGCAACTAAAACCCCAAGCCTAGTTGAAATTTTTGAACATATCTATTGGTGTCCAAACCAAAAACACATGCCATCATTGAGAAGGAATCCTGTATGTCCACGGGGAAAGCTCTGTGCACCGCTAAAATTTGTGGTGGCTTTTTCTAATCTTCCTTGGACCTTTTGGTTTCTTTGTTATAAAAATCCAGAGCCAAATCTCTGGTTTTCCATATTTTCTTCCCTCTTGCTGGAGTGAATGACTCCATTTTGTTCACTTTGGAGGTTTGTTCAGGGATGCATAGCATTTCCTAGATAGCCTCTTTGTAGATATTAAATCTTAGCTCTTAACCCTTGATGGGTTGGTATTCGGGTTGAAATTCTTAATGCCCTCGTCGACTAGCTCCAAGAAGTAGTGCAAAAATGAGACCATATATTGTGGAAGCCCATTGAACCGACACTTTTGTGCTTAATAATCTGGGTCGGTACTTTTATTCATCCTCTCGTAGGCCGCCTCCCTAAGAGTCTTAGGTTTATTTTCAAGGATGGGATCATGAATGCTATCCCATATTTCCTTTATTCGGCTATGCTCTCTATGGGTTTTTTTTCTTTTCTGTAGCCTTTATATTTACCCACACTAGCTTCTCTAGTATCCCAGGTGAAGCATAAGAGACGTCATCAAAGATATAGGTGGTTGGTACACCATGCATGGTGTCAAACAAAGTTTGCATTTTTTTGCCTTGTATTTCTGTTTGAGAACTTTGGGCCGCTTCCATTCTTTGCAAGCTTCTCCTCAGAAAGCACACTAGTACGATATGCATGGAATCTAAAACACTATGCAAGGCTCTAAATGCAAACCCAAATGAATTCTTGCCTTTCATTTTAGGTTCAATCTACACCAGAGCAATGAATCTCATGTAGCTATTTCTTCGCATTGAATTGGTTTTCCGCTATTCAACACCACACTTGGGTTTTCTTGGCAACTCTACATTCAAAATTATTTTGTGTACTCAGGAAGCTTTCTACACTATTTAGCTCTTGTATACAACACTTATTTTTTTCTTTGATTTTTTCTTTAAAGTGGTAGACAACGACTGCTTTTTTGCATTAAGTTTGGAATGTACCACTAGATTTCTTGCCCATGTGAAAAAAATTACTGGACCTTTTGAAAAGACAAGAATTCATAATGAAATTAGTGATCATGTCCTTTGACATGATTTTCTTGGGAAATTGATTTGATGATTGAAAGTATCTGAACCTTTCACATGCTTTGGCAATTAATATCCCGAAAGGAATAATTAAGACAAAGACATAATGAGTAATTGAAAAGATTTGAGTTAGGCCTTGGAGGTTGAAAATTCTTGTAGGATGACACCTCAACACCTAGCCGTATAGATGATCACTTGGGACTTCCACCAGCTTGTGCTAATTAATTACTGCTCCTTAATCTTGCACACAACAATTCGTACCTATAGACACAACTGGGTGGGAATTTCAAGCTGGCCCTTGGTGGTTTTTTCAAGTTAACACTCTATTAGCATCACGCTTATAAAACACAACTACCTTGAAAATTTCTATAAATAGGCCCTATGATAGTAACAAAATCACACTTAGCGATTAGCAAGAATTGGTATTAGGTGATTGGCTAGGATTAGCGTTAGGAAGCTGAGTAGTATTTATATTTGTGTAGATTTAGACTTAGGAAGTTGTGAAGAGATTAGTACCATGAATACTCCTATTAGGCTAGTTTGAAACAACACCCAGACAACATTCTTGGGATAGATTTCTAACAGGCACCTCAAGTGCATGACAAAGAATAAACACTCGCTGGCTATCATAGCCATGAAGTGGGTTTTGGGAAATGATTGCATTGAATATGAAGATAAATATAGTTTGAACATGGATATCTTCTCTCACTTTGTTGATTCCCTTCTTGACATACAGGTATCGAAGGGTATGATTCTGCGCTTGATACTTCAAATCTTTTTGAAGAAGTACCTCGGTTGCCTTGGAGAGGTGGTGACAAATGTTGAATATGGGATGGGCCTCCCTATAGCAAGCGATCTAAATAAGCATATCGAGGAGGATGCCATGGTGCCATGGGTGCCATTTCTGAGTTGGTTTTGGGTCCTTTTATAAGCTGAGAACCATCAGAGGGCCACCCATGCATGTCACTTTCTGTTGTGCTGCTACAATGTGGTACTATTTTATGACATCGACTGGTACACAAACTTCAAGAACCTTGTGTTCCCTCTACCATTCATTGTTGGTGTTGTTGATGATGCTGCTGCTCCAGTCCCCGCTGATGCTAATAAAAACCCTGCCAATAACAATAATCTTGTTGTTGACGTCGACAATGCTCCTGCCTAAAAAGTTAATACTTTTCTTTGTTTTTTGTAAATATGCCTAGAAGAGGCCTTTATAGTATATATATAAACTGCACAATATATAGATATAATTTTGAAAGTATGGCCCCAAAGCTATTTTAAACTTGTAATCTTTGAAGTATATAATATCGTAAATGAATATACAACTTATATTTTAAAAATCTCGTCTCCTTTGATTATGAAACTCTTCACTTATGAGTTTTTTTTCTCTCTACTTTCTGAATATCTTGTCAATTTATCTTTGAATTTTTAATGGGTTTCTTTTAAATTTCAATTCTCCGCATATGAGTCCATTTTTCTGTATCATGGGTTGTATTTACTTCTCTCTTATTTCTTGCACTGTGGAATTTATTGAAAGACTGACCGACAAAAAACACGAAGGAAAATAATTATAATACTTACATATTTATGCTAGCGAAATAATTAGTAAGATTTAATTTAACAATTTAAGGTGGATTCTATTAACGAGAATCCCTAGTGCTTCATTATCCATGCTTTCAAGTTCAAAAGCATTGTGTTGCTTGCACTCAACAATACGCAAAGGGCCTTCCCATAGGCTGCCAAATTTTACATGCTGACCAGGCTTTGCAATCCTTTCGTTGAACTTTAATACTAGGTCCCCACACTTAAGACCTTGGTCGGAGGTCTTCTTATCGAACCATTTTTTTACCACCTACTAACAGTTGCACATGGCTGTTAGAGATTTTTCCCTTTTTTCTTGAACTTCCATTAGTTTTGCTAGGCGCACCTCCATAGCTCCATTTTGATCCATCTCTAAAGATTCGAGTAATTGCAACGCTGGAATTTCTATAGAGATGTGAAACCGTGCATCCTTCTCGTGCACTAATTCATACAATTATGTCTTCAAAACCTACTTAGGGGTTATGCAGTGTGCCTAGATCTCTGCCTATAGATTTTGATGCCATTCCTTCTGATGTTCCGACCCGATCCTTTTGATGAGTCAAACTAAGTTTTTATTAGTCGACTCAGCCAGTCCATTTCCTTACGAGTAATAATTGGAAGAGATCTTTAGGAATATTCCATATTTAAATGTGAACTAACATACCTTAGTCCCTAGGAAATCTTTTGTATTGTCAAAGATGATAGTCTTAGGCGGGTCGAACCTTGTAACTATTTCCTCAAGGAAATTCACAATTTTTGCTTCTATTGAATTCTTCAAGGGCATAGCCTCGGTCCACCAAGTGAAATAGTTGATGGCTGTGAGAATCCACTTATGGTCAGAACTCGACATGGGGTTAATCATTCTGATGAAATCCAACCCCCATTGCGCAAAAGGTTTGTTTGCTACTATTGGGTTGAGCGGCATGGCCAAATTTTTTCTTCTCCCTACAAATAATTGACATTCCTTGCATTATTTTCCTAGAGCATATGAGTCATTGAATGGCGTGGGCCAAAAATACCCCATGGTCATTATTCTAATGGTAGTTGTCTTTGTGGACAAGTTCCCACCTACTAGGCTACTATGGAATTCTTTCAGGAGCTTCTGCAACTGCTCTTGATTTACACACCGTAGGAGTACACCATTAAAATTCCTCTTGAAGATAACTCCCTCAATTAGTGAGTAACCATTGTTCTACAGTCTGTAAAATCTTCTCTTCTAAGACAGAAGGTTTACCAAATATTTTCCAGTATGCATAAATATCATTTTGTCCACTAGCCAACAACTTTTAGACTTAGGTTCATTGAGCAAGATTACTTCAGTCTGCTCTTCTTCCATTGGTGCTTCACTATCTGATTCCATATATTCACACAACCCTTTACCTCACATGGTTTTAGTAGGCCTTACATCAATTTCTTACTATAGGGTCTTTGTTATCTAGTTGACCCTTTTCTCAGTGATTTCTCCTTCCATTATGTATTTGTGCACATTGGAATGCGCTACAACTAAAACCACCTTGCTATAAGAGATAAGGTGTCAAAATTTCTTGAGACCTTTAACAATAGAAAATGTTTGTCTTTCAATAAAGTTATACCTTGTCTCATAGTCCTTTAAAGTGCGGGAGTGGAAGGCTATCAGATGTTCCCCTTTTCCTTCATCATCCTTCTAGGTTAGGTTAATAGCTATGCTAGATCGGCTACTGAACACATACATGATCAAATCCTTTGATAGGTCAAAATTTATTAGCATAGGGGCTAAAATAATGGCTTCTTTTACCTTCTCAAAGGCTTCTTTGGCCTCCTTCATTCATTTGAATGGCTGATATTTTTTAAACATAAGGGTGATCAACCTTATCAAGCATGGAAAGTCCAAAATGAACTTGCTCACAAAATTCACCCCCTAGGAAGGACTGAACTCCCTTTTTATTGACTGGCAGGGGCAGCTCCTCGATTGCTTTTACCCAATCCAGATCAATGGAAATACCATCTTTGGACACTACATGCCCCAATAATTTTACTTGAGGCACTCCAAAAACATATTTTTCTGGGTTCAACGACACCCCAAACTCTTGGAATTTTATAAAAACCATCTCCAGATGATCAAAATGGTCATCTTTTGATTTAGAGAACATCATCAGATCATCCAAGTAGATTAAGATAATCTTGTGGATTATTTCTCTGAAAGCAATATCCATTGCTCGCTGGAATGTAGCTCCAACGTTTGAAAGGCCAAAAGGCATCTCTGAATATGAAAAAATCCCCCACTTTGTAGTGAAAGTTGTCTTATGTCGGTCCTCCTCTTTGACTAGGATTTGATTGTAACCTGAAAAACCATCTAACAGAGAAAACATCTCCAAACTAGCCATAGTCTACAAGATTGATTCCATGGAAGGCAGTGGGTAGTGATGTTTTAGAGATGCCCTGTTTAGGTCACAAAAATCAACACAAAGATGAATGTCTCCATTATTCTTTCAGACTGAAACTAGGTTAGACACCCATGTACTGTGCTTGATGAGAAACACAATCTTAGATTGGATCAAACTTTTTAGTTCACATGCCATCAGGGCTTCAATCTTCAGATTTATTGGCCTTTGCTTTTGGTGGATAGGTTTAGCACCTTCCGTTAGCTCAATAGTGTGCTAAATTATTTTAGGATCATATCCCCTGAGGTCATCATATGACCAGGCCACTACTCCATATTTTTCACAAAAGTGCATGTGTCTATCCTTGTCATGCTGCTGAACTTCTTTTTTGACTTTTAACTTTCTTCCATCTATGACCCCAAGGTTAGCGTAGTCTTCTTTGTCTGCCACAAACTTCCTCTTATCATTTCTCACATCATCACAGTCAAACAAATTTTTGAGAGTGACTAGGCCCTTCAGAAGCTTGTTAGATCTTAATTGAATGATTTTCCCTTCATATGCTTCCTCAATTTTTGGCTGGAGCTGATCAACAAATTCTCCTGATTGTTGGATGAATGAGGTGATGTGTTCATCAATTTTGAATGCTTTCCAACTTTGATCATTATCCAGAATGGAGGGTTGGAAAATCACTTGCACAGAGTGTATATTCTTGATCAAGTTGGAGATAGTATCAAATTTAGATTTTTATTTCTGCCATGCAATCTATAGTTGAATTATGCTCCCTAGGCACCGAATGAATATTAAAGCTTCAAAGCTTTCAATCAGGTCCTAGACCTTGTGTCTATAAGATCACATGTTTAGATTATTTGTTGGATAGATGTTTCAAAATTGATTAATTATCAGTTCGGAGTCTCCGAACACCATTATTTGCTTGACACCCATCTGTAATGCAAAGCTTAGACCTTGCACAAGGCCCTCATATTTGGTTTCATTGTTCGAAAAAGAAAACTAGAAGCAAAAGGAACTAAGAATTTAATCATTGGTTGGAGATGTCAAACATATCCCAACACCAACACCAACCTTGCACCTTGCACCATCAAAGTGCAATGTCCACAGCTCTGAGGCTTGATCGTCCATGGGGTTCTTTATGACCTTCATAATATCTTTATCTTCATCATAGATGACATAGGTGCCTAACCTAGTAGCATGATAGTTTCCAAAAGGATCAAAATCTATGTATTTGCTCAAGAGGACCTCTTCTCGATCGATCTGGTCTCTAGTCACATTCTCATCCTCAAGTAGCTTGGCACCATATGTTTATTCTTTAGTGAAAGAGGTATGAGAGGCCTCAAAGTTGATCATGGCTTCATCAACCACATGTTCTGAATGCAAAGATTCAAAGACTATTTTCATTTTAGCTCCATGCTTGGTCCTTAGGACCAGGTGAGACCAATCCAAAGAAAGATACCCACCTATTTTTGAAGTGAATTACCAGGATAGGTAGAGGCTGAACATGGGAGGAACATCAATGATTACAGTATCTTGTGGAACTGTGATGCTTGGGCAGGTGAATAAGGTCAAGGGGAGGTATTTGATGACACCTACTATTTCAAATTTGTTCCCACCAAGCTAAATAACCCCCCTTTTTAAAGGTTCATAGCTAAGTCCTAAGTCTTTAGCTATTTTCTTGGGCATTACTGTGGTGCTAGCGCTAGAGTCAATCATGGTATTATGCAATAATTTCTTTCCCAAAATAAGAGTTAAGAAAAAGGGCTTGGGTTTCAACTTATCTCTAACTTCAATAGAGGTCTCTTCTACACTATTTGTGAGAAATTTAACCATAGGTGATATGACAACGACCTTTTATTTGAGCGATTGCTTTGTTGATTCAATCACTGCATCTTCTTGGAGGGCCTTTTGCAACAATGAATTCTTCTCTAGAATAGCTAAGATATCCCAAAGGGATACGTTAGCAGAAGGTATTTTTGATTGTTCCACCACATTGAATGGTGGCATATTTGAAGGCTTTTGTTCTTTCACCCAAGTTATAAAAATCTCCTTGTGAACCTATGGTTGTGAAGCAATTTTGGAAGGATTGTGGGATTGGTTGGGGACACTTCTAGGTTGTGGAGTAATCAGTTCATGCATCAATATCCTCTTTGAATGAGTGTTATAATCAAAATGTACTTGTGGGGTCTCCAATGTGGATGCCTCATATGTGAACACCGCCTCTTCTCCTTCCATCCATGAGAAGAGTGCGTGATCGAGAGCTATGCCATTTTATTCTTCCGTAAGTACCATGTTTTTCCATTTGTGGAGAGGCATATGTATAACCTCCTGAACTTGACACCTTACCTTGGCTGTGCTGTTCCACCAACTTTTTTTGTAATTTTCCGCACGAACAATTTCAGGGCATGTGCGCATCACCGCAGGTGAAGCACCAAGGATTGATACCTTTGGCAAGGTTATTCTGCCCCATGGTCAACTCTCTACTCGTACTTGGCTAAGAAACTCCCAGTGGAGTAGGTATTGGCACTATTTGATTAGTTGTTTGAGCCTACGGATTTGTGCGCATGCCTCCTTCATATTGGTTCTACTGGTATGAAGGCCTTCTGCTTTGATAATTTTGGCAGGCTAGTCTTGGAGGCATACACTAGCTGTGCTTGATAGTAGTTACTTCATTTTCTAGGTTCCACAATAATTATTTTATGTTGTTCATCTCTTCTTTGAAGAATTAGTCATGGAAACAATGTTCTATGACGTGCTTAGATATGCATACATAGATTGAGGAGGGTCGGGTGCACTGGTAGATGTTATTTCTTGAGTGGGAATAGATATGTCTACAAATATAGGCATAAAATTCTGAGGTGGTAACTTCCCAGCGTTGATCAAGTTGTTCTTTGCTTTGACCGTGATACTATATGCATCTAATAGACTAGTCCCGCCAAGAGACTGGATCATCATAGAGATGTCGACATTGATGGATTTTAAGTAAAACATGAATGCGAACTCTATCGGCGGCCCGATAGCAACCTGAATTCTCTACCAAGTTGTGTGAAACCGGGCATTGAAGTCAGTCAATGCTTCATGAGGATCCTGCTTTATGGTTTCCAACTGATGGTAGAGTGAAGAGCGATCTCCATCATTTCAAAATCTCTTGTAGAAAGGATCTCTGAGTTGGTCCCAGGTACCGATAGTGTTAGCTTTTAGAGTATGGTACTAGTCTAGCACCTTGCCCCTGAAAGAGGCTGTGAGTAACCTTAGCGCTATATTTTGATCGGTAACACCATGAACCAAACACACGTCTGCCACATCTTGTAGATGTTCGAAAGGTGTTTTTGTGCCATTGTTGGTGAATTTTGGTATAGATTTTAAAGTAGGGGCTATGATCGGGGCCCAAATGGTGGGTGCTACTAGTGCTACAAGGGGACTTCTGGCATCCCACGCCATATAATTTATGTTTCAACTTGCAACATGGTTGATGGAGGGATCATAATGTTCAGTGGATGAGTTCTAGTTCGTACTATTACTAGGGGAGCCACTAGCAAGCCAGGGTTATTATTTGTTTGGGATCTATTAATAGGCTGAAGGCTCATACACCCACTTTAGATTGAGGTATATTTAAGTGGTCCCAATGCCAGAAAAATAAATTGTTGATGCCAAAAATTGACAAGGTAACAAACTTATGGGTAACTTAGTTAAAAGGGGGACCTATTGCGTTAAACTGAGTGACCTCCTAGTTTTTAAAGAAGCTAACTTCTTCTGTAATTGGGGGGTTGAAAAGGGTAGAAGGAAACAAATGTCAAATTAAATCTAATCTAAGGTGATGCGCCAAGAAGTAGATATGATTTAAGGGTCGTTCAACAATCTGCTATGTCCCAGAATAAAAAAAATCAAAATGGAAACTTGAATAATTTACTCAATGACATAAAATAACTTCCATACATTTACTGAAAAGAAGAGTCAAAGACATGGTCTGAATCAATAAGCTTATATTGAAATTATAGAAGTTTGCAAAAAAATTACTCAATACAATAATGGCATAGTATAAAGTTTTATCAAATAATCAAGAAACAGAGAGGCTGAACAATGGCACAATCTCCAAATCTTATACAATAAGCTTAAAAAATACAAAAGGCCTGGTGTCTTTCCACAATTTTTTTGTAAGTTCTAAACCCTTTCTTTGAAAGAAGGAGAAATATTTATAGATAGAAATCCCACTGCTTGGCGGGCCAATAACATAAAATATTTCGAATCATGAACAATGAAGCCTAGAGCAATGATTTCCCTTGGCCATTGCAACATAAAATATTCGAGCATGGAACGGGGTTGTTTATGAATGAGATGCATCCCCTACAAATGATAGTAGTGGTCCCAATAGAACATAGTGTCGACATGTGTCATTCACCCATGAAGGTAGTTAGAACACGTGGAAATCTTAGCAAGGCTGATGCTTGCTCCTTAATCCTTCTCGATGAAGTCCCAGAAGAGACACGTGGTGACAGGTTGGAGCCTATGGTTCATTCCTCACTCATTGCAATGAAAACCTACACAGTGAAAACACATGGAGGTAACCTTCACAAACTGTGTTGTCAGTGGGTTCCACCAAAAAGTGTACGCGGATCGATCCTACGTGGTATTCAGATGGGGCTTGATGGAAAAGCAAAGGGAAGCAGCTTTGAAGTGCCCGTGGCATTGACACGTGGAAGCGTACAGGAGTTGTTAGAAGAGCGAAAGAAAAAATCCTTGTGAAGAGTGCCTGGCAGACATGTGGTAATAGTCAGACAAATATTTTGCAAAAAGGAGCCCAACAATGTTCAAACAGATGGGGTACAGGCCAATACTTAGCAAAAATAAAAACCACCCAAAGGGAGGTTGAGGAAATTTGTGTTCATAGGCACCTTTGAGCATTTGGTTGTCTGATAGGAGGTTTTCCAGTATTGCTTCTTTGATTATTGAATTTTCTGCCATTTCCTTGAGTCTTCTTTTGATTGTCAACCTTGTGATGAAGGCTACACCATCCGAAATCCACACAAAACACAACAATAGATACCAACACAGAAGATGTGAGACAAAAAATAACTCACATTCAATTATTTTCAAAAAATAAAATTATAGATTCGAAAATTACAATGCTACAACCTCATTTATGGGCTTGATTCATTACAACAAAATTAAGTCTGAAAGAAAATCTATTATTTGGATCCATAACCTGCACTAATGGAGCCACCTTCTACAACCCCTACTTAACCCATTTTATTTTACCCAATAACCTCCTTAGAATGTTCTAGAAAGTGTAACTTTCCCTTTTTTTTTGGTGCCAAAAGTCTTGCCATTTGATTTCTTACCTAGGAAGATATTTTTAATGAAATTCACTTTTTAGTGGAGCAACTTCTCGGGGCCATAACTTTTGATCCGACCATCATAATTTCAATTGTAAAATATTGTTGGAAAGATTGTGAAGAGATCTACAACCATATTTTTCCAAATTAAAAGATTAGAGATTTTGCAACATATTCCGGGGCTTTGAAGGGCCTCAATTTTCAGTTTTACACTTAATTGGAGAAATTCCCCGAGATGAAAATTTAATATCTTCCAAATGGTACATGATTTTGAGATGATTCTTTAAAAAAAAAAATTATTTTCTAATTTCACTCCTTGGGTCAATTTTTGTGTCCATACGACCCAAATAGGTCGACTTACTAAAAATAGCAGGTGACTATTTTTGGTTGTTTCAAACTTCTAACTATCCCAAAGACTACATGAGTCACCATGGGCCCTAAGACAACTAAGAAAACTACAAAAAAATGAAAATACAATATTTTTGGGTGATGCAAGATTGTCCTTACACCACTGGATGCTCCTGCATCACCATGTTAGAAGTTTGATTTATCTTTGTGTAGACACCTAAATTTGACCACTTACATTTAGTCAAATTTATCCCTTTTCATCTAAATATCCTCCTACCCTCATTAATTAAATAATATTTCCATTATTTGATTAATACCCCTAAAGTCTACTAAATCCCTAACGTATTCAATTAAATAATTAAATACCTTAACCTTTATCCCTTTCTTCCAAAGAATTAAATAAATAACCCACTTATTTAATTCCCTTTATGTGCCATCCATCCTAATCCACACTTAATCCTAATTCATCTCCTAATCCCATCATTAGGGATGTGACACATTCTTAATCCATGATTAGGAGGTGTCACATCCTCCAACTTTTGCAAGTTAGCCGAAAATCATCATTAGCCACCTAACCCTCTTCTAATCTGTTATTAACTAGTCTAATCAACCCCCTTTGGCCAAATCTTGTCACATCGCAATGAAATTTTTAATTCCATTTTAGTTTTCCAACACTCCTCGTGAAATTTTTAATTCCATTTACAATCCCCATGTCCTTTCCAATGGAATTTTAAATTCCATTTATTCACCCAAAGTTTCTCAAGGAATATTTTATTCCTTTTGTCTTCCCCATGCATATTAGAAAGGAATTTTTAATTTCTTTTGGTAAACCTTTGATCTCCACCCTTGATCTCTTGTCCTTGGCCAAGAATGAATCTAGGCCCTTCATTCATCCCTCCTTGGCTAAATGGCTAACACTTAGCCATTTTGCAACCCTATTCATATTCATCCAAGAAACCTAAGAATTCTATCACAATCTCTCACAACCCATCTCAATCTGCAATCAACACAACCATCCTTGCATCCAAATCAAGTGTTTACAAGTCATTATGCTACCAAAATTGATCTAGGAGCACACATAATCAAACGATCCATAGGGCCAACCAACCGATCAACTTGGGCAAGGTAACATCGTTCTTTTCTTGCATTTGCTCAAGTTCAACTTAGGCCTAATCGTGAAGTTTTTATTGTGTTTTCTTTGTTTTCATTTCTTTAAGTTTTGGATTTTAGGCTTAGATAGGACACCTGCACAAATTTTTGGCATGCCCGGTGGGACCCACATCATGGTTCTATTCTTTCACGTCCTCTATTGTTTGACTTTTGCAGATTCAAATTGTAGTTATAGAGGTAAAACTGCCCGAAGGGGTGAACCTAACTGCCCCAGGGGCGAACTTGCTTCTCTACAGGGCCGAACCTACTTGGAGGGGCGAATCTGCTTGGAGGGGAAAATTTGCTTCTCTTCAGGGGAAAATCTTCTTCTTTGCAGGGGTGAATATGCTCAGACAAGTGATATTGCACATTAGAATAAGTGGATCTGCATTTGGCAATGGAGGGGAAAACCTACCTTGACAGAGGGGAAAACCTACCTTGACAAAAGGGAAAACTGGCACTACACAGAGGTAAATCTAAGGTGAATCCGAAACCCTAATCTTTCATTTTCATACACTAATCTGTTAACTCTTCTATTTGTGGGTGTCCTTGCTTTCTCCTAACCATTTGTGTAGCTTGCCTTCATTTGTCCAAGGTTGGTGGTTCAAAAACTACTAACATTTTTCTAGAGGATGATCGGTCTGAGACCCTTAGTTAGTTCATTTGTCATTTTTTATAATAGCCCAACACACGTAGCTCTAATTAGAGGGTCAATTCACTTGCTTGTCGTGCTTGTGGGTGGGTTCTTGATGTATCCACTCCCCTTGCACCACTTGGCGATCCTGGGTGACAAGGAATTGTAGCTCACTCTTGTCTAGTCTTGTCTTCCTAGGAGGTGCTAGTTCATCTAAGCTCTCCCCTTGCAATATGTGCGAGGCTAGAGAATAGCTGAAACATCTAGCACCTTCTTCCCTTAGTGGAACCTGCTTGGGATTTCATCACCTGGGGGACGATCCCAACCATGTGTTACCGATGGGGTATACAAAAGGGGGAGAGAAAAAGCTATACCTCAATCTATTTGCATCGTGTTTGGTGGAGCGTTGAAGGTAGGGTGATACCTAGATAAGGCGTGAAGAGTTGGTTTGAGTTTCGAGTACCTCGTTGGGGCTCCCAACTCACACTTGTGAAGGGCTGGTGTTGACGGTTGTGCCTCACATACTGTGTGTATATCATGGATGCTCGAGATAGCCTTCTTCAGCCTAGGTAGACATTCTTATCACTAGTCCTAGGATTGCGTTGCTTGGACTGTCTTCTTTGTGCTTTATCAATGCTTTTTACTTTTGGCTGAGTCAATCTAGCCTTCTATCTATTGTTTGTTGTGCTTGTCATCCTCTGCCATAGTACCCCTTTTCATTCAAAGATGGTCTTGCTTTTTGTTCCCATCCCGTTCATCATACGGTCCCTGTTTGACTCTATTTAGGAGTTTGTTTCTCATTTCTCATCCCCATTTGACTCTATTTGGGAGTCTTTTTCCCATTCCAAGTCTTTGTTTGGGTCTGTTTAGGTGTCTGTCCCTTGTTTCGAGTCTGCATTCAACCCTGTTTGCCATCCCATTCTCCATTTGGGACCCTGTTCGAGTCTGTTTTGATGCCCGTTCTTCATTCCCCTTTGAAAATTTTCCCATCCCCTTGTCATGGGTGAACTTGCTTAGTATAGGGGTGGATTTTCCTTTATAGAAGGGCGAATTTTCCTCTTCTTCTTCATCTGAGACCCCATTTGGGGCCATTTTGGTGTCTATTCGGCCATTGTCAGCCCCATTCTTCATCATCGTCCTTATTCCAATCCATTTAGGCATATATGTTTGTCCATTAGTGGTCTTATCCTATTTCTAAGTCTCCATCTAGATCCGTTTAGTCGAATCCCTTCATTCATTTTATCATCTCGTTCCCTGTTCAGGACCCCATTCAGGTTCATTCTGACATCCATTCATCATCCCCTTTGCAAATTCACCTATTCCTTGTACTTGGGATAACTTGCTTAGTATAGGGGTGAATCCGCTTTTCTTCTTCATCTGGGGCCCCATTCGGGCCCATTTTGGTGTTTGTTTGGCCGTTTTCAGACTCGTTCTTCATCTGAGTCTGCATCTCAATGATTTTGGGTGTATCCATTTGTCCATTAGTGGTCTTATCCTCCATCTGAGTCTCCATCTAGATCCATTTTTTTGAGTTTGTTCATCCATCTTGCTACCCCATTCTCCGTTCGAGACCTTGTTCGGGTTCGTTCTAACGCCCGTTCTTCATCCCCTTTGCAAACTCGCCCATCCCCTTGTCATGGGTGATTATTCTTAATACATGGGTGAAATTTCTTAGTATAGGGGTGAATCTTCCTTTACAGAGGAGCAAATATGCATTTTCTTCATCTGGGACCTCGTTCGGGTCCGTTCGACCATTTTCTGCCCTATTCTTCACCTCAGTCCTTGTTTCAATCCTTTTAGGTGTATCCATTTGTCCATTGGTGGTCCTACTTGTCCTATAATTCTCCCTCTAGGTCCATTTAGGCGAATCTATTCTTTTTGTTAGCTTTCCTGTTCTCTATTCGGGACCCCATTCAGACCTGTTTTGGTGTCTGTTTCCTCCATTCTCACCCTGTTATTAATCCAAGCCCCTATTTGAATCCTTATAAGGGTAGTTTTCATCCCATTATGAAATCCTCAAAGTACCCCCTATCGGTTCTTCAGTCACAACTTCCCGTTCTTCCATCACCTTTGTCGGTTCTTTAGCGTTAGTAGCTGTTTGGGCAAATCTACCAACTATTTTGGGCGAATATGCTCCCAAGGGCGATCCTACTTTTTTTTTTGGGTGAATTTTCTCCTAGGGGTGAATCTACTTCTCTGCTTGGGGGAATCTACTTCTCTATTTGGGTGAACTTTTCCCTAGGGGCGAATCTGCTTCTTCTCTTGGGTGAATTTGACTCTCTCTTTGGGTGAACTTGCCGCTAGGGGTGAATCTGACTCTCTATTTGGGAAAACTTGATCCTAGGGGGTGAATCTGCTTCCCATACAAAATCCATGGGGTCAATCCTTCATGCCACAATTAGCCTACATCTTCCTCAGTCCAAAAGAATAATCCAATCATTTCTCCTTTTCCTATTCATCCCCAAACCATCCATTTTTTTTCTTTAACTAGGAATTTATTTACCCCAACTTTTTGGGGTCATAACCTTCTACTCGATGCTTAGAATTCAGAACCATTTACACCATTGGAAAGGTCTCCAGTAGTAATAATTCAATTCCTAAAATAGGTCACCTTTGGCAGGCCAATTTTAGGGACCGACGCAAGTTTCAACTTCAAATTCTACTTTAAAGACCTCCGAAAATGTGATTTACTACAACATAGAAAAAACCAAAAAAAATTGAAAATTTTAATTTTCAATTTTTCTCAATCCTATCACTCCTAGACTTTTCCAAACCATTATCTAAGCTTCAATTTGGTCCTAATCATAGCTCCAATCCAATTCTATTATGAGCTTTAATCCCATCATCTTAATCTGAGCTTTAATCCAATCCTAATTTGATCGTTCACCCATCTATATCCAAGATCTTTCAATATCAAAATAAATCTTAAGATCTCTTCTTCCATCTTCTTCCAATCCATCCTATTTATCTTTCATCATCTATTCTTTCCTTCTAATCATCTATTCCAATATTTTCCATCTCTATCCATTCTATTTTATATCATGAATCCTTATCCTCCTCCTACACAACCAATAATAGTTGTCAAGGGGAATACCAACTACGTTGATTATGATAACAAAATTCTGGTTGATCAAGATGAGTATAATGTAGATCCCTTGATGCTATCATTGCTAGCAAGATTTTTCCAATCGCCTCCAAAAATCCAAACACTCCTTCAAACTATCCCCCCATGCCTTCATCTACATCTAATAACAGTCATTATGATACCCTTGACAAGGGATATCTAGTATCCTCACCATCCATATATTCCTCATGTCCTCATGCTACATATCTCTCCTATCCCACATCTGCATCCTCCTATGTTAATCCACCATCCCCATACTCCTATCCTTATCATCATCAACAATCCCAATATCCATAATTTAATTCTACAACTACATCCCAATATTCCCATCCTAATCCAACCGCCACATCCCCCTATCCTAACCCCACATCTGCATCCTACTATCCTAATCTACCATCCCAATCTTCCCATCCTAATCCTACATCTATGTCCTCCTATGCTAATCCACCACCCACATCCTCTTATCTTAATCCCATATCCACATCTTCCCATCCTAATCCAATGTCCACATCCTCCTACAAAAATCCACCATCCATGTCCTCTTATCCTAATCCACCATCCCAATCTCCCCTACCTAATCTAGCATCTACATCCTCTTGCATCACTCCCCCTTCATCACATTATATTTTAATCCTCCATCTACTCCTAGTCCTCCATGCAATCCCACCCACACATCTAATCCTAATCCAACGATCCCTAATCATAGTCCTCTGACCATCCATAATCCTCCATCCATTCCCATCATCCCACCTGAACCTACAATGCCCAAAGATCTCCTTCCAAATGTCATCCAAGGACTCATGACATAAGAGACATCCCCAAATCCATATCTTGATGTTGTGGAACCATGCCCTTCCACTCTATCATGTACAATCATTAGTGATGAGGCCCTCCTCCATCCTACACCTATCACTCCCATTACCATTCCTAACACCATCCTAGTAGTTGAGACCATCAAACCCACCAAATCCATTGAATCACCATATTCTACTCCTGGAACCATTGAAACTAGTGCAGACACTCGAATCCAATATATTCCCCCTAGTCCAATCCTATGACCTTCATGAGCCCTCCATCCTTCCATCTCCCCCACTTGAGGAGTCCCTCCAACAATCCTCCATCATCATGCCTCCCACAAAAGCTAAGTCATGCCAAGAGCTTGATCTAAATCATACCAACATATCCCCTTCTCCAAATCAAGATCTTGCCATCCTATCTCCTCCATACCAAGATCCTAGTCTTCCATCCATTCTATCTCATGATCCCTTTCCTTCACCAAATCCTGATCTGACCATCCTATCTACTCCATCCCAAGATGCCAGTCTTCCATCCATTCCATCCCATGATCCCCTCTGTTGTCAAGATCTAATCACTCCATCTCATGAGCCTTTAACACAAACTTCTAACAGACTCACATCATACTTCCAAAATAATACGTACCCTACCATAGATCACATGCTCAAGAACATGAATTATCAAGGAAACGTTTAAGGCGTTCATGAGCAAGGTACTTTAGAGCCCATCTAGGTCAAAGAATATCTAGGCACACGCGGCCTTGGATATATATCCCAATAATCACAATCCAAAAATTTTGGTACAATTTCCATACATCCCAAGCGAGCCTCTTCTAAAGGAACAAGAGGCACTTCCCATCGCTCTACCAAACCATTCACTGCTATTCCCCTTCCTCAATCATATTACCTAAAAAAACGCGTCCATCTTCCTCCTTCATCCTTTAAGTCCATTTTGGGTCCTTATGTCCCTTCATACACCATCGCTCATCCTCCATCTATTTTGGGTCCTTACATACCTCCAACCCGTATAATACATCCTCCATATACAATGTCCATTTTGGGCCCTTATATCCCAAAATCACCCCCTCCATCTTATCCTATTCACCCTCTCATCTATCCATCACATATCCCTAGCACACATCATAAGAATCCTAAATTCATAATCCTTTATCAAGATCAACAAAGTCACCCCTCCATGCATGCTATCTCACATCCTCCACCCACACATCATCATCAAAATCATACCTCTATCACTCCATTTATGTCTCCTTCACATCGTCCATCGCCTTATACTCATCCCATCACTACTAAAAGAATTTTGGATGCCAAAGTAAAAATGCATAAATCCAAACATCCACATGCATCAAAATATCCTCATGTCCCCTTAAAAAGACATGTTGAAGAAAAGAAAAATCAAATCCAAAATCCAAATCCATTTGAAAGGCCATCAAGGCCCACTAAAGAAAAAACCAAAACCATGTGGATCCCAAAGAAAAAAGATACAATGCCTTGAAATGAAAACAAATAATGACATCCATAGTTGCTAATCCACCAAAAAATCATTTACATCCTCCATATCCTAAATCTATTTTGGGTCCCTATGTCCCAAAATTCACTATCCCAATTCCTCTATTATCCTGACACTCTCCATCCATTCACCCCCCTATCCTTTCACAACCACCACCACATGTACCAATATTGGTCTTGAACACCTTCCCCCATCACACATCCACTCCATAATTCCATCCATATTATTTCCAACATCCCATCCATTATCCCACATATCTACCCCATGAAATCCCTTTAATCCATCCTCTTGCATAATCCCTCCATTCTGATAAGGTTGTACCAACATCTAAATGGTCACTTCAAACATGGGCTATCATTACCTCGTATGGAACTTGATGCTTGAGTACTTCATCCATATCCCTATAAAATATCTTCTAAATCCACATATCCACATCCCTATCCTTATCCCTCTCCATTCACATTTGTATACAAAAAGTAAAAAAAGTCAAAAATCTAAAAAGTAGTAAAGAAACTTCATTCGTACAATGGTGAAAACTTGGCAAACAAGCACCTTGGATAGGTACCATGAGGAAAACCTGGTAAACAAGAATCATGCATAAATCCCCCATCCAGTCTACTTCCACAATTGGGGGCAACTTCCACCTACGCATTCCTTTCCTCCATCTCCTACATCTATCTATCTTCCACATCCTACCCATCATATCCCATTTGTACCTAGTCCCTCCATCTTCCTTGTGATCTAGATCAAGCTAGGGGAACATATCAATACATTCTTTGGACACCTCTTGGTATACATTCCCCTCACTAATGCATCTTATATGCACCCGTCTACCTTATCATCCATCCAATCATGCCAACATCTATTTCCTTCCTTATATATATCTCCTATCCATGTTCATCTCAATCTCTTATTCACCCATTCTATTATCTTCCATCCCTCTTGCCTCATCATACAAAACATATTTAGAGTGGGGGCATCTCCTTATTTGCGACAGAGTCCTTGGAGACATCATCCATCCATCCCTCCATGTAATCCTTTCAATCTTCCCATCATTCCCATCCTTATACCCCCATCCATTTATCCATCCAATAATCCATTCCATCTTTCCACATCCTTATCCCTTAATCCACTCATCCTTCCATCCATTTATCTCTATTTTCCTCCCATCTCATAATCCCTTGTCAGTGGTATCTAGCTATAGGCTATGCCCACACAACCCAATGCCATTCATCTCACTATTATCACTCCTATCTATTCCTCACATCTTTCTAACATCCTATCACTCTTCATCACTTATCTATCAATCATTCCCTCCTCCCAATTCATCTTTCAATGCTTTGGATAATTATCCCATCCTTGAGCTTCACACAATCACCATCATCCTTCCCAAAAGGTTCGCCTTATTTCATCATATCGATTCCATCATTATGTGTTCTTATCATGGTCATCTCATCCTCCCTTGTCCATCGTCTATATTTTTCCTTGTGTCAAACTACATTGCCCCTACAATTTCATGTAGGCAAGGTCGACCATTTGATCCACCCCCGGGTATGATTTTTGTCTATCCTGGAGTTTGCCATTGCTTGTCTTTGGCCTTGTGTCGAACTATGTTGCCCCTGCGATTTAAAGTAGGCAAGGTTGATCCTTTGATCCTCCCTCAGGGCATTTTTCTATCCATCTTTGTACTTCATCGCGGTCCCCATTGTCCACTTTCCGATTTTATCTATGGTCTTTTGTCAAACTATAATGGGTCTACACTTTCACGTAGGCAAGGTTGATCTTTGATCAACCCCCAAGCCCCTATGTCTCTAGAGTGTGTCTAGATTGTCATCTTGTCATCTTGTGTCTTTCCATCTTTTCGTCTCATCAAGTATGCCCCTATCCTAGCTAATACTTACAAAAAAGGTCACTAGTACCACAAGATCCAATTGGTTTCAGATATCCCCCATCATGTCGATCTTTTATCTTAGCCTCCATCTTTGGCCTCAATAGAATGCATCCTTCCTAACAGACTGCATCAATCCCGTCAATCCTTTTGATCCTATGGCAAAGGATGTTTGAAATTGATTTTGATATTTTGATGCTTTTGAAATTTTGTTTATCATTTGAGCTTCCTATTATACCTCATCAAGGTCACCATGATCCATCATATCATGGTGTGCTTTGACTAGCAAACATAGAGGCGTATCTTGATATTTTTTTTTCTTGTTGTCTTCTTGGTTGTTTCGTGTAGTACCCACCAAGATCCCCATGGTCTTGTGTTATGCTAGGGCATCCCTTGTGTTTTTATTTATCTCAACATCAGGCCCAACCAAAGCCCCTTTGACTTTGGGATATTGAACTAACATTTTGTTTGTTGTGTTAGTCCTATGCATGCGATACGACATCACCTCAATTCCCTATACCTTGGTGCATAGTGTCGATGGTATTTTTATGCACTTCACAACAAAGGTAATGCTTAAGTACATCACCTCTCTTGAAAGACAATCTTCCACATTCAAATTACAGAACACTATCCCAATGTCTCTCGAATGTCACGTCTTGACAATGCTTGGAATATCTCAGTTGATTTATGTGATTTGTTGGAATCACAAGGAAAACTTACGGATGAGTTACAAAGTGGGGAAGTTGGATCTGCAAATGGGGTTCTTAAGATGGGAGAGTTGTTGAGCATTTGTTGCAGGTTCAAACAATAGTATAGAACTCCATTTCAACATTAGATTTAGCTTTATAGTATGCAATCAACCTTGGCTAAGGTTACTTATTAAAAAAAAAGGAAAAAGGGTAGTGATGAGATAAGGTTCCTAGATCTGAAATTACGAATGAACAATAATCATGGAGGCTGCTACAATAGACAAACTCCCTAAACTGGGTTTTGCTTGGCCAAGAGGATCCTACAGTTACACTAAACCAATGCAATCTTCTAAGGACTGCAAATTTTCAGTTTGCATACACACATCATGAACATGCAAGTGAACTAAGTTGCAGCAATCAAATAAAGAAGCCCAGGCTAACTTTGCACAACAACTTGTCATCAGCAAGTGCCAAAAGTATGGGCTGAAAGCTCATCAAATACTGTAAGAGAAATCACCATTACCACTTCCATTCAAGAATCTAACAACTAAAACTAACTTGGAAGGTTGAACCATGCACACATAATGAGAAAACTCGAAATTAACACCCATAGATCATGTAATGCTAATTTATATTGCTGCAGAATGTTTTTACAACAACTCTCTAACCTTTTACAAATGAGGGGAAGATGCCTATTTATAGTTTTCCAAAGCCCAAGTGAATGGATATGATCAAGTTACATTGTGTGGCTCAGATTCAATTACATTAGGGCTTCAGCTACCCCACAATATTCAAAAATTTAAAATACATCTGTTGTCTTTTCCCTATTTTGTCTTTAGTGCCCAGGGGCTGTAGCAGTTTTGTGTTCTAGCTGATTTCCCTTTTACTGTAGCTGAAACTGCCTAAAATCTGCCTTCTTTTCGATGGAATTGCAAAATTATTCATTGGATCAATTGGGTTTGTCAACGATTGGCATCAATGGATTGATTGCCGCTGATTCGAGTGGACAACCCCCAAAGATCATCATCATCTGGTGAAAAGTAGGACAAAATTCCTTACATTTTGTCATTGAATTCCTTAGCATAGGCCTTCTTCTAATACCAGCTCTATTGATGGGCACCACGAGGGGAGGTGGGAAAAAAATGAATGGTGATAGGAGCCATGCGATTTTCCTTGTTTAGCTTTCTCAATGGGTTTCCCGATGAACCCGCGGTAGGCTTCCTGAACCCTACATGCATGAAGTGTTGTAAGTGCTTTCATATACAAATCAAGGAAAATGTTAGTCAAATCTTGCAAAATCCTTGTTAGATCCATTCATGCATCATTAAAACATCATAATATTCAATGTGAATTGCCATTATTAGTTTACTGGAGAGCGATGGAACATTCTGAGACCGAGAGGTCGAAATGTTGTTTTAGGAATGTTAATTTGAAAACGATGAACATAGCATGAAACTATGGATGGTATCTCCCATATGAAAATTCGGAATTTGAAAGGTCTAGGGAGGATAAGATCCAATTTTAGCATTTGGGTCAAAGTTTGTTTTGGATTAGGAGACCATGGAGGCACCAGGTTCTGGAATGACTAGGGACAGACGAAGTTCCCGGAGAGCAAAATAGGGATGGACTTTCAAAAATGACCATGGAGAGGTCGGGCTCCGAAAGATGGAATGCCTAAGGCAAATGGATGCAAGAAGCGGAAAAATGAAGACGAAATCTTGAAGATGAAATTCTGGAACAACCAAGGACAGACGAAGTTCCCGGATGACAAAAGAGGGACGAACTTTCGAAAATGACCATAGAGGGGCCAGGCTCTAGAAGCCAGAATGCCTAAGGCAAATGGATGGAAGAAATGGAAAAACAAAGACAAAATTCCAAAACAGCCGGGGACGAATGAAGTTCCTAGATGGTCGTGGATGGATGGAATTCCCAAATGGAAAAAGAGGGACAGACTTCCAGAAATAGCCATGGAGGGGCTGAGCTCTGGAAGCCAGAATGCCTAAGGCAAACAAATGGAAGAAACAGAAAAATGGAGACAGAATTCTGGAACAGCCGGGGATGGACGAAGTTCCTGGATGGTTGGGGATGAATGGAGTTCCTAAATGGAAAAAGAGGGACGCACTTTCGGAAACAACCACGAAGGGGCCGGGCTCTAAAAGCCGGAATGCCTCAGGCAAATGGATGGAAGAAACAAAAAACTAGAGACAAAATCCCGAAAACAAAATTTAGGAGACTGAATTTCAGAACAGTCGGGGATGGACAAAGTTCTTGGACAGCTGGGGACGGATGGAGTTCCTGGATGGAAAAAGAGGGATGGACTTCCAGAAATGGCCATAGAGGGGCCGAGCTCTAAAAGCCGGAATGCCTAAGGGAAACAGATGGAAGAAACAAAATCCCATAAATAAAATTTTGGAGATGGAATTCTGGAACAGCCAAGGACGGATGAAGTTCCCGGATGGAAAAAGAGGGATGAACTTCTGGAAACAGCCACAAAGGGGCTTGGTTTCAGAAGCCAGAATGCCTAAGATAAACAGATGGAAGAAACTAAAAAATGGAGATAGAATTCTGGAACAGCTGGGGATAGACGAAGTTCCCAGACGGTAAAAGAGGGACGAACATCCAGAAATGGCCACGGAGGGTCCGGGCTCTAGAAGTTGGAATGCTTAAGGAAAAAGGATGGAAGAAATGAAAAAACAAAGACAAAATCCTGGAAATGGAATTCTGGAATAGTCAGGGATAGACAAAGTTCCTAGACGACTAAAGAGGGATGGAATTTTGGAAACACCCATGGAGGGGTCAGGCTCTAGAAGCCAGAATGCCTAAGGAAAATGGATGGAAGAATTGGAAAAATGGAGATGGAATTTCGGAAACGGAATTCCAGAGATGAAATTCCAGAGCAGCCGAGGACGAACGGAGTTCCCGGACGTTCCGAAACAAAAATTTTGCAACTTCCCAAAACTTAATGAAACTTTAGCAGTTCACTTAGGAACCACAAAAAAATCCCAAATCTATGGGAAACTTGTCCCCAAAGTCAAAAAGGAAGGAAAAAGCGAAACGAGCGAGTGGGGAGGTGAAGCCCAAAAAACCCAAGACTTAGCAATTTTATACTTTAGGGGAAAAATATGGTCAACCAAAAATGAGACTTGGAAGGGAACATTGACCAAATAGGACACCAAAACAAGTGGCACGCAAAATAAGGGGCACACAAAATGATGGGCATGCAAAATGAGGCAAGAACAAAATGACCCAAAAAGACAAAACGAAAGAGAGGGTCCCCATTTTGAACGGGCCGTGTGTGCAAAACAAGCACAACAAATGGCGAATCCACTGGGGAAATTCTCTAGAGAATTTTGATGAAAAAAATGGAATCATGAACCCAAAATCTCTAGTTCGGATCTTCACATTCAACCAAAGGATCAAAACCACTAGTCAATCCAACCTTCAGTATGCTAAAAATCCAAGTGTGTGTAGTTGCATTAATTCCCATCCTTCAGTTGCTACAAGAACCCAAGCTCCATCAAGTTAAGCTATGTACTTTATTCTAACTCCAAAAGAATCCGTGACATTGCCTCGGTGCCAGTCAAGTGTCCATAGCCCCAACAAGGTTGTCACTGTGATTCTCCCAAACATTTCTCTACTGCCAGCCAGGCATCCATAGCCCCGATAGAGTTGCTTGGATACCCCTGAAAAGCTGAATTTCTTTTCTTTTGATTTTCAATATTTTGCTTTCTTGCTTTTGTTTCTTTTCTCTTTTAAGTTATTTTATGTCAACCCACAAGCAATGAAGCTCATGCTTAGGGTTGAGAATCACAGTGGCGCTAGAGCAGAATTTTAGATTTTTCAATTAACTAGACTTCATAAAGGACCTACAATGACCGTCAGATCCTTAAAATATGTGAGAGATATAAGATTCCAGAATACTTCAGAATCAAACCAACCAACGACTTATCCACTTTGAATCAAACATCTAGATTGCTTGATACTAATAGAAGATCCACACCATCCATTCTGAAAACTCAATTAGAGTTTAACAAAGAAATACATAGAACAACCCCAAGAAATAAGACAGGTTGTTGTGCACATAGATTTTCCCACCCAAAAGTAGATGGACCCCAAGCAAAGCAGCAAAAGAGCAGCAACAAAATCCAATGAAAACCAAACACCAACACCAACCAAAGCGGGGAAATGAAAGAAAACAACAAAGAAACTACTCTAAAGCAAGCAACCTACAACAAACCAACTAACCTAAGGAAAACAGGAAAGCAGAGTATTTACAAGAAAGCTACACTACTTGAAATGAGTTATGTACAAAGATATTTACAATGAACTATGTTCAGGCAAGGCCAACTAACACTCATGACCATTGGATTTGGCAATGCATGCACAAGCAAATGGGAAATTATTATCATTCTTAACCATGCAAATTTATCCTTATGTTCAGAGAAAATAAATTCAATATTATAGTATTCAAATTCAGTCACTCGGTCAGGAAAAATCAGTAATTGAGGTGGCTCACCAAACCCATGGTTAACCCATAAACACATATGTTTTTCCTCATTCCCATAATCAAAATGATAAGTGTAGCTATGACAATTAACAGGAGCAAGGAAGGATAGAACCTGGATTTCATCACATGGAGGTGGAAAAATTTGACAATTGAGAGCGAGCACTGCATCGTCAGTCTTTGCATCAGACACCTCGAGCGAGCATGGTGGAGGGTGTAGCATCTCAGGAATCAAGTCTATATAAGGCAGGTAGAATGGGGCAGAAACCACTTCTTCCATGTCTTGCGTGGGATCAACAATCCCCCTTGGCAGTTCTTCAAAAAGAAGTACTTCTCCACATTGATCATCCACAAACTTGGGATCCACTTGATTGTTGTCTTGAAAAGGTAGCACACTATCCCATCTCCTTTCCCAAGTGTCAAACTTATCTTCATATGCTCAATATCATGGGATGATGATAGGTACAAATTTGTCCTATTGTAGCCATCTAAATATGAAGGAGGATCAATAACGATCATGGTGGAAGGACTCCAAGTTGCATCTTGTAGTCAACAAGGTGCTTCATCTCTATTGGTAGCTCTCTCAACACCCCCACCTTTGTCTTCTTCTCTTTCTTGTTCATGCATCTCATCATGAAATTTACTCATTTCCCCTTGTTCACTATTGTTGTAAATGGAGAAGGAACCCCTCTCTCAATCCAGAAACTCTAGTGCATCACAGTTCAGAGGCACGAGGAGTATGTCTTCATCGCTATCATCTTCTAGGATATGTTCTTCTTCGGCATGAGCATACATTTGCAGTACAAATCCCAATGGAAAGAAGTCATCAATTGATGGCACATCATCAAGGGGACCAAAATCCACTATGCAATCTCCCTCCAAGGAATTGTCATAAAGCCTATCATCCTTGGTGCTCGAATGCTCTTGAAGAGGGAGAAATTCTTGATGACTGGTGGACAACATTCCCTTTTGATCTACTTCATCGCTCAGATTCTCAAGAATGTATTGTTGTCCTACTTCCATTGCTGTCCCAACACTGTTTTGAGGACCACCTTCATCTGAGTCATTACTTGGCTTGGGCTCTTGATCTGCACGTTCCATCTAGGAAGCAAGTAGAGGATGTGGCATACTCGGTTGCCTCAATTGTTCTCTGACTTGCTTCATGGATTCCTGGCACAGTTCGCATGTGAACTCAAAGTGGGATGAGTCATGGAGCCTACACCAATTTGGTAGCAACAATATCTCCAAATCCACCTGGTATTTTAGCTCTGACCAATCCTTTGCTAATCTGGAGACGAGCTAGTCATATCTTTCCGCTACTAGGCCCTCATCATCACTTGAAAAAGAAGCTTAATGGTAGACAACCATGGTGAGTGGTTGTTCCCACTCCTCCATACTTTCATTTTAATATTCTCGATCACTATAATTTATGAAAGAGAGGTCTTCCAGTTTGATTTCGATTATGCCTTCATCATCATTTTTTGTTGTCCCAATGCTATCAACCTCTTCCTCTTGGTGATTTTCAGTATCTTCATTGGATGCCCCAGCATATACTGCTGCAAACTTCATTGATTCATCCTCAACTACCAATGGCTCCTCTTCCTGAGTGGAGGACTACCCCTTACTGGTGAAGGAGAGGCTTTCTCGCTCCATTCTTAGTGAACCTTCACAAAAGCTTTTTGCTGTCCCCAGGAAATCAACTTCTCCTTCTTGATTTTTAGCTTCAATGTTTGTTGTCCCAGCACTATTTCATGTAGGATTTCCTGATTTATCTACAATGTGCTTTCCTCTATATGTTGACAGGTCTTCTGCCTCATGTGATGACTCATCCTCCTTGATAGTTGGCTGCTCCAAAATTTCCTTTGACTTGGGTGATGACTCTTGCACATGAAGGACAAGTAAATTCTGAATGAGGTGCATTGTGAAATCTGCACCAACTTGACATTAGTGCTTCCTCCAATCTTGGTCCATCTTTTCTGCCCAAACACTCTTGTATCAGATCTTCAAATGTCCAGGCTGCCATGGTTATCAATTCTTCCTCTAGGTCTGCAAGGGCTAAAGGCTGATATATTTCCCAAAAGGGAATCTTTCCTTGGAAGACTCTTTCAATTCTACTCAAGAAGGTTAGACACTCCAATTCATTGTGCCTGTGGGTGTCATGAATCTGAGATCTATCCACCAACGTGAACTGCTGCAATGGCCTTCTCAATCTCCTATTTAAGTCTGCATGTAGCTAAGTGATGTTGATTTGCACGTGCTGCTCCATTTCGACTTAGCTTCTTTTTTCCTTCAATTTTTTCTAATTTCAAGTTTCAGTGTTAAAAGAGATCTACTTATCTCTGATTCCTTCTTTGAAAGTGCTCTTATTGATTTCCAAATTTCAGCTTTGTAGCCTCAACATGTAAGCCCTCCTTCTAGTGCTAGTTTTGTTGATGGTGTTTTTATGCACTTCTCAACACAGGTAATGCTTAAGTGCATTGCCTCTCTTGAAAGATAATCTTCCACAATCAAATTGCAGAACACTATCCCAAGGTCTCTCGGATGTCAGGTTTTGACAATGCTTGGAATAGCTTAGTTGATTTATGTGATTTATTGGAATCACAAGGAAAACTTATGGATGTGTTACAAAGTGGGGAAGTTGGATATGCAAATGGAGTTCTTAAGATGGGAGAGTTGTTGAGCATTTGCTGTAGGTTCAAACAATAGTCTAGAACTCCATTTCAACATTAGATTTAGCTTTATAATATGCAATGTACCTTGCCTAAGGTTACTTATTAAAAAAAAGTAAAAGAGGCAGGGAAGAGATAAGGTTCCTGGATCTAAAACTACGAATGAACAGTGATCATGGAGGCTGCTACAGTAGACAAACTCCCTAAACTAGGTTTTGCTTGGCCAAGAGGATCCTACAGTTACACTAAACCAATGCAATCTTCTAAGGACTGTAGATTTTTCAGTTTGCATACACACATCATGAACATGCAAGTGAACTAAGTTTCAACAATCAAATAAAGAAGCCTAGGATAACTTTGCACATTAGCTTGTCATCAACAAGTGCCAAAAGTATGGGTTGAATTTTCATCAAATATTGTAAGAGCAATCACCATTACTACTTCCATTCAAGAAATTGACAACTAAAACTAACTTGGAAGGTAGAACCATGCACACATAATGAGAAAACTCAAAATTAACACCCATAGATCATGCAATGTTGCTTTCTATTGCTATAGAATGTTTTTACAGCAACTCTCCAACCTTTTACAAATGAGGGGAAGACCCCTATTTATATTTTTCCAAAGCCCAATTGAATGGATATGATTGAGTTACATTGTGTGGCTCATATTCAATTACATTAGGGCTTCACCTACCCCACAATATTCAAAAATTTAAAATACATATGTTGTCTTTTCCCTATTTTGTCTTTAGTGCCCAGGGGCTGTAGCAGTTTTGTGTTCTAGCTGATTTCCCTTTTACTGTAGCTGAAACTGCCTGAAAGCTACCTTCTTTCTGATGGATTTGAAACATTCTTCATTCGATCAACTGGGTTTTTCAATGATTGGCATCAATGGATTGGTTTCCCCTGATTCGAGTGGAAAATCCGCAAAGATCATCATCATCTGGTGAAAAGTAGGACAAACTTCCTTGCATTTTATCATTGACTTCCTTAGCATAGGCCTTCTTCGCCAACTCTATTGATGGGCATCGTGAGGGGAGGTGGGAAAAAAATGAATGGTGATAGGAGCCATGTGATTGTCCTTGTTCAACTTTCTCAATGGGTTTCCTAACGGACCCGCGATAGGCTTCGTGAACCCTGCATGCATGGAGTGTTGGAAGTGCTTTCATATACAAATCAAGGAAAATGTTAGTCAAATCTTGAAAAATCCTTGTTAGATCCATTCATGCATTATCAAAACATCATAATATTCAATGTGAATTCCCATTATTAGTTTACTAGAGAGGGTTGGAATGTTTTGGGATCGAGAGGCCGAAATGTTGTTTTGAAAATGATGAATAGAGCATGAAACTCTGGATGGTATCTCTGGGATGCAAATTTGGAATTTGAAAGGTCCAAGGAAGATAACATCCAATTTTAGCATCTGGGTGAAAGTCCGTTTTAGATTAGGAGACCACGGAGGCGCCGGGTTCCGAAATGCTCGGGGACAGACGTAGTTCCTGAATGACAAAAGAGGGATGAACTTATAGAAATGGCCATGGAGGGGATGGGCTCTGGAAGCCAGAATGCCTAAGGCAAACAGATGGATGAAATGGAAAAATAGAGACAAAATCCAAGAAATGAAATTTCGGAGATGAAATTTTGGAACAGTCTTTGACGAACGAAGTTCCTGGATGGCAAAAGAGGGACAAACTTCCAGAAACAACCATGGAGGGGCCAAGCTCCGGAAGCCAAAATGCCTAAGGCAAACAAATTCAAGAAATGGAAAAATAGAGACGGAATCTCGAAAATGAAATTTCAAAGATGAAATCCCGGAAATGAAATTTCGGTGACGGAATTTTAGAACAGCGGGGGACGGACAACCGAGGATAGACGAAGTTCTTGGATGGAAAAAGAGGGATGTAATTCCAGAAATGGCTATGAAGGGGCCATGCTCCGGAAGCTAGAATTCCTAAGGCAAACAGATGGAAGAAAATTAAAAATGGAGACGGAATCTCAGAAACGGAATTCCAGAACAGCCGGGGACGGATGAAGTTCCCAGATGGCCGGGGATGGACGGAGTTCCTAGATGAAAAAAGAGGGATGGAATTCTGGAAATGGCCATGGAGGGGCTGGGATCTTAAAGTCAGAATGCCTAAGGCAAACATATGGAAGAAACAGAAAAACAGAGACAAAATCGTGGAAATGAAATTCGGGAGATGAAATTTCGGAACAGCCAGGGACGGACAAAGTTCCCGGATGGCAAAAGAGGGACGAAATTCCAGAAATAGCCATGGAGGGGCTAGGCTTTGAAAGCCAAAATTCCTAAGGGAAATGGATGGAAGAAATGGAAAAACAGAGACGGAATCCCAAAAACAAAATTCCGTAGACGAAATTCTGGAACAGCCAGGGACAGATGAAGTTCCCAGACGGCAAAAGAGGGACAAACATCCGAAAACAACCATGAAGGGGCCGAGCTTTAGAAGCCAGAATTCCTAAGGAAAATAGATGGAAGAAATGGAAAAACAAAGATAGAATCTCGAAAACAGAATTCTGGAGATGAAATTTTGGAACAGCTGGGGACGATCGAAGTTCTCGGATGACAGAAGAGGGACAAACTTCTGGAAATGGCCATGGAGGGGCCGACCTCTGCAAGTTGGAATTCCTAAGGAAAATGGATGGAAGAAACAGAAAAATGGAGATGAAATCCTGGAAATGGAATTTCAGAGACGAAATTCTGGAACAACCGGGGACGAACGAAGTTCCCAGACGACCAAGGACAGATGAAGTTCCCAAACGTTCTGGAACAAAAATTTTGAAACTTCCCAAAACTTAATGAAACTTTGGTAGTTCACTTAGGCACCACAAAAACATCCCAAATCTATTGGAAACTTGTCCCCAAAGTCAAAAATGAAGGAAAAAGAGAAACGAGCGAGCGGGGAGGCGAAGCGCAAAAAACCCAAGACTTAGCAATTTTATACTTTAGGGGAAAAATATGGTCAACCAAAAATGAGACTTGGAAGGGAACATTGACCAACTAAGACACCAAAGCAAGTGGCACAAAAAATGAGGGGCACTCAAAATGAGGCAAGAACTGAACGACCCAGAAAGACAAAACGAAAGAGAGGGTCCCCATTTTGAATGGGGCATGTGTGAAAAATAAGCACAACACATAGTATGTCATGCTATATGAAATTAAGTTCTCATTAAATGGCAACATAGCATGTAACCATTAAATTTTTTGATTTGGTTCTACTCCATTCATCCTTCATCACTCTCCCTCATCTCTCTGTCCTATCCATTCCCATCCCTCCTCTTCCATCTTCCTCATCATTTCATCATCTCTTCAATCTACTTAGGATAGTAGAGATTTGTTATTCTAAGCATGTTTTAGTCCATCTGCTTAGGATAATAGATATTTTTTATTCGAAGCATCTTTTCATCCATCTTCTTAGGATAATATAGATTTGTTATTCTAAGCATCTTTCCCTCCATCATATTTATTCATCTCAACAATCTCACATCTCCATCCAATCCTAATCCATTCAATCTAGCACAAATAATCTAATCACATCCTTGGTCTTGTTCCTAGCCTTGCTACAAGCCTTGAACCAATCATCCTCATTAGCATCATCATCAAGATGTATCCTTCCCTATCCTTTGGTGTTGTTTTGGGATGTATACTTCCCTCGTCAACAACACTCTCATCATCATCATTGGGATATATCCTTCCCTATTATTTGGTGTTGTTTTGGGATGTATCCTTCCCTCGTCAACAACACTCTCATCTTCATCATCATCGGGATATATCCCTCCCTATCCTTTTGTGTTGTTTTGGGATGTATCCTTCCCTCATTCACAACACTATCATTATCATCATCCTCAGTGGGATGTATCCTTCCCTATCCTGGTGTTGTTTCAGGATGTATCCTTCCCTCATCAACAACACTCCATCGACCATCAATCCATCCTAGCTTGTATCTTGATTGGGGAAACACATATTTGTCCTTGAATCCATTTGTGCTTTCTTTCCTATCATATTCTTTACCCAATCTCTTATTCCTTATCATCCTCTCTAATCTATCATTTTGTCTCATCTTCCCCATCTACTATTTCATCATCTCATCCATTTCGAGAGAAAATCCATGTTCTCTTAAACCCGCATGTCCTCTCGAGGGGGCATCGTCAATCCCTAATCTTCATCTTCACTCCCATCATCTTTCCTCCTAGTCACTTCTTCGAATGACTAGGGCATCTTTCCCAATCTAATCATCTTCTTCCTGATGCTATCTTTTAATGTTATTTTAAATGATGCTACTTTGTAACACCATCTCAAAGAGGGGAAAAATGTAGACACCTAAATTTGACCACTTACATTTAGTCAAATTTATCCCTTTTTGTTTAAATATCCTCCTACCCGCATTAATTAAATAATATTTCCATCATTTGATTAATACCCCTAAAGTCTGCTAAATCCTTAAGGTATTCAATTAAATAATTAAATACCTTAACCTTTATCCCTTTCTTCCAAATAATTAAATAAATAACCCACTTATTTAATTCCCTTTATGTCCCATCCATCATAATGCACACTTAATTCTAATTCATCTCTTAATCCCATCATTAGGGTTGTGACACATTCCTAATCCATGATTAGGAGGTGTCACATCCTCTAACTTTTTCAATTTGGCCCCTAATCAACATTAGCCACCTAACCCTCTCCTAATCTATTATTAACTAGTCTAATTGACCCCCTTTGGTCAACTCTTGTCACATTGCAATGGAATTTTTAATTCCATTTTATTCTTCCAACACTCCTCATGGAATTTTTAATTCCATTTACAATCCCCATGTCCTTTCCAGTGGAATTTTAAATTCCATTTATTCACCCAAGGTTTCTCAAGGAATATTTTATTCCTTTTGTCTTCCCCATGCATATTAGAAAGGAATTTTTAATTCCTTTTGGTCAACCTTTGATCTCCAGCCTTGATCTCTTGTCCTTGGCCAAGAATGAATCTGGGCCCTTCATTCATCCCTCCTTGGCTAAATGGCTAACACTTAGCCATTTTTCAACTCTATTCACATTCATCCAAAAACTCTAAGCATTCTATCACAATCTTTCACAACCCATCTCAATCTTCAATCAACACATCCATCCTTGCATCCAAATCAAGAATTTACAAGTTGTTATGCTGCTGAAATTGATCTAGGAGCACACATAATCAAATGATCCATAGGGCCAATCAACCAATCAACTTGGGCAAGGTAACATTTTTCTTTTCTTACATTTGTTCAAGTTAAAATTAGGCGTAATCGTGAGGTGTTTCTTGTGTTTTATTTGTTTTCATTTCTTTATTTTTTTCATTTTAGGCTTATATAGGACACTTGCACACACTTTGAGTTTTTTTCTTCTTGAAGTCCCAAACCATCTTTATCCTTAGAAGGTTTCTGAATTGCACAATCAATTCATCATGCAATGTAGTACTTGTTTTGAATTTTTCCACATGAGCTCTTGTTTTCTCCAGATCCGATCTTAGGGTTACCACTTCTTGTTCAAGCTTTATACATTTATTAGCCTGTCCTTGTATCTTAGCATTCAGACACTCCTCAATTCTCTTTTTCTCTCCACTTGCACTTTTAGCCTGGTGATGTCTTCATTTGCCTTCTTCAACTATTCATTAACTTCTCTATGTCTTTCTTTGAACTTCTTGATTTTTTCTCTCAACTTTTTGATGCATTCATTTGCTTCTCCTAGGCTTTCCTTTAAATTTTTGTTCTCACTTTCAAAATTTTCAAGATCTTTAAGAGTATCTTTAAGTTCTTTGTCAAACATGTAGTCATCTTCTGTATATTCAATTGCAGAAATTTCTTTCGGAGGAATAGAATACTTTATGTTAGCCATGTGTTCAAACTCGAAGATCTTCCTCAAGTTTCTAGACTTTTCAAAAGGAACCAAGCTCTTATACCAATTGTTGAACACCCAAGATAGTGATAGGGGGGTGAATCAGTATTCTATTAAACCACTTAGTCATAATTAAACCAATTATCAAAAAATATTTAACTATAGATATGAATGAGTACATGAAGGAAATCACAACACCACATAATGCAAGAACACAAAGATTTTTATGTGGAAAACCCAAAAAGGGAAAAACCACGGTGAGGATTAGCTCACAATATATTATAACCAGTGTGGCTGATGACTTAGTATGGGATGAATACACTTGATCCATGCGAATTCAAAGTATATTCAAGCCACTAAACATCATTCCCAATAAGATCATTCAATACAAGACCAAACTAAGCATCCATTAAAACTAACATATTAAGTCATGAAAGCTTCAAAAACACATATTCTAATCCATTGAAATTTATCCTATTGGGGGAGTGGTGTCACATTGATGTGGAATGGTGACCCTTTCCCAATCTCATGGATAAATGAGATTATTCCGATCGATTATATTGATGATAATCGACGAAAACGATGATAGATGTGTGTGAAAACATGATTTAAAGCTAAATTAACATGATGCAAGATATTTTAACATAATCTATGCCAAGATGATTGATATGGGTGTATGCAAATATAATCTAAATGTTGTTTAAGCTAAAAATATTAAAACCCTAAGTTACCATGGAAGCCATTAATGGAAGATAAGCTAATAATGAAAGTAAATTAAACTAAAAAGATGCTAAATATGTCCTAAATATGAGTGCAAGTGAAAGTGATTTTAACAACATAAGTTTTCTCTTAAAAAATGGATCCATTTGTCTTCAAATAGTGACCTATTTATGGGAGAGAAAATGAGAAATGAAGGGTTAAGATTAAAAAGGTTAATCAATGATCAAAAATGGAGGAGAGATGAAACATTGATCATGGATTCTCATCAATGGACGAGCATCAATTATCACGTGGATCAAGGAAAGAATCAAGGGTTCATATTCTTCCAAACAAACACACATTCAAACTTGCACAAGAAGTATTGTAAGTTTGTTATAAGGAAGAATATTCATTTTTTCAAATGAGTGAAGAAAGATAATATTAATAAAGAATATTATCATGGGTGAGGAAAATTAGATATTTATCAAATTAAAACAAAGTTTTAATGTGCAAAAGGGAAGGAATATTCCTTTGCAAGTGGGGGGAGTTAGATTTCTTAGTAATTTGATAATTAAATAGAGCTTTGATTATGCAAATTAAGGGAACTAAATGAGATTCATTAAATAAATGATTTAATAAAAAAAGGGAAAGGGTTATGATATTTAATTAAATAACTTATGGTTATTTAATTAAATAAGAGGATTTAAGGATTTAAATTAAATAACTTGATGTATTTAATTTAACAGGATGGAGTGTTAGCATGAAAGGGGATGAATTAACTGAATTAAATTAATTAGATTAATGGATGAAAATGATGCAATTAATTAAATAGCTAGGCTAATTTAATCAATTAAGCAAAAAGAGGATGGGTTTTAGGATGAAATGGTGTTAGTATACCTAATTTGAGTGTGTGATATAATTTAGGACATTTTTATATGTCTACATTTTTCCCCTCTTTGAAGCGAGGTACCTGTTACATTGGTTCAAAGACTGACGCTTTTCGGATTAAAAACCATTGCTTAAATCAAAAAATATATATTTTTTGACTTTTTTGGATGCCCCACTATTGCCCCAGCAGAAGGAATAAGTTGGTTCCCTACCCCCTCGAGAAATCAGGCAAAACAATTGAATTTTGGGTTGATTTCTCAATTAAATATCGGTTTTGGTGCTATAATCGGCCTTGGGATGCCAAAATGGCCTCAAAGGTGCAAAAAATAGCTCAAAATAGGTTGCACAAGGTGGAAATAGTTAAAGCAAGTCAAAACCCTTGCTTTTGGCTCAAATTAGGTCAAAAAACCCTAATGTTTAGGCTTAAATAGGTGAGAAGGGTGAGATTTCCAATTCATTTGTGCATTCACACCTTAAAGATTTTTATAATTTGAGATCTGATACCTCAACAAAATGGATCACTATGCACTCCCTCCTCATCTTTCGGATCAAGTTCAAAATTACCAGTGGCATGCAGACGTAAGACCCCAGGTATGTGATTTGAAACTTGTCTCAATTTTCACTTTTAGGTGCGTTTCTATAGAGCGACTATTTTGAAGCATAAAAAGTGTCACTATTGATTTTATAGTAATGCACTCTTTGTTTAGTAGCACAACCTAATTTTTTGGATCAATGACACATCTAATTAGGTGGTCGTGGGGGTAATATAGCAATGCATGGGATTTTTAAGTTTAATGTCACCCAAAAGCAGTGGGTGATGCACCTTGCAAATAGCGACACACCCCAATATTTCGATATAGTGACACACCATAATGCCGATTCACTATTGAGCATAGCGACGTGCGTTGCCATACCTCCCAAAGGGATACAATGATGCACCCTTGAAAGAGCGATGCTATTGATTTTAACAATGCATTTGATGTTTGGGATGCAAAGCTTCAAAGTTTGACCAGTTTTTTTGAATTATTAGCAAATTGATGTTGTGTGTGTGATGTGTGTAGGAGGATCCTCCACCAATGATTTCATGAGAGATATGACATTTTGGCTACAGCGAGAGATTTTGATGACCTGGAGGTGGAGTAGCTAGAGAGTATAGGGTTAGGCTTTCTTGCTTTCTTGCCCGAGATCAAGACCCATCTCGCTATGATGATTGCATTGATTGAGAGATGGTAGAGTGAGAACTCTTAATTTCACTTGCCAACTGGGGAGGTGACCATCACACTAGAGGATGTGTGGCACATTTTATGATTTCCTATCCACAGAGAGTGTTTCATTTATGACCCAAATATTGGTAGAGATGCATGTATCTCTCTTCTACACATGTGGCAAATTGTTTTGATTAGTTCCGAGATTGATCTATATTTTTACCATGGTCAGGTGGATACATTAAAATTGTTCGTTGTATCCTTGATTTGTGGTGTTGTTGCCCTAGACTAACAGGGTAGAGGTTTCAGTCCTAGATGGGGCTTGGCATGGGAGGGTATGATTAGAAGGGACATGATGAATCCTTGGGGTTCAGTACTCCTTGCCTCCTTGTACCATGATATGCACGAGGCCATCTACCAAGAGGGTAGGAGAATCAGAGCAGGTGCGACTCTGCTTCATATATGGGAATACAAGCATATTGTAGTGTTGATGCCCTTGGTTGTTCTTGAAGATATCCATGAGGACGAGCCTGCCGTTTTCCACTACAGGGTGCTGATAAAATTGCAACACACAAACCCCATAGGTTTTCCATATTGGTGTTGTGTCATTGATGACATGACAGTTTTCAGATGGAGGTCATGGCTACAACATCTATGGAGGTACAACGATCAACAACAGCTAGATTTTTTTCACCAAACCCAGTACATGCAGGGCAAAGAGCACACAATCATTGAGCGATACCTCCTAGACTGTGTTGCTTGGAAATTTGGGGAGGTACAAGATATTCCAATAGATGATTATACTACCATTATTTTCTTGAGATGAAAGAGAGGTATAGTGGGGAGCCCCTGATGATGGTCCCATTGTGGCGATTAATGATTTTAGACCACATGCACTATCATCGTGATGTTCCCCAGAAAATGAGACAAGTTGAATTTTCACAGTGGAGTGGAGCACCACCTCGGGCTAAGGATCAACCACCAGTTAAGGGTGAGTCGAGTGGCCACTAGGGCTAACCTGCTTGTGTAGACACTTTTTGATTATTTTCCTGATTATTTATATAGATACACATTCATGTGATCCTTTTTGATAGCCTCATGGATATTGTAATTTTGATTGATATACAAAAAATGATTCAAATATTGTATCATGACAACCACCATTTTTTGATATATATACGAGATGATCCAGATTCGATATGTGATGTGCTTTATTTCATTCTTTATGATGTATGGATGCATATGATATGATAATATGATATGCGTTTATTATATGATTATGTATGGATTCAATGTTGATGGATGTATCTCTTTTATTTATGTGATATGTGATGATGGTCTATGATGTGAGATGTAATGCAATGCAATGGACGCATTATATTCTTTTTCAGTATATTTTTATGACATGTTGGGTGATCCCACAAAGCTAGTTTACAATTTCTGAGAGGAACTAATTTTTGCTAAAATCACATATTTTTAGAAAATATAATTATTTAAGCCTTTAAAATTTCCATTTTAAGGATTCAAATTGAATAGGGTTTGATCAAACCACCTTATATCAAACCCCCTTGGATAGAACCTTGCTAGTTTTAAACCATACCTATAAATGAGTCTCCTTTAAACCTATCAAAATGCTAATAAAAAATAACTTTTGATTTGCCTTTTGGGGGATCAAATGAATTCATTTAAAATTTATTTGAAATGATTATGTTAGTCCTCAAAATGAGCTATCCCATGAATATAATTTTAATATGTTTTGGTTTTATTATGTATGTGTTTTTTTAGTTTTATTAAACATAGGTTTTTCACCAAAAATCAAGCTCTCTGTTTTGCACATGTGGAAAAATGAAAAATTATCAAAATAAATTTTAAAAAAATATGTTTGTGCTGGGTATTGATGTCCTTGATCCATTAAAAAATAAAAATTGAATTTTGATACATACAAAAAAAGTTATGTTGTATACAGTCCGCCTATGTCTAAATTACAATTGGTTTGACTTTGAAACTCTATTAAGGAAAAAATATTCAATAAAAAATTATAAGACTAAATGAAAGTGCTATATATCATAGTTACAAATCTAAATTTGTAAAAATTAGAATTTTATCCTTCATACAAAAAAAGTTATGTTGTATACGGTGAGCGTCACTTTTTAGAAAAAATGTTTTCTGAAAAAAACCAGTTTTCGTGGGAGATGGAAAAAGAAGTGCAATATTATTTCAAAAATTTTGAAAAAAAATATTTTTAGAATCTATAGACAAAATGTGATGAGACTCTAGTTTGCATCATGTTCAAATTGCTCACGGTTTAGCTGCTATAAGTGCCCGAATGTGAAGATTTAGTTAAAAATAATAATTTCAGTGTCCAGTTTGGCCAAAAATTGTAAACCACTATTGTGGGATCACCCTTATGGGATGGATGTTATAACATGAGATTCTTATGTAATTGATATGGATGCATTTATTTTTTTATATTTTTCTATGTAATTTATGAGATGATGATGTATGCATTATGAATGTGCATGATATGTATGCTTATGTAGATATTCATACTTATGCTATTATAATGTAACACATGTTTATGCTATGAAAATGCAATGATTAAGATTATTAGAATAATAGATCTATATTATTCATCACAACTTAAATGATAATGGTGTTGTAGTGAAATATGTTTTTCTATATTATGATATGTTGTGATGGTGCAATATGTATGCATGTTAATGATTTGTGGATGCAAGATGGATGCATTGATGAAGTTTTTGTTGATTGTCATGATACTGGGTTAGTGTGGAAAGAAGATAGAAGAATAAAATGAATGATTGACCATTGATTTTGAAGATTGATTCAATAAGTCCAAAAATTCCATGATCCACTGAGACCTTATTAGATATGGTGATGAGAGAGATGATGATGATGATGATGATCTTCTCATATCTCAGGATTGGAATTTTTTCATCATTCCTTATTTTTGATATAACACATAAACATGATGCATCGAGGTTTTAATAACCATGATGGCGTTGTATCTAGTGTAACAAACTTTAACTTTGCAAACAGATAGGATAGATCTTGTTCACACCTTGACATACATAAACCTCATTGAAATGTAATTTAGTAGTTCAAAATACAACAGACCAAAGCATACACAACAGCCAACAATCTACTCCAAACAACCTCCCTACACACAACTAAGCAAGTATGCACCAAGATTATTTTACAAGAATACCCACAACCACATCAAATGAAAGATAATGATCGATGCCCCATTCCTTTCTCTCTAAATTGTTAAGACATCATCAAGAGTTCCTCGGAATGGTTCAATAAGATAAATCATAAGAAAATATTAAAGAAAAACAGTTAGTGTTATCTATATCTCTTGCCATTTTAACATAACTAAGGTGATTTCTAATGTTGATGCCCATCACAGGAAGGATTCATCCTAGGACATGTTGATCAAATGTTTTGATTAGGATGAGGTGTGTGATAAAACATTGATACAAAATCTACTGACTTGTTTACCTATTATCTTGGCTTTAGAAGGTGATGATCAATTTATTATGGATGAAGGTTTATTGTGGGTGAAAGAAAAATGGGATGGGTGGTTTTGGATTTTCTAGAATATTTCAATGTTTTTGGTATTTTGAAAATATTTTGAGGCTTATTTTGGTCCTTTTTTTGAAAGATGTTTATATATGAATGTTTTAATTTTTTATTATTTGAGGTTTTTTATGGCTTTCTAAGTTTTCCAATGCTTTTGTGTTTTCAATTTTCCAATGTTCTTGTGTTTTTAAATTTTGCAATGTTTTTTAGTTTTTTCAAGTTTTCGAATGTTTAGGGGTTTTTTGATATTTGGATGTTTAGAGATTTTTTAATAAATTTGAATGTTTAGGGATTTTCTAATTTTGCAAATGTTTAAGGCTTTTTCAAGTTTTTGCGAATGTTTAGAGGTTTTCCATGTTTTTGACCAAGAACCTAACCTAAAAGACTATCCTAAGGGCCTCAGGGGCTGATCAAAGATTATCCTTGTCTATGTTATACATGTAGAGATCTCGTAGTTTGACTCACTTGACTTATTTATGATGAGAAATGAACAGTTGATGGATTGTCAGTTTATTATGATAGACTCTTAAAGGACCGACCTAGGGTGTCTCAGGGGCACATCAATGATGGCCTTGGCTACGTTCAAGCTTAGAGACTCATAGTTCGACATGGAATTTTTTTTGGATTTTTGATGTTTTGAAAATTTTCAGGGATTGTGATGTGTTTTGGATTTTGACTTTACAATTTTTTTGATTTTGCAAGTGTTTTTGTATTTTTTGATGAATGTTTTATGATTTTTTTTCGGATTTTCGATGATATTTCCAATAACCTGAAGATATACAAGAGCCCAATGTGATCTAGAATGAATTTACCCTAGTGTGATGTGATAGACTACCTCGATATAGGTAGAAACAATTGACCTTAGGAATATTCCAAGTAGTACTAAAGGGGATACAATATTTCATGATACCAAACTATGACACAGATGCAAATGGGTGGTGGAATAAATAGGATGAATGATGCAATGGATAGATGATATGCAAAGAATGATAGGATAAAGAGCCACAAAATAGATGGAGGTTTTTTATTTATGCAAGGCGCTTGTTTGCTAGGTTTTCACCAAGGTACTTGCCCAAAGTGCCACTAAAGTTGTTTTTGTAATTAAGGAAAAAATATTAAGTTTACTTGCAATAGTAACATATATATAAAACCCTAATAAACAATGAAGCACAAATGAGCATAAGCATAAAAAAATATTACCAAATCTTCATGCCACCATTGATTCACCCCCATTGCAATTCTCCATTTTTCTTGAATATGATAATTGCTCTTAGATTTGAGTGTGCAATAATAAGCCTATGCCAAGTGACTAGAAAAATATTGAAGATTATTGTCTCACACTAGCAACATATACTTGCATAATATGTGTAGAGATGTGTCAAAATGACAATGACAAGGTCTTTTATAGAAAAGACAATTTTGAATGAATGGCTAAGATTGAAAGCCAATAAGATGTCTTAATCAATGGTCAAGAATGAAAGATGTAGTATGGACTAGGGTTGGGGCAAAATTAGGGCAAATGATAAGGATTGATGATCAAGTTTAAATTATAAATAATTTAATCAAGGGTGGATGTTGATTGAGATATGGATAGATAAAGAATTGAGGTTGAAGATTGGCACAGACAAAGAGATGATAGGGGAAATTAAATAATAAAAATTATTTAATTTAGGTGGCCAATGAATAATTAAATAATTAAAATAATTATTTAATTATAGAAGAATGTGACAAAAGGAATCATTTTGAATTAAGTAATGATTTAATTCAAAATTCAAGAGAGTGGACCAAATTAAATAAATAAAATTTATTTAATTTAGGAGAGAAAAGGCTGATGAATAATTAAATAATTAAAAATAATTATTTAATTATAGTGGAAAGTGGACCAAAATTAAATAACTAAGAATTTATTTAATTTTAGAAAGAAGATATCTTAATTAGTGACGTAATTTAATTAATCAAAGGGAGGAATAAAGATTAAAAAAATGAATTAATTAAATAATTAAAATTATTTAATTAATAGAAGAATTATGACTTTAGAAAATGATGGAGAATTTAGAAATCGCAAGCCTGAGACAATTTTTAGTGTCTACATTCTGCCCCACTTTGATACAATGCAGTTTATCATGTTGTGTCAAAGAAATTTAGTCAAAACATGCCCCAATGTAAAGAGGATGAGGGAGGCTGACGAGGAGGGTTGTGGTATGCCCCCTCAAGAGGACATGCGGGTTCAAATAACACAAGTGTGCTCTCGAATTGGATAAGAGAAAAATATATATAGAAGAAATTCTATTGTGGAGGATATGGATGTTAGTGGAGACAACTTTAAAGATGCATATTTTGCCAGACAAGACTTTGCACTAATCATCATTGGGCAGTAAAATGACACAAATGGAAAACAAACACCATGGTATGACATAGACCAAGGTATGTAAGGTCATCCACTTGCAAAATAGACAATTGCAGACAAGGAATGACCTAGCTCATACTAAGGGCCAAGTTTCCCTAGTCTTTTTGCCAAGATAATCCATATACAACAATCAAAGAAAATAAAATAGGTCATAAGACATCATCACACCTCTAAATCCTTCATGGGGCGTCTTCGAGGTAGCTAACAACATGACCAAGAGACAAAGGAATAAAAAGATAAGACAAAATAGACCAAAAAATTAACAACCATTTTAATTGTGTTTGCCAATGTTTGATTGTCAAAGATTGATTGCATGATAGTTTGACATTTTGACAATGTGACGGTTTTGACGGGTTGCCAATTTCAAAGTACTGACGGTTTTGACAGGTTGCCAATTCGAAAGTACTGACGGTTGGACGGTGCCTAGCGTCAGGAAGGACACATTCTGAGAAGGCAAATGAAATTTTGATGAGGTCCCAATCCAAGAAGGAAACATCTTAGAGGGGACCAGAGAGTGACGAGATTGAAATTTCTTTGAAAAATTGGTTGATTTTGACTATATGACCGATTGGACTATGTTTTCTAATTTGGACTTAATGACTGGTTGGACTATGGTGTCTATTGTCTTATTTATGAGTTTGACTATGTCTAACTTATTTGATGAGACAAGATGAATCCTAATAGACTGACCTAATGCCTCATGGGCACATCAACAGACGACCTTGCCTATGTTGAGTTGTAGAGGCAACGTAGTTCGACGATGACATGGATTGATTGACATGACTAAATTGACTCTATTTTTGGAGTTTCGAAAATTATTTGGATATTTTTAAATTTTCTTTAGGACATTTTTCAATTTTTAGGTCTTTTTTTAAGACTTTTTATGATTTTTATGGCTTTTTGATGTTTTATGAGGATCATGACAAATTCCTGTGAATTATTCCTACAAGCAAGCAAGAACACATGCACAAGAATCCAATACAACCATGATGTTGCCTCTAGTCAATTTGAATACCAGTTGACAGGTGATGATGATGATGATGACATTGTTCGACGTGGGAAGGACTCATCCCAAAACAACTTGAAGATGATGATTATGTGACTAAAGGATCAAGGTTTGAAGTAGGGCCAAGAACAAAGCCAAATAATTTTTTGGATGATGTGTGAGGTTGCATAGGAAGATTGTTAGGATTAGGCTCGTTGCATTTGGAATGAATTTGTTAGGACTAGATGGGATGATGGAGGATATTTAGACCATTGACAAGGGAAACCAAGATAGGTAATAGGTATAAAAAGAAGATGGATGGCTATGGGAGACATGAGATAGGGGGAATTTTCATGTGATCTTCAAGGGCTATGTCACATAGGGATAATGATGCTATGAAAGTAAGGACATGATATTTCTTGAATAGGGTATGGTCAAAAGGATAGACATGTCAAAATTTTTTACAAAGAATGATTTATGTTTGTACCTCAGTCGTTGTCAAGATCAATGGATGGAAATGTCAAGGCTTAGATGGATAGATGGAAATGTCATAATTAAATGACATAGAAAAGGTATGGGAGATGAGACGAATTGCCCCCAAGTGTAGTGGTCTTCATAGATAATTTATTTTACACATGATGCATGTTTGCAAGGTTTTCATCATGGTACTTATCCAAAAAGCCATAAGAATGGTTTTCACTATTAGACAAAAAAATTCTCTTTACTATTTTCTTGACTTTTTTTTTTTTTTTTGGTGTCACTAGGATGCATGTTTGCTGGGTTTTCATCAAGGGGACAATTTTTTTGATTTTTGATTTTTTTTGTATTTTGGAATTTTTTAGATGGCCTCAATGCTTTAGACAACCAATGATGTAGAGACTGGTGCCATGACATTACAATAATGACGTTTATGAAGTAGTTTCCTTGTCAGGATCATAGCACTTGCATACAACTGATTGATGTCATTGTGATCCTTATTGATACTAGAGTTGGCCTTATTTGAATGCGCACATCGCGATAGAGTGCCATGAGAGTCCTTATGATAAAGAGTTTCTGCCAAGATGTGACAAATTTGTGACATGGTATTTTTGGACTTTAGGTGAGATGTAAGATTATGATGGATGATGGTAGATGTGGAAGGGTTGTTTGGATGTTTGGATGCATCACTTTTTATTTTCCAAACTTGGGATTTTGGATGACGAGATTTGGAATTTTGATTGGGATGGTGTTTGGAACCAACACTTTTAAATTCCTTTCTTGATGACCATTTCGAACGAGGTGGACATTTATTACATTTGGGAGTTCTCTTTACTTGTGGCTCCACATTTTGATTGACTTTTGAATTTGACATATTTTCTTTGCTTGATCCATTTTTCTTTGGGATCCATTTTAACTTCATTTGTCCACTTGGATTTTTGTACTCAATGGCCTTTGATATTTGATTTTGGATTTTGGATTTATAAGACTTTTGTTTCTGTTGGTTCCAAATGGAAGGCTTATTCATGTTGGAATGATGGTTTATGGTGTGGATGGAAGGGGTGTTGGAAAAAATCTTATGACAAGGACTACTCATGACATCAATTTTAATGTTTTTTGTATTAGATAAATTTGCCCTGAATATCAAGGAGGTATCATTAACATCATTAGATTTTTTGATTGAGGAATAGCCAAGACCTTGAAGTTTTTAATTTTCCTGAAGTTGTACGGGTTCTAGAATTCCTTGCTTATGTAGGGCTAGTAATTTTCATTTGTAATGCATGTTCTGATAGATTTTGTTTGTAATGGAGTACTTTTCATTTTGGAAGCAAGAAGTTAACCCATCATTATTTAGTCAAAAACATTTACTCTGAATTTTATCATCTGTAAGAGAGCCTACTCTGACAAAGGTAGATGACCCTAGTTGATAATATGTCATACCTTCATCGAAATGCTGGCTAGAGACTTGATTAACATCTGTGGTATGATTTTATGACATATCGGATTCATATGATTATGTTGGTGCTTCCAAGTCGATGTCGAAACCATCTTCATGGTCATTGTTATAGAGCCCACTGAATTCAGTTATAGCTTGATCATTTGCAAATATGTCCATAGTAGAAGACTCCTGTTCTAAAGGAAGATCATCTATGTGTCCCATGGAGGCAAGTGTCTCATTTTGGAAAGTATTGATAGTCAAATCCTGAATGAGGTCATCAAGTGTTTGGTCTTGAATGGCATAAAGGTCGAGGAGTGGATCATTTTGAAATTCTTGCTCAATAGTAGTGTCTTGGTCAAAGATGGGGTTTTCTTGGATGATATGAATGGAAATAGGATCTTGACCAAGGATTGGTTCATCTTGGATAACATGGTTGTGAATGGAATTTTGACCAAGGATGGGTGTATTTTGTATGTCATGATTGTCTAGGAGGACTTCTTGAATGGACTTAAGGATGGGGTCATGGGATGTAAAAAAATGATCTTGACATGAAGGGGGAGTTATGGTGTCATGCTTTGGGTTTTCGTCTTGACATATATCCTCATATTTAGATAATGGAATGTAGCTTTGGATAAGAATAGAATTTGCATGACTAGATGGGGTGACTTGGAAAGGATTAGTGGATATAGGAATAAGATAGGACATGGAGAATTGGACCGGATTGATGTACGAAGGGATAGGATTGGGTGTGGATAAAGGACTAGGATAGGACGTGGAGGCTTGGAAGGGGTTAATGGATTGAGGACTAGGATAAGACATGGATGGTTGATTTGGATTGGACATGGTGACTTGGACCGGATTGATAAATAATGGACTAGAATAGGAGTTGGGGGATTGGAAAGTGTTGGTGGATGAAGGACTAGGATAAGATGTGGAGACTTGAAAAAGACTAGTGGATGGTTGATTTGGATTGGACATGGAGACTTGGATCAGATTGATAAATAATGGAATAGAATAGGAGGTGGGGGATTGGAAAGTGTTGGTGGATGAAGGACTTGGATAAGATATGGAGACCTGGAAAGGACTAGTGGATGGTTGATTTCCCTTGTCAAGGTTAGGATAAGGACAATAGGTGGACTTTTATTGTGGACCAATGGTAGGATTTGTGTTAAAGGACTCTTGATAGTGAGGAAAAATGGTTGAATGACTAGGACTTATGGATTTTTGATAGGAAAGGCATTGGTATTTGGATTGGAGGAATTATCTTTTGAAGTCTAAGGCTTGTTGGAATTGTCTATTATGGAGTAATTGGTATTCAACTTGACTAGCAAGAAAATCAAGGTCAAGGGAAGACATGATGGTGAGGTCCTAAGAAGGAAAATACAAAGATATGACCTTAGGTAGTTGCAGTTTTACAAAAGGCAATTGGTTTAGCAAATGTGTCGATTAAGGAATCAAATGTGGTGCAAAATGGCACATGCATTGCAGCAAGTTGACAATGTCCGATCTCTTGGTAGATTTTGAAAAAAATTGGAGATTGTTTTAATTTGAAGGATTGTTTCTAGGTTTGTGAAACAATGTTTATTTGTTGAATGTCTCGGAAAAAACTTGGAAAACATAAAATTTTGTTTGAAACATGAACAAAGAAGACAAGTACAACCCTATGATTTACAAGGACTGTATTCTCTTGATTCGACACAGATTTTACTCGAGCCACACTTATTCTTAGCGGGTGATTTAGAAGCTTAGCCACACAGGTCCCCCCTTACATTGCACTCACGTCTCGGGTCAACCAAGATTCAAGCTCCCATGAATCTACCATGACAAGATTTTCACCTCTACTAAGAACTACGAGAATGTGGATGCCTTGGCAATGACCATTGCTGCACCAAAGAATAGATAGAGGTTTTTGGCTTACTATAACAAGGGTTCTAGTACAAGCATTTTGTTTGTGGGGGACCATCCATGTGGTAAGAGACCATTGTTGCCCTCCTTGTAGGACCAATCCTCTTGATACTTGAACTTTCCTCAAGTACCCACACTTATATACCGGTTGGAAGTCACTTGGATTTAGCGTGTTACCAGTTGGGTCATTCCCTAAGGTGATTATTTTTTCCCACTAGGCAGGCCCTCTAAGGATAAAAAATAGAAAAATATGGGTCTAGTTTTCTGATCACCTATTTTGCACAAGGTGAGAGCATAATCACCTACCACCTTCAAGCACAATCAAGCAAAGTTCTTTAACCCCCTAATTAAATCTAAGTGAGACAAGAAAAGGTTCTTTTTAAAGCACCAATGGAAGTGTTTTCTAATCTAAAAAAAGCAAAAATGGTTTCAAAATAAAATTCTTGGACAATCAAACCTACAAAACCACTTGTTAATAGTCTAAAAAGATGTCTTGGACCCACAAAAATTTAAAGCCACATGCAGGTGAATGCATCTTTTTCTTTCACTTGATCCAATTTTTCCTTTGAAGTGTTTATTTTTTTGCGAATTCAAAAAACCAACAATAAAGCCAAAACCCAAACAAGATAATTGATCACTAATATTAGAGGGTTAGCTAGTCAAGACAAATCTGATTTTTGGAAATATTTTTTGCATAAAAATAAAAAACACAAAGAATAGACCCTTACTAAAATTTAAAGAAATCCAAAACATTTGCTGTTTTGCACCCAAAATTAATTTTTTTTATAAAAAATCATATTTTTTTTAGTAAAAACTTCAAAACAAGTCCAAAATTTCTTATATTTGGACTAAAGGTGCCTAAAATCATCCCAAATATGTAGAAAACATTTTGTGAAAAGATCAGCAACCGTTTGTGATATATATGCAAATCTTTGTAAAAGCCTAATTTTAAAAGATGTATTTTATCTCTAATTATTTTTCATCCAAATCAAAACCATAAAGAACAAACCCTTGTTATAATTTAGAGAGCTTTCCCACAATATAAAAAGATCCAAAAATTTCTCTAACTTGCTCCCCAAATTGAGTTTTCATGAAAAATAACAAAACAATTATAAAAATTAAAAACAACCTTTAAAAATATGATTTTTGGACTGGAATCTCTTGATATTGTCTCCAACCTGCACAAAACGTTTTGTGTGAAAATAAATAGCCTTTTAAGAGATATGGTCAAATCTTTGAAATCTAGTATTTTGCCCCAAAATGATGCAAAACCTGCAACAAAAAGCTAACAAAACCTGCAACAAAAAAGATCCAACTCCAAAATTCCTCAATTTTTTTAAAAATGTGTCGAGTTCACCAATGTAATTAGGACAAAAATATTAAGTTTCTTTGCAATAATAGCATATAAATAAAACCCTAATAAACAATGAAGCACAAATGAGCATAAAGACATAAAACATAAAACAATATTACAAAATCTTCATGCCACCATTGATTCACCTCCATTTCACTTCTCCATTTTGCTTGAATATGATAATTTCCCTTAGATTTGAGTGTGCAATAATAAGCCTATGCCAAGTGACTAGCAAAATATTGAAGATTTTTATCTCACACAGGAGCATATAATTGCATAATATGTGTAGAGATGTGTCAAAATGACAATGACAAGGTCTTTAATAGAAAACACAATTTTGAATGAAGGGCTAAGATTGAAAGCTAATAAGGTGTCTTAATCAATGGCCAAGAATGAAAGATGTAGTATACAAGAGGGTTAGGGCAAAATTAGGGCAAATGATAAGGATCGACAGTCAAGGTTAAATTATAAATAATTTAATCAAGGGTGGAGGTTGAATGAAACATGGATAGATAAAGACTTGAGGTGAAAGATAAGATTGGCACAGAAAAAGAGGTGATAGGGGAAATTAAATAATAAAAATTATTTAATTTAGGTGGCTAATGAATAATTAAATAATTAAAATAATTATTTAATTATATAGGAATGTGACAAAAGGAATCATTTTGAATTAAATAATGATTTAATTCAAAATTCAAGAGAGTGGACCAAATTAAATAAATAAAATTTATTTAATTTAGGAGAGAAACGGTTGATGAATAATTAAATAATTAAAAATAATTATTTAATTATAGTGGAAAGTGGACAAAAATTAAATAAATAAGAATTTATTTAATTCTAGAAAGAAGAGGACTTAATTAGTGACGTAATTAATTAAATAAAATTTATTTAATTAATCAAGGAGGAATAAAGATTAAAAAAATGAATTAATTAAATAATTAATAGAAGAATTATGAATGTAGAAAATAATAAAATAATTAAAATTATTTAATTATCAAAGACAAAAGGGGAAATGCTGGAGAATTTAGAAATCACAAGCCTGAGATAATTTTTAGTGTCTACAATTTTCACTAGAGGACGACTGTTTTTCTTTACTCTTTTCAATCCTTTTATTTTTTTGGATTTTGGTCATGTTTTTATTTTTTTGTGTTTTCAGATTTACACCCTTTAAGATTAGGCATACAAATTTTTAAGATGCAAAATATTGATTGGTTCCTGCAAGGGTTCATCTTCAGGTGTAGATAACTAGTATGCTCCTAATCCATAGCTTGATGTGACGACAGAGGGACCTAACTAGTTAGGCTCAAACTTTCCTTTAGTGTTCTAATCTGAAAGATTCTTTTGATTCTACTTTAGAACAAGATCCCCTACTTGGAAAGACCGACACTAGATCTTCTTGTTATAGCTCTGTTTTAGTCAATTTTGGTATACATCCAAGTGATTAAGGGCATCAAGGTGATATCCATAAAAGAATTCTAGCTCATTTAGTTGAGATACTCTATACTCTTCATCAGTGATCAGATTCTGTAATGACACTCGCAACGAGGGAAGCTCGAACTCAATAGGAAAGATGGCTTCTAATATGTAGACCAAGGAGAATGGGGTTACACTTGTAGGCATGCAAATATTGGTTCAATAGGCCTAGAGGATGAGATTTAACTTTAGATGCCAGTCATGCCCAACTTCATTGACCATTTTCTTTAGGATTTTTAGAATGGTCTTGTTTGTAGCCTCAACTTGACCATTTCCCTAGAGGTAATACAAGGTAGAGAATTGATGTTGGATGTTGAATCTTTGACATAGCTCTTTCATATCCTAATTTTTGAAGGGTGTTCTATTGTCTGAGACAAGGGTTTGCAAGACACCATAACGATTGATAAGATAATCCAAGATAAATTTGGAAATTTTCTTCCCCATTATGTAAGTCAGAGGGATGGCTTTGACCCACTTGGTAAAGTACTTAGTGGTTATTATAATAAACTTTTGGCTATTAGATGAGGTTGGAGTAATTTTTCCTATGAGGTCAAGTCCCTGTGAGAAAGGCCAAGGTGTGACCATTGGTTGTAACTCTTGAGCTAGAGCATGGATAAGATCTCCCTACTGTTGAAACTGGACACACTTATACACATACTGATGGGCTTCTCTTTCCATGGTTGGCTAGTAGTACCCCATCCTCAATATTTTTTTAGCTAAATTCATACCACTAGAATGGGAACCACATATGCCATCGTGTACTTCTGTTAAAGCGATCAAGGCTTCCTCTTGGTTAAGACATCGTAGTAATGCCCCCCTCGATGCTTCAGCGGTAAAGGGTATCACCTAGGATCACAAAGTGGGCTGCCTTCTTAACAAAGGTCTTCTTAAGGTTGGAGATGATATCCGATGGGAGGGTTCCTCTGCTAAGGTAGGTGAATATATCATGAAACCACGAGGATTCAGGACCAATGATGACACACGCAAATTCAGATTCAGGGATTTTGAAAGTTGGTAGTAGAAGTTTTTCTACCAAGAATTCACATTGAAGGAAATTGTGTGACACATCTAACAATGGTCTGATGGTTTCCATAACATCTCATGATTGGTTGTTCATGAGAGGAATCTGCTCAAAAGTTATATCGAAGAAAACTTCTTTGAGATTTTCTACCATCTTCTTGTAAGGAGTAAGCTTTTCGTCCTTAGTTTGGTAATCGTCATTGACTTGGTTGATAGCCAATTGTCAGTATCCATAGACTTTAAACTCTTGTATCTACCATTGAATTGCTATCCTTAGACCTTTGATTAGGTCTTTGTACTCAACAATTTTGGTAGTACATGGAAATGACAGCTTATATGACTATGTAATACAATCACCTTGAGGGGTGATAAGAAAATACATACTCCTAATCCATGTTGGGTGAACGATCCATCAAAGTACATTTTCCACTGATTTGTTAGGTTGACAAGGAATTCCGATTCATCAAGGAATTTAGATATCAACAGATTCTTTGCATAGATAGGTGCCTCTACTACTTGGTTTGTGATCACTTGTCCTTTGATTTCCTTGTTCTCTACATACTCTATGTCAGACTCAGTCAGGATCATCACCATTTGGCCATTCTCCCTGTGAGAGTTTCTTTGGATAATAGGTATTTTAGTGGGTTGATCTTTGTAATAAACTTGGTTTGATGCGATAACATGTAGTGTCTAAAAATTTTTGAGGAAAAAAGCACTGACATGATTTTTGAATTGATGAATTGTTCATTTCATAGCCCACCAAGGTCCTGCTGATGTAATAGATAGCTATTTCCTTTCCATTTTCGTCATGTTGTGCTAGAAGAGCACCTAGTGTTGTCGACGTTGTTGAGATATACAAGATCAATGGATTTTTTGGTATTGGAGGAAAGAGAATTATAGGTATTAATAGGTAGTCCTTGATCTTCTAGAAATCTTTCTCGCACTTCTCATCCCATTTGTAAGTTATTCGTTTATGGAGAAGATGGAAGAAAAAGGTGAATTTAATCTGATAACTGTGCTATGAACCTTATGATGGAATGCAATCTTCCTTGTTACCCTCTCATTTGCTTCAATGTTTGTGGTGGTTCCATGTCAAGGATGGATTTTACCTTCGTTGGATCAATTTCTATCCCTCTTTGTGAGATGATATAGCCAATAAATTTCCCTGACATATCACCAAAGATGCACTTTTTTGGGTTCAACCGTACCTTGTACTCTTCAATTCTATCAAAGATGGGTCCCAATACCTCTATGTGCTCACTCTTTTTCTTTTTATTTTCCAAAATATCATCCACATAATCTTCGATTTTTTTGTGGATAATGTCATGAAAGATGAGAGTCATTTCTCTTTGATAGGTTGATCCTGTGTTCTTCATCCCAAATGGCATCATGTTCCAATAATATGTTCTCCATGGACAAGTGAATGTAGTTTTGTGTTGATCCTCCTTGGCAATCATGATTTGGTTATAGCCTAAAAAATAATCCATGAGTGATAGCATTTCATTCCTTGTTAAATCTACAATGAGGTTGATGTTAGGAAGAGGTAAATCATCCTTTGGTCATACCTTGTTTAAGTCTCTAAAGTACGTGCATATTCTGATGCCACCAGTGGGTTTGGAGACTGGTACCAAGTTTGAAATCCACTCAAGACAATCTATCAATTAGATGAATCCAACATCAAGAAGCTTTTGTAACTCAAGTTTCACCAAGAGTGCTATCTAAGGGTGCATCTTTCTTAATTTTTTCTTTACCGATTTAGCTTCAAGATATACTACTAAATGATGCACAACCACTTCTTGATGGAGCCCTGAAATATCTATGTATGACCATACAAAGTTAGCCTTTCTCTCTTTCAAGAACACTACTACATTTTTCAACTCTTCATCTAACAAGGATTTGACATAGAACGTGATCTTGGGTGATTCTTTTGTTCCCACATTGACTGGAGTGGCATTTTCTGCTAGAACTGTTGGCTTCTCTAGATGCATTACAATAGGGGGGAGATTGAATCTCTCATCCTTGGGTACCTCAAAAAAAATTTCACCCTCAGATGCATCCTTTCTTTTTACTATTTGAGGATCATAAAGTGCTACAGTGTGGTTTTCACTCAAAGATCTACATGTTAGTTGCATTTCATCAATTTTGTGATTGAAGGATTCAATCGTCTCCCCATAGCATGCCCTTGTGTCTAGCTCTATTTCAAAACCTACTTTATGATCTTCCCATGGTAAATTGTCATGGAGTCCCATGAATTATGATATTTCTTCATCGTTTTTTAATAAATCTAGAATTGGTGGTCCTTGTTGGTCCAAGCCAATGATTTGTGGGTATACTAGGCTCATTTCAGTTCGTTAGTTGCTCGGGGTGAAGGATGTTGTGGATATCATAAAAAGGGATTTATTCTCAAATAAGTCAGCAACATCAAGGGGAAAGTTGTATAGGGTTGTATCACACAATGTAGGTAACCAAGAGGAAGCCTCAACCTATTTAGCATAAGTTCCTTTTCCAAGAAGGGTAACCTTGCTAGTAGTATAACCTTGGCCAAGATTCTTTAGGAATTTATTAGGAATGATGGGTTCTAGCAAACTAGTGTCATTTTTTCCCAGTTTCTCATTCTTCTTGTAGCCCCACCCCTTCATTAGCTACAAGCCTTTGTTTTTGTCTTCCATGGGAAGAATAGGGATGATTCATTCATCCTGATAGAGGAGTTTAGAGATGTCCTCCACATTGATATCTTGTTTGTTTAAATCCCCCCACTTGGTGAAGGTGGTAGCTACCATCTTGATTGTTTCATATGCTTCATTTCCAGATGTGGGTTTCCCATGGGATTTAGGAGAAAGAGGTAGCTCTCTCAACAGAAAGGTATCCTTGATTAGTTTATAGTTTCCACAACCATCATCGTGGATTACTGCTTTGATGTCGGGAATGTTCTGCACCATGGGTGTCTTTTTTTTTGACGTAGATGCAAGGGATGATGGGTCAACAAATGAGGAAGATGGTGTAGGCCCTTCATCATTTTTAGGGATCTGAGGTATTTTGTAAAACTTGGCCTCAATATTTTTGTAGTAATAAAAAAGTTTAGGATCTCCATGGATGGTAACTTCTCTGCCCTCAAAAGGAAACTTTACACATTGATGGTAGGTCGAAGCTATAGATTTTAAGGCATGGACCCATGGCCAACCAAGATAGATGTTGTAGGGGAGATCAAGGTCTAACACTTGGCATGTACTCTCTGCAATGATAGATCCCACTTGGATGGGTAGTGCGATGATGCCCTGCAATACCCACTCTTGAATACCATATGCTCATGTGGTGGCACTCTTTGCTTTATCAATATTATCCTCTAATTAGCCCAATTTTTTGATCAACTAAAGGGTGAAAATGTTTATACCAACACCTCCATCTACCAAGACTCTTTTAATCTTGTTCTTATGTATAATGACCTCAAGGTGTAAAGGATAATCATGAGAAGGTTGTGATGGTAGGTCTTGTACCAATAAGGTGAGAAGATGATAAGTGATATGCCATACCATGGATTGAAACTATTCTATATCACTATCCTTGGGGATGGATAATGAAGATAAAGCTTTCTCTAAGATTTCCTCGTGTGCAGGGGATAGCCTCAGATAGAAATCTGTCCGGGGGTCTTTTTAAGCTGATGGAGGAGATTATACTTGCTAGGGTTGGATGTAGGAAAAGTAGTTTGTACCCTAGATTGAGATGGGACTCCTTGGATGGTGACTTCGTCATGTCATGTGGTGAACCCACACTCTGCACTAGTCCCTTTGATAGTCACGATGGTGATGACACTATCACAGGAAGTGACCAAATTGAAATAGGTATGTTGTACATTTATGTAATCCTTAGCTTTTCCAGTGTTGTTTCCATTGTTATGATATGGCATAGGGTTCTTGTATATCTTAAGATCTTTATTTCCAATTGGTACCTCAACAAACATGGCTTCACTCTCTATAAGATCTTGATAATATTTTTGAGCCTCATGCAATTCTCTGTTTTGTGTCCCTTAATTTTTTGAAAGTCAAAAAGATCATTTTCATTGTACCAAGGTGGTTTATCTTGTGGTTCTTGGTAGTTTAAATAATTTTCAAGCTTTATTAGGTTTAACTCTACCAATTTCTTCATGATGGTTTTGATAGGTTCTGACAACTATGTGTATTTATGTTTTAGATAGTTGTTCTTGTTAGGGGTTCATCATTGTTGTGTTTCAGTGTTGTTGATCTGATTGTTTTGTGATGGTGTTGTTTGTTGCAAATCTGGTTGAGTGTTAGCTATTTGATTGTTGTTTGGAATAGGAGCACTTAGGACCACCTTAGCATCTACCATGCCATCATTGGTCACATTTTTTTTCTTAGCCTAGACATGAGGCTTGTCATTAGATTTGGTGGATGGGCGGTTGTCTTTGTAAGTTTGAGTATTTCCCTATGAGATTAAAGTTCTCTCGATGTTAAGGGCTCTAGGGACAAGTTCGCCATAATATGTAATGCACTATATCTTTAAGTGGAAGGAGAGATCTTCTAGATCTAGATTTTCTATGATGATCCCCACTTGTTTCTCATTGGGAATTGGCCACTTTCTCTTACTAGATCTTTTCCTCCACCGTTGAAATAAATTGGTGAAAGATTATCCTTTGTTTTGTTTGAGAGTATACAACTCTTCAAGTATTATGTCCATTTCAAGATTAAAGGAGAAGTGATCTATGAATTTTTCAATTATTTCTTGGAATATTTTGATACCTAGAGGAAATTGAGAAAACCAATCGATAGCTGGTCCTATGAAACTTCATGGAAAGAGGCACATCAAATAGGAGTCATTGTAGGAAACTTCCATACACATGACATTAAAATATTTGATATGGTCAACATGAATTTCTCTCCCTTTTTATTAATCGAATTGTGGGAATTCAAAACCAAGAGGGAATGGTACCATTACAATGTTTTGATCAAATGGATAAGGACATAGGTTTTGTGTATGGGCCTTTTTCATTTTTCCCATTCAGAGATCCTGCATTTCTTGTGATAACACATTAAGTTGTGATGCTACATCATCTTGTGGGTTTGGTGGAGGAACATATGTTGTGTATTGTGGGATGGCAGATGGATTGTACATTGGAATATGATATCATGGTGTGGTGTATGGTGTGTATGGATGTGTGGGATATTGCGAAGGTGATTGTGGTGTTGGTGTAAATGTTCCTAACATTTTTTTATTGATGATGTTCTATTATAGATTATAGTAGAAACCTTGTTGTTGTTGTTAGGCATACTATTGAGCTAGTAATTCTTGCTATTTTTTTTGGGCTTATTGTTGTTGTTGGGCTACAAAGGTAGCTTGTTGTTTTTGTTGTCGTTGTTGTGATACTAAGGCTGCTTGTTGTGCTGCTAAGGCTACTATTTGTGCTACTAAGGTTGCTTGCTATTGTTGTTGCTATTGTTGTTTTGTTATGCCTGCTTGCTATTGTTTTTTTGTATTACAACTTGCTAATAAGCTTGTTGTGATTGTTGGGAAGCTAAGGCATGTGCTTATAATTTAGGATCAGTTGGTTGTTGTGATATTTGTGATGAGTTGATGTTTTGTGCGGGTAGCAGGTTGTTGATGAGAGGTTGGGGGTTCCCTTGGTTTAACATTCCTTGTAAGATGGTGGATTGAGATGGAGGAATGTAAGTTTGGGGTCCCATTTGATTTTTCATGATGTGGGGGACCATCAAAAAAGATGATGATGGTGCTATTAGATATTGCAATGGTAATGACACATTAGGACCTTGAGTCCATTGATTGAAAAGGTTTCGTTGACCAATGTCTTGAGGATTTACTTGTGTTAGGTATGTGGAAAAGGTATTACCTTGGTTGATGGGGTTCATGACAAATAGGTTGTTTTGATTCAGGTTGATGATGGATGGGATGGATGTGTTTTGTGAAACCAATGGTTTGGATGAACTAATGGGTGGATTAGATAAAGATGTCCCTATTTTTGTTAAGGGTTAACTTTGCGTAAGGGTATTGGAATGTTCTTGTTGATTTACTTGAGACACTTGGTCCAAACTTCCTTGCATGATGTTAGGCACACTTGTGGTACTTATGGGGATGGATGAAGATGGGTACCCTTGATATGTTGATGTTGTCATGGATTCATGAAGTGTAAGTGGTTTATGTTGATGCAAGGGGTGTTCGGGAATGGTAGAAGCACTAAATTTTGGTTTCCAAGTGGTGGATGGATTGGTGTTCAGAGTACCCACAAGTATGTTTCTTTCAAATGGAAGAGTATGGCCAAACTCCTTAGAAAGACTAGGTGCAAGGCTAGGAATGGGTGTTTTACTTAGCCCTAGAGATGGAGTTGTTAAGCCTTGTGTCAAAGGCTGCAAAAAAAAAGATGGGGAAATTTGAGCCATGTTTTCTAAGGCTTGATGTTCTTGTTTGTATTCCATGATTTCTTCCTTAGTAATTTCAAATGGGTTGTTCGTAATGTCTTCTATCTCATATGGTCCTGATGGAGACAAGGGTTGTTGTGATGGCATAACTTGACTTCTTGGATCGAATTCTTGAGGATTGGGATCACTTGAGGTGAATGTGACTTTGGTTTTCTCCATGATTCTCTTGTGTTGTGATTTTGTCTTTACCATAAATTTTGGGTCACCTATGGGAGATTTATGTTGAGATTTGTAGTGTTTGAACTCTCCAATTGACTCAAATATAGGTAGAAGGGATGCTCTAAGTATTTTTGGATAAATTATGGTAATGGGAGATGAAAGATGAATTATGTAGGGAGTAATTTTTGCAAACATTTTGGGACAACACTTTTCACTTAAGTTTGATGTTTTGATGTCTAGATAAAGTATGTTTATGAACTCATGAATCTTTAAGGTATACTCATCACCTTCAAGATAAAATAGTCCAAAGATGATAACTAATTTAGCTAAGTGCATGAAAAAGGATTCATTTCACATACAAAGTAGATAGGTTAGGTTCTAGGTTGATTGATGTCTAAGTAAAAAAGTGTTGGTGTATTCAATTTTTTTTGCAAAGTTTGGTGAAGTGAATGACGAGTTTTGATGAAGTGGTGGAAGAAATTTTTGACCCAATGTTGACCTAGAGTGAACCTTTGTTTTCCAAGACCAAGGTAGTGAGAAAGATGCTAGACCTTTAAAGTGTTCAAATCCAAAATATCAATGTTTGACTTAAATGAGGGGTTCATATTGAGCATACATGTTGAGATCATTCATGTAAACAAGTCTATAAAAATTCCTTACCAAAATGTTTCTATTGCAGTAAAGATCCACAAGGTGTCTTTTGATAGCTTTTGGATTATGATGCCTAAGTTTGAAGTGACGACATGTAGACCTTATTTTGGGGATTTTGATTTTGTGTGAGATCATTTAGAGAAGCCCAAGATTATGGAAAAGAGGATATTTATTGCCACATAGGTGGTGGTAATATCAGCTTGTTCCTCTTGTTCATCTAAGATATTTGTCGCGTTTCTCCACTGACTTGGTTTTTCCTTTGTTTCAAAAGTGAAGCTTCTCAAACTACTAATTATATCCGTTTGTTCACCCTCAATTAGTTTAAAGTTTGGTTGAATGATAGTAGGCATAAGGTTAGGTTGTTCAACCGGAGTGATCATACACCAAATGGTCATGTGGGGTTTAACTTGTCAATTTATCTTTCTTAAGTTCAAACTAAATTTCTATGTCAAAAACATCATAAATTTCACAAGGTCCATTTTGTGAAAAGGATGAAGTTAAGGGCATATTTACCTAGGCTAACTTTGGGAAGTATGGATTGAGATGTAAACAAAAATATTTAGAAGTCTCTAAGAATAAATACTTAGGACAAGCATCAATATTAAGGTTTTGTCAAAGGTTATCCATACTTTAGACCAAAGGGTTTGAAATTTTGAAAAGACTTTGAAGTTTGTTTGCAATTATTTTGGAACCAAGCAAGTGTTAAACTGAGTCTCAAGTATTTACAATCCTAGATAGAGTAGGTATGTATTTCTTAGTAGGCTCACCAACCATTGGAAGAGATGATTAATTTGAGAAGATGAAGTGGACAAATAGGCTATGTCAAGGAAATACAACATCTTAGCATGCCAAGCAAAGGAGTCCCTTCCCCATTTGATTTATTGCCTAAATCAAAAACCAAACATGGTAAGTAACTTCTTGGAGTGGTGCTACTCCAATGCACTACTTTAAAATATGTTTTGGAAAATTGGACTTGGTTAGCCTCTAAAAACAAGGATTTCAATAACCATATTCGGGATAAAATAGTGCTATACATTTAGATAATTCACTCAATGAAGAGGACTCCTAGCCATCAGAAATATCTAAGGGTTTTGATGTATCACACAAAATACTGGAGGAGATGATAATTGGTATAGTGTAACTATACTAGTTGGTCAATTACTTTCGTCATGCCAAGCATTTATATCGTGGACTGAAATGAAAGCACCACTTGGGTCGTTCCCTCTCACAAGTTGGGAGGCAGACCCACTAAAGGTAACATATGTTTGAAGCATAAAAATTCCTTTCATCACCCATAATTTCCAATCGACGCAAGGGGAGAGGATAAGCGCTTCCAAGAAGAAAAATTATACTTTTATATTTATCTTCACCCAAGATCACACAAAGCACAAGGGGAGTGGATATGCACAACAAGTCTACTCAAGCAAGTCAAAAACATGTTCATTTTAATCCATCATAGAAAAATGAGTTCATTTTAAGCACCAATTTGAAGTGTGAAAATTGTGTTGTTCAATTTTAAACCAACAAGAAAAATGATGTTAGGGTTTAGTTTTAACCAATTTGAACATTCATTTTAAAGCCCAAAAATAAATCTATTTTGGTCCTAAAACATGAAATAAAGCATCATAAATGGGTTATAATTTCCCCATAACTGTCGAAACACTTGATACAATTATAAGATTTAAACAATGATATGCTCCTTCACTTCAAATTTTATCACGTCCAAACCTACAAAACTAGTTAGTCTAGAAAACCAAAACAAGAAGTCAGAGACATGTTAGTGATCAGATAAAGCTAAAAAATTCAAACACATGTCAAAAAATCAAGTTTTTTTTTTGTTTACCAGTAATTCACGACATTGAAATCAATTGTGTCGCTGGAATTCATCAATAGTGTCATTGTATAGGATATGCGTCACTATATTGAAAAATCGATAGCAGCACTCTCTAGTAAAAAGGGAGGTCAATTGTGTTGCTAAAGAAAAATTCATTTTGCATTAAAAAGATAATTTAGTGTCGCTATAATAAAATGTGGTGACAAAATTAATTATACGTTGCTATTTTAATTATGTGTTGGTAAATTGAAATCATAGGTGCATTATTGTAGAGTGACACATCATCAATTGTGTTCATGGATAATCAATAGCATCGTTGTACCTATAAAAATAAGGTAAAAAGACATTTCAAGCAAAATTCATCAGATTGATTAGTTCAAGCCCTCCTTCTAGCTCCAAATTTTGACTAACAACCTAGTATGGGCTGACTACACTTGATCCATGAGGATTCAAAATATATTCAAGCCACTAAACATCATTCCCAATAAGAGCATTCAATACAAAAAAAACTAAGCATCCATTAAAACTAACATATTAAATCATGAAAGCTTCAAAAACACATATTCTAATCCATTGAAACTTATCCTATTGGGGGAGTGGTGTCACATTGATGTGGAATGGTGACCCTTTCCCAATCCCGTGGATAAATGAGCTTGTTTTTATCGATTCTATTAAAGAGAATTGATGAAACTGATGATAGATGTGTGTGAAAACATGATTTAAAGATAAATAAACATGATGTAATCTATTTTAACATGATCTATGCCAAGATGATCGATATGGGTGTATGCAAATCTAATATAAATGATGTTTAAGGTAAAAATATTAAAACCCTAAGTTACCATGGAAGCCATTAATGAAAGCTAAGCTAATAATGAAAGTAAATTAAACTAAAAAGATCCTAAATATGAGTGCAAGTGAAATTAATTTTAACATAATAAGTTTTCTCTTAAAAGATGGATCCATTTGTCTCAAAATAGTGACCTATTTATAGGAGAGAAAATGAGAAATGAAGGGTTAAGATTAAAAAGGTTAATCAATGGTCAAAAATGAAGGAGAGATGAAACATGGATCATGGATTCTCATCAATGGATGAGAATCAAAGATCAAATGGATTCTCATCAATGATCACATGGATTCTCATCAATGGATGAGAATCAATGATCGCATGGATCAAGGAAAGAATCAAGGTTTCATATTCTTCCAAACAAACACACATTCAAAATTTGCATAAGAAGTCTTGTAAGTTAACTTGCACATGAAGTATTGAAAGTTTGTTATAAGGAATAATATTCATTTTTTCAAATGAGCGAAGAAAGAGAATATTCTTAAAGAATATTCTCATGGGTGAGGAAAATTAGATATTTAGCAAATTAAAACAAATTTTTTATGTGCAAAAGAGGAAGGAATATTCTATGGGAAATTTCCCTTTTTTGAGGAATGCGCAAAGGAGAAATATTCCCTTGCAAGTGGGGGAATTAGATTTATTAGTAATTTGATAATTAAATAAGGTTTTAATTATGCAAATTAAAAGAATTAAATGATATTCATTAAATAAATGATTTAATGAAAAAGGGGAAACTGTTATGATATTTAATTAAATAACTTACAATTATTTAATTAAATAATAGGAATTAGGGATTTAAATTAAATAACTTGATGTATGTAATTTAATAGGATAAAATATTAGCACGAAAGGGGATGAATTAACCTAATTAAATTAATTAGATTAATGGATGAAAATGATGCAATTAATTAAATAGCTAGGATAATTTAATCAATTAAGCGAAAAGAGGATGGGTTTTAGGATGAAATGGTGTTAGCATAACTAATTCGAGTGCATGATATCATTCAGGATATTTTTAAGTGTCTACAACCGTTTATAAGATATTGCAAGGCTTGCTGCCATGACTCACTATCCTTAAAAGGCTCACAACCTAAAAATAGATACAAGAAAAAAGTGGCTACATAGTGAAGGTGTGAACTGATGTAAGATGTGTTGAATATTCGAGATACTGAGAGGGGTGAGTCAATTAGTATCTCCTTAAAATTATTGAGAA